>NC_051174.1:126286511-126771511 GCF_013339725.1 Rhipicephalus microplus
TACCACTAGGCGGCCGTAACTCAAGGCAGCTCAAGTCGCGGACACAATGGGTACGTTTATCGATGCCGATCGAACTTGATCAGGAGGCCGATGCTCGATCTCCGATGGCTAGTCTGCGCAAGTTTAACCTTCGTATTCAAAAACACTGCTCTACTTCATCTTGACTTGCCACCGACTCCAAGGCAGCACAAACGCACATACGAGATTCGAACGCGCTGCATTGAAGGCGGTTTCCAGTCAAGTCAAGCAGCGTTTCTGATTGGATTGGATAAACTTTTATTTGGTCCTCCAAAACACAGATCACTGTGTTGCGGGCAGCTCCCACGTGGGGACTGAGATGCTAAGCTCCTCAGCCGCCTCGCGGGCTTGGTGGACAGCCCAGAGCTGATCTGCCAAGGATGAGCTGCGGATTGCCGCCTCCCATCTGGCAGAGGTGATGTGCGATAAATGAGCTGAATACGGGGGTAAAGCGTATGCAGGCCGATCAAGATTGAAGCGAGATGCAGCAACACGACGGTCACAATTAGCGCAGTCGCAGCTATCCATCGCGATCGAACTAGACGGGTCCGAAATGCACGATCCCGCTGGCTCGTACGCTTGCACAAACAAGTGGACTCTTACCTGTAGCGTGAAATGTGTGAATCCATGAATGTCGTGGAATTTTCAAAAAAAGGATGGGCGGGCCGGCCGTTTCGAAGATTCCGAACAACACGAGCAGGGCGAGGCTTTTACGGCGAATTCTCCGGCTGGAACAGGGCAATCGGTGTACGCCGTGTACAGTCGGAGGTTGGAACGCACGGAGGAAAACAATGTGCGTTACGTAAGCCTTACACACGAAATAGCGCGCTTTTGGACGCAAGCAACAGTTTTTTCGAAAATCGCTGGCGCCGCCTGTCGGCGTCAGAGCTTGACACACGGTCCAACCACCGCAACGCTCGAGGTTCTTGGCGTTTCCCAGCCTTACGCCTGAGAGGAGGAGGAGGAGGAGGAGATTTGAAAGAAACGAGAAGGAGGAGAAAGAGGGGAGGAGGTGATTTAACGAAAGAGAGCCCTGATGAGCGAAGGAGGAGCTCGTGTTTTACCGCCACATTTGCCACGGACTGATTTTTAGGTGCGGCGCGCGCGGTTCGTTTTTGTTTTTTTCCCTCCGTGTAGAGATGATATTTCTACACAGTTTTTAGACTTTCGCATTTTTTCTCCTTTCTTTAATGTCTCTCCCTCAGTGTTTCGATGAAAATTCTATTATACCATTGTGCATCACAGCATTCTTTATACTAGTCATTTTCTTTATGTTGTAACTACCACTGCTTTCATGTATAGCAATGCATTAGGACATTTCCTCTTGGTAAATGCATTATGTTTGTATTTTTATAAATATCATGTTTGTAAATGTTTCTTTTTTTCGGTTGCATTAAAATTGTGAATTTTTCCCTCCTGGATATATATTGATGACATGTATGTATGCTAATTTCGATGTTACTCCTGCCATGTGAGGGTATTCAGGCACATTCGAGCTGTATGATGCAGCTTTTCACCTGACGGATCCCTAACAATTTTGTTGGTAAATAAAAACCTTTCTGATTCCGATGTTACAAACTCATTCAAACCAGCGAGAAAGTGGCATACTGCTATAGGCGGCAAAGGGCTAGCCCCCTAGCCCGAAAATTTTAATGGGGTGAGGATATAATGGGGTGAGGGATAATATTACTGAAAAGTTGGGCTCTTTTCTTCCTCAATGCTATCAGCAAACCCCCCTCCCCCTCCGCCCCGTTAGAGAACGGTCCTGGCTTGTTGCTGGACGCGGCACAGGACGGAGGGAGGGGGGGTTTGAGCGAGGTAGCTCGCTTCCTAAAACCTAAAAGGTGTAGCAGTTCTGTCCCGTACATTTATACTCCTTCGGACCACTCACGACATTTATATTGCACAGGGTCATCACTAGGCATGTTTTTTAACTATTATGACAACCTATAACCCCTGCTGTTACATTCATGAACTTTTTCCCACTTTAATCATGGAAGATTCGGTACCGACCAACCGTAGGCCTTTGCGAGAACCTCGTCATTGTGTTATTCTCATTTTTTTTTAATATATTGTGGGGCCTGTTTTATTTCGGGCTCGACCACCAAGACTTGAGTAACTCGAACCAACGGGAATAATCCACGGAGTGAATGTGCCCCGCTCATCATCATCATCCACGGAGTGAATGTTGATTAGTGGGGCGAAGCGTCCGTACATGCGTCCGTCCTTGCGTTTAGGCGTCCGTCCGTCCGCTTCGCCCCACTTGATCGTGGATGCGCTGTGATTTTTTTTTTCTTTTACTACGCCTCGCCCATAAGTTTCTTGCTTGAGCGTTCAGCGTCGGCTCTCACTATATAACCGTGGAATATTTGCACAAGATTATTTAACCCTGCCGTGCACCACCTGGTGTGTACGAGGCCGGCCTACAACCTCGGGCCAAAGGTCGGCCGGTGTAAGGCCATTAAGCCACCCCAACCCTGTTGCTCAAGGTCAGGCCATGGTCGGCCCCGCAAGTTGGTCTCGCAAGTTGGTCCAGCAGAAAGCCGAGACCGTTTCCTTCTTTTTTTTTTTTCGGTTGGGGAGCACTTTGATGCTTCTCACGGCGAACAGCGGTGGCAGCGTACCCTGCACAGAGGCGTGCTGGCGGACCACTCAGGGCTGTCCAGAGGGCCCGGGTGGTGGTGGAGGGGATTGGCCTCTCTGTCCCGACGTGGGAGCAGTCAGCCCCATTCTCGGACTGCTCCTCAAAATCAGATCAAAGTTACTTATACCGTACCATACCGTACCGTACCTTACCATACCGTACCATACTGCCTGTTGCTTCACACACTGCGCTAGAACGATCACTATTCGTAACTCATGAGTCATTTTGAAAAGGAAAAAAAAAGGCTCGTTCGATTGTGTCAACGTATCATTAGTGCCGAGGGAGAGAGATAAGAAATATAAGAAAGGTAAGGAGGTTAATTAGACTACGTAGAGTTTGCTACACTAGACATGGAGAGAGGGTAATGAGGGAATAATAGATAGAGAGCGAGAGCGAGAGAGATAAATAGATAGATAGATAAATAGATAGATAGATAGATAGACAGATAGACAGATAGATAGATAGATAGATAGAGAGAGAGATAGATAGATAGATAGATAGATAGAGATAGAGAGAGAGAGAGAGAGAGAGAGAGGAGAGAGAGAGAGAGGAGAGAGAGAGAGAGAGAGAGAGAGAGAGAGAGAGAGAGAGAGAGAGAGAGAGAGATGCACATTGCGCACTGCAGACAGGGTGCAGTGGTTCACGGGTGGTCACTAAGCGATGCTGCCTTCAAGAATTGTAGAAGGGCTCGTGTGGCTTTCGGGGCTGGTGTAGCGTGAGACAACGCATCCAAGATATTTTCCCGAATAAAAGAACGATCATCCAGTCACCTCAAGACACACCTGAAGAGTCCGCGGTGATCCTGTCCAAATTCGGGGCAGTGGCACAGGACGTGGCCGATTGTAGTCACGCTGTTGCAGTTACCACAGTCGGGTGAGTCAGCCATACCAGTCGGGTGAGTCAGCCATACCAGTCGGGTGAGTCAGCCATACCAACCCGCGCGATAGCTGAATGAGGTGGTAAAGGCAACACCGACCCCTCAACCGACACAGTATTGGAGCGATCAACTTGGTAACGAAAGAATGAGCCAAGTAGAAAATCAGCCACTCCATCAAGTCAAGTCAAGTCAAGTCAAGATCCTCGACGATGTGGCACATGCCCACGCTGGGGGATTGGCCAAGAACCGGATAGTTTTCATGACTTTCTTGTTTAATAACAGATTAAAATATAATCCATTTACGAGTCATAAAAGAAAGATGCAACAAGACCAATTTGATGGTTGAATTGTAAATAATCTGTAGTGTAATGCAATGAAGCGTCGCATTTGATTTAATATGAGTTTAGAAATTTCAAAATCTACCGAACAATGATTTCAACACTTAAACCTCTTTGAACTTTTGACGAACTCCTGCAATGCGTTAAGAATCTCCCGTCGCTGTGGCAACCGTTCTGTCATGAAGTAAAGGGCAGCTTCATCTCTCAGTTAATAACTGAATGCGTCAGTAATTCACTTAATGAGTGACTGAATCCAGTGGACCAAATCATTTCGTTAAAAAAGATAGCATGGGTGTTTTAGAGCATCTGTCATGGCTAACGTCAAATTGAAGCACGTTCAGTATACGTCACAAAGAAACCTGGTATATCTCACAATGGTGAACAAATTCTGGAAAACAAATGCTACGTCATGTCTTGACATCTTTACTAAAGTCTCTTCCCTAATTTCCGTGTTTCCTCTCTCGAAGAATGTGGATGTGTTGATAATAAATCTCGCTGTTATCAATTAACATGCATTTCATGCATAAAATACGCGGCGATGTGTGTTTGAACTTCTGCATATTCATTAGTAACTACTTATTAGACTTGTATGTATAATATGTATATTCTTTGTTTATTATGTGCAAAGTGTGGAGCGACGCATTTCAAAATGTTTTAAACATCACTTCGATGTTTCAGATACAAATGTTTTTTTTAATTATCTCTAGTTTAATGTTTTTATTGATTCTCAAAGCTGCACAAACACGTTTCTTTGAATTGATTTATGTCCAGCCATGTTTTACGCACATAGTTCTTTTTTTTTCCTGTACATTAACTTGCTTATGCACTGTACTTTTTTTAGCCCGTCCACTGTTTATTGCCAAAAAAAAAAAAAAAGACACAGACTTCGTCAAGCCGTTATGTGGCTTTTTGTCGGTGTTCCTGTTATCTGTACCACGTATAGATGGGAAATAAAGTTGAGTTTAGTTCCATTAAGCATTCATCGAGAGAGGCTAGCGCCCCACTATCTTCACCCAAAGGATTGCGTAAGACGGAATCTTCCAGGCTATATGCAAGCTTTTCTCAGCTTCCACTGGTTGGTTGGTTCCTCAACACCTTGGTGCAACCCACCTAGGGGGATAGGCCATGAATGGGACGGGGCCTTGCTTTTTAAATATGAGTATGCGTATATGGCATCCATTGGCTCCCTTTAAAAAAAGCATCAAGCGCTTTTTTCCTCATCAAAGATCGCAAGAAGAAGAAGACGAAGTGCGTGCGACCCAGCTTATGTGCTTCCGCGCTGTTCGATTCCTGAGCTCGTATACCGTAGTCGCACCTTTGTCGCCTCTTTCAAGTTCTGTACCGCATCTACGCTTTCCTTTCGAGTCGTTATCGGTGCCCAATACGTTCTCGTGACTCCTTTTCGACGCCAAGGAAGAAGACGAAGGCAAGTGATTGAAGCTGCACGTGTGTTTGTCTTACACCCATTAGGGGTTAAAAATCCGTGATAAGAGTTTCTCACAAGTACGGGATCCTACGGTCAGAATAGAGTGTGACAATATATTTCCAAAAAAAAAATGCTAAACTTTTGCCGATAAAATATTTGAATGGGTTGCTCGGAGACCATCTATATAGCCTACAGATAAGTTCAGTTATAGCCACAGATGCTTCCGTTATTGCCGAGAAAGCAGGAGTGGGCATCTACTCAACAGCATTAGACTGGTCTTATTCACTGCGACTGCCCGATTTTAGGCCAATATTCCAGGCAGAATCAATGGCAGTGATTCTGGCCATACGCAAGCTACCAACATATATCTTTTCGGCTGTTATACTAACTGATTCTTTGTCAGTTTGCGCTGCTCTGACAGCAACAAAAACATCGCCTTATTTATTAGAATTCCATACGTATATACCCAGTCACGTTCGTGTTATCCGATTGGTTTGGGTGCCAGGTCACACTGGACTAATACTAAATGAAGCGGTGGACACACTGGCCGCAGAATCAATTCAGGGCCCCATACTGAATATTCTAAGACCCTGCTGCTTATATACAATCACGCGATTTCGGAATTTCTGTATACGCCAGAAAGACACAAACTCTTCTGCTCTAAATGGCGCAGATTTTCAGCGCCTTAAGTTTCAGTGGTACAGCGCTTGGTGTGCAACAAGACGATGCGAAGTGACATTCACTAAATTGCGATGCAGGATTCCACCTTTAAACTTTTATTCATAGAGACCTGGTTTTGTTTCTTCCTCTCATTGTCACTATTGTACACAAACAGAAACTATAGAGCACTTTTTCACAGAATGCCGTAGGTATCAAAATTTAAAGGAAAAAAAAATGTCTAATACCAGCTTTCTAAAAACACGGGCTTCAGCTGTCTGAAACGGTACTACTCTCCCTAGGGGCTTCGGAGCTAGGTCAGTGCAACAGGGACATATACGGAGCCATATATAACTATACAAAAGAATCAAACCGGCTAGCATGCTAATCTCATAAGTACATACTCATTACTTATTTTCGTCTTTAGTCTATCTCATATATTTTACTGTATTTTATTCATTTTGTATCCCATTGCCACGCGATTCATGGCTGATCACCCGTAGTGGGTTGAGCCATTCCTCTTGGGACCAACCAACCAACGTGTGTTTGGTGGCATCGGCTTGGTCATCGCCAAGGGAGCCATGGCGGGTCGCCGCCCGCACCGATAGGCCCCGACGCCGTCAACATGGCGTCGACGAGAACATCATCGAAGAACTAAAACCGGGACGTAATCAGCGCACAAGGCGATCCCCTAAGTACATCGGCGGTTTCTGCGAAGAAACAAACAAAATTGTGAGTCTCTTTGGTGCGTCCGAGCTGCGTCCTCGGCAAGTAATCCAGTACAGCCTTTGTTTGTCGATATGGCTTGCAGGTGACGTCATAAACGCAGGTATACATAACGCGTGGCCTCCGAGATCAGCCGGCGGCACCAGTGAATCTCGGAGGCCATGCACAACGTCACGAAGTTTCATAACAATACGCCAGAGGGAAATCCGGCGCTAGTGTCTACGGCGGTTGCAACGCAACGCATTTCAGCCAGCATGGGAATGCTGATTCTTTCGGTGCCGTGCGGCTGTGCGTGGCCTGCCGACACATTGTCGCAAGTGGAAGTTCACGAAGTTCAGCAAAAAGTTCAGCAGTCACGCTCCACTATACCATGAACCTTTTAGGCTCACCAATTCAAATCAGCTCACCAGGTTCACAGTGAGTGATTCTTCTATCCGAAAGAGAAGCTAAAACAACAACAACAGGGAACAAAGCCACGAGTGTGTCCAGAACCACAGGCGCGAAGACTAGAAGGGTTTCGCCCGTCATTAATCACCGCGCCAGAATTGCTTCTAGTAAACATCTTATGAAAATTCAATGCTTCACGTACTGATGCTCCCACATGGCGGCTCAGATGAAGTTAGGGCAGCATAGCCACGCCGAAATTAACCAGCTTCTGTGTAGTAACGACGCCAGTGAAACGCTTTTTTGGGCCTGTGCATGAATAACCATTGCATGAATAACCTGTGTGTCTCAAGGAGGATCAAAGTGTGATGATGTACTGCTAGCCATAGGTCGGCAAAAAAAAAAGGGGGGGGGGACTCACTCAGACTCTCTTAAGATATAGTAACAGAATAGAGAGTTGGGCGAGTTGGTGTATATTCATATTAAAAGAAAAGCGGCGCACAAAAAGACGGAGACAAAGAAGAGAACCACACACAGCGCTGCACTCACAACTGAAAGTTTAATCCGAGCAACAAGAATTTTAAAAAGTCTTGTGGCCTTCATTATGTGGGACAGACGGGCCGCTGTGTCAATAAAAGGTTGCGGGAGCACTATCTCTCTTTGCATAACGGCACGCCTTCCCATTTGGCTTCCCATTGTGCCACGTGGGGGTGCACACCTGATCTGTCTAACACTGTTATTATTTTTAAGCACCATGATCAATTCACCAGTGAGGTGTCTGAAGCCTATCATATTAACAAGTCACGTGATGCTTGCGTAAGCCAGACCTCGGTTACATTGCACAAAAAAGAGTTCTTTTTTATTGATGAGCGTATCGTTTAATCTCGTTGTACCTCACTTGTCATGCGCGGCTATTACTTTTTAAAATTCTTGTTGCTCGGATTAAACTTTCAGCTGTGAGTGCAGCGCTGTGTGTGGTTCTCTTCTTTGTCTCCGTCTTTTTGTGCGCCGCTTTTTTTTTAATATCTCTTAAGATATATATATCTTGTACTTTTGACTCAATCGGACTCGGGCTCACCCGAATCTTCCTAAGCCGTTCTCACTTGGGCTCAAACTAACGAAAAGTTTCTTTAGCCGGACTCACTTGAAGGCAAGGGCACCAAAACATCACTCACCCGGATTCGTTCGGGTTCACTCGGATCAAGCCACGAGTCTGAGTCAGCACGAGCGAGTCAGACTCACGAGTGAGTTCCCCGACCTTAGCTGCCACAGTGCCAACGTGATATAACAGACTCCGCATTCCCCCTGTTGGTGTTCTAGTGTGATCTTTTCAGTGGTGACTGGGCACACGTGTTATTCTGAGAGTTCGGAAAACGCATAGCCATTGGCTGTGACTGTTGAGTTCTTGTTCAAACTCCACAACAAGAATATATTTTTTTTCTTTATTCGTATCATTTATAGTGTTTTTTTTTTTTGTTGGGCCGCGGACATCCATAACATCTAGCTGGGCACCCTAGACAAGGTTTTTTTTTTTTCGTTGCATAAGCTGAAATATAAGGAATGAGGTGTTAAGCTCCTACTTCCGCATTTTCACAGACGGGCTGTTGGGGTAGAGCTTGGCCGTATATAAAAATCATCATCATCATCATTAACCAGCATGCACCACCTTCGCTTTCTTATTCATCGCCCCTCCTCTTCTTCCTATTCTGCTTCGCTACCAGAAGAGGTGCGTCTGTTTTTCCATCGACATAATTGCACAGCGCAAAAAGCGAGTAGTTACAGCGTAACTATACGTAAGTATTACACGTGTACAGGAAAGAGTACCGTCCATGTGTGTCCGTATTGATTGATTGATATGTGGGGTCTAACGTCCCAAAGCCACCATATGATTATGAGAGATGCCGTAATGGAGGGCTCCGGAAATTTCGACCACCTGGGGTTCTTTAACGTGCACCCAAATCTGAGCACACGGGGCTACAACATTTTCCGCCTCCATCGGAAATGCAGCCGCCGCAGCCGGCATTCGAACCCGCGACCTGCGGGTCAGCAGCCGAGTACCTTAGCCTCTACACCACCGCGGTGGGGCTGTGTGTCCGTGTGTCTTCCCTTCCGTAGTTACACTGTAACTACTTGATTTTTTGCGCTGTCCAAATACGTTGATTCCAAATCCCCGAATTGCCCGGCATCCGTATTTTCCATCGAGGAATGCAATAACTCGATGGCCGAGCAAACGATTAGAGAGAGAGAGTGAGAGAGATAGTTTCATTACAGTAACTGCCGAGGCGAGATTCCAAATAACGTACCACCGATAAGAATGCCAGCGTCCAGGTACGCTGGCATTTTACAGTACAGCACGGTGGTGGTAATAGAAAGCAAGGATGAGGGGAGTCGTGAGGATTAGAAGGGAAGAAAGTATGAGAGAACGAGTAAATAGATAGATAGATAGACAGATAGATAGATAGATAGATAGATAGATAGATAGATAGATAGATAGATAGATATAAATGAATAGGAAGAAAAGAAACAAGAATACAAGGCGAGCGACCGTTTACAAAGAAAGAGATAAAGAAAGGCATAGAAAGAAGAAAAAAAAGAAAGGAAAACAAGTAGATACGAAAGACAGACAAATAAATAGACAAACAGAAAAAGTGATATAAAGCAGCATACACAAAATATAGAGAAACAAAGCATAATCGTGTATAGTAATGTTGAGCAAGCGTAGATTACCGTGTGGCGTACGAAAACTTTTATGTTTATGTACCGGCATGCGTTCTCTTCATCAACTTCTTTATCTTCAGATTCTAGTCCGTCACGTCTGCTTGCGCGACCTTGTGCAAGTTGCCCTAACTATTATTTTTAGATTTTACGCGTGTATATATACCAGCGCTCATACATATGCACGCACGAACACGACGTACAGCATAGTTAAACCCCTTTTTACTAAAAAAAAAAAAAACAGTTCTGGCTACGTCCCTGTAGGGTTTATGCTATGTCTGAGAGAGTGTTCTCACTCTATAATATCATCGCCTCCAAGACTGGGAGCCGATCGGTTTGGCGCGGAATCCCCAAGGCCACTGTTGCCTGCTGGCAACACTAGAGAAATCGAAGCGACGCGTGCCACTTCGCGTTTTTGCACTCTATTATGCTCTCTCGCTCTCGTTGCCTCTGCTGATGACGTCACGATATCCGCGCCTTCTCTTTTCCTCCCTTTATCGGCTTAACAGTTGCGTCACCGACTTCCTCTGTTCCTTTTCTCTCTCTCTCTCTCGTAGGTCCGCCCTCGTCGTACAAAATGGCGTCGGGCGCTAGTTTCCTCCTGCAAGTCGGCTTTGCAGCAGTGCTTCAGCGCTGGCGGCGGAAGTGAGCTCTACGTAACCACCGCAGCCGCACAGCACTCCGAAGCGGCGGCTTCATCCTGGGGCGTACGGCTAAGTGCGTGCGTCATCTCGCCGAGTGCGTTGTGTTCGTGGCGTTCTGAATCGGCGTCGGAGGCCCCGGTGTTCATCGGGAGCGACGCTACGGCTGTGGCGGCGAGCCGTAGTCGTCGCTAGGCCTGGCCGGGCACCGCGCGCCCCGACGAAATCCGCAATAGCTAGCTAGCCGTGCTGGCGCTGGCGTTCGCTGTGAAAAGCCGTCGGACTCGGCCTTGAAATGGAAGAAATGGAAAGCACGGCGCATCCGAGCGACTTCACCTCGTACCAGGGCGCCAGGTGAGAGATTAAGGGCGGTTGTGACTCTGCTTTTCAAGGTCTGACTAGATCGGTGGTTACGTAAGGCAACTCCTAACGAATACGCGTACGTGAACACGTGATCCGTCAACACTTTCCGTACGCCAACGTTGTCGCAATGTTTCTCGTACGTATTAGAAGTAAAATTGTGAGTTAATGAATGAATGGATTTGTACTGCAACGTGCCGAGGCACTGGACTGATGTTCGAGTGCTTTTACTGCGGTTAGTGAGACAATTTTCGGGTTCATATATCTTCATTTGTAATATGCATTTGGCCATAAGCTACTGAGAAGTTATTATTTAGAAAGAAGACAGAAATATCATCATGTTCGGGAGACTTACAGAGCGTTCGATCGATTGGATATCAAGCTGAATGTTTACCTAACTGCATCTCGCTAAATAACACTTCCCCAAATATCTTTTTTTTTTGCGTCACACACTGTCCTACGAACATTGTCACAGTGCGTCACACAACGTACTATTAGCAGCAGGCTTACAGATCGTCATTTCTTTATGCTCGTTAGTCCTGCCCCAAGCAATTATGCAGCGTAACTCATACCGGGCATGGCAGCGTAACCTTGTGGCGGATAACCTCAACAATGAAGGCCACGAGAGGGCGTTGCGTGACCGTCACTTGATCCTGACGTCACGCAGCACGTGACCTTATTCGTTGCGTTTCGTTCGATAAGTCGCGTTTAGCGTGCATGGCACTGCAAGGCTAACAAGTTTGTACACCAAGACGCCCAATGTTTTCCACCATTTACGATGGCATCACACGGCCAAATCAACGCGTTATATTGCGTGCAATATCGGCGTCAAATGAAAGCCGAACAACAGCAGGCCTTCGCGATGGTATAGTGCACGCCGTGCAGTTATCCTCATGCCTGTCCATGGCAATGATCGGACGGCGCACACTATACCATCTCGAAGTCTTGCCGCTGTTTGGCTTTTTCATTTGACGCCGATAGTACATTCATTGATAGACACGGTGTATGAGAAGATGGCCGCGTGTAATAACTAAATGCGTAATACAGGGACCGCACTTAATGTCCTGGTTCGTGGCGATAGTCAAATCTTTGGGTTAGATTGGATTAAACTGTGCTATAGTTTAAGTTAAGGTAGTGATCGCATCCCCGCCGAATAATCTTTTGAAGATTACGGTAAACTTATGCTGAAACACCTTGGGATGTGCGCGACTCCAGTACTGGTGGAACGGGTAAAATTGTTGAAGTAGTGCCTGCCTTCGAACGAAAGAATTAACGAACAAACAAACAAATTATACGCCATTAAATTATTATTAATTATTGACTACTACTTGAGTATGACTATACGGAGCAAGAATTTATGCTCCATTGAAGTTATTGCTTCATACACGGTTGGTTATCTCCACATACGACTAAGTTATTACGCAGCCAACAATTCAGTCCAAGATTTAAAGATTCTTCAATATATCTTCACACAATGGTTTAAATTGTTAGGTAACGTTATGCAGTTTGGATTGGAACTCGCATATCCTTGCACATGTTCTGTTTTATATATATAAATCAGTGCACAATGAGGTCGAACTAAAGCGTTACTTTCAACAAACACCTTGCATCTATATTTTATCCCTCCTCGCCTCCCCGCTTTTTTTCCTATCCGAAAGTGCTCCCTGTGATCTAGAGTCAAACCCCCGCGTCACGAGCTTGGGTTGTACATCTTAAAAAGCGCGGAGCAAATATCAAAGAAGCAAGACGCATGTAGATGATTGATTGATTGATTGATAGATATGTGAGGTTTAACGTCCCAAAACCACCATATGATTACGAGAGACGCCGTGGAGGGCTCCGGAAATTTCGACCACCTGGGGTTCTTTAACGTGCACCCAAATCTGAGCACACGGGCCTACAACATTTCCGCCTCCATCGGAAATGCATGGCGCCGCAGCTGGGATTCGATCCTGCGACCTGCGGGTCAGCAGCCGAGTACCTTAGCCACTAGACCACCGCGGCGGGGCATGTAGAGGGAACGGGTGCGTAGGAAAGACGCAGAAGTCTCTCTCCAGTCTGTGATTGTTGCTTTGCGCGTGTTAGGATATGCAGTCAGCGTTAAATGTTTCAGGGCCACGAGACGCAAGTAAGAACTTGATGTTCCCGACGCTTCGGCAGGCAGCCTTGAATGCAGATTTCCGGGGACTCTTCTAGAACGCGCTAACATAAGTGCACTGCGTAGTTGGACTGCATACAGCCCGAATATGTTGGTTAATTAAAAGTTACGCCGATTGTAGAAGTTCAGAAACTATGCCCACTAGCCCAAGTTTGTGCGTTGAATACTCGAGGTTAGCGGCGCAACGACCTGAGCCACTGAAGCGTACCACGGTTAGCAGAGCTGCCGTCGGTGACTACATTGCGGCACACTGGCTACTTTTCGACCCGTTTTGGCGACGATAACCTTGGCACCACGGCTATTTTCGGGCTACTTTTTAAACTCCCGGTTTTACATACCTTGAAATAATTTTATTTATTCGCCACTGGTAAAAGCTCGGTTCAAGACACTACTGCAGTTGTGTTTGGCTACAAAGTTGGCAATAACATTAAATGGCTTGACAACTTTGCCCTACTTTTGGCTCGAGTTTCGGCGCCTCTTCACAAGGGCCACCCAATGGAAACCCCGAACACGAGTCTGCAACCTGGCGTGATTCAATGACCGCGTTTAATCCAATTTGTAACACCACTGTTACGCACACGTTTGCCAGAAGAGCCGGCCAAATATAACTGGCCTCGTGGGTTATTGATTTTTTTTCCCGCTCTATTTATTATTTAGTTTCAAATACTGCAGCCCAATGCAGAGCTATTGCAGGGGTGGGGTACCATACAGCAGGAAAGAACATGAGTAACATCAAAAACAAGTTCTTCATCAGAACGAATCACAACAATTCAGGTTGTTTAAGAAGAGGAAGACTTCTCTACTCTGTATATGTGTACATTACAGTGTCTGTATAGCTACATATGTATTATGTGTAACTGATATTTCCCGCTTCTGTCCGTTACTTTTCTCATTGGACCCTACACTATAGCCTCAGGCTATGGGTCCGATCAGTGTTTGTAAACCTCATGTGACAAATGATAATAAACGTTCAATCAATCAATCAATCAATCAATCAATCAATCAATCAATCATTCAATCAATCAATCAATCAATCAATGGATCAATCAATCAATGAATCAATCAATAAATCAATGAATCAATCTATCAATCAATGAATCAATCTATCAATGAATGAATGAATCAATCAATCAATCAATGAATCAATCAATTGATCAATCAATTATCGCCACATTCTATATTTAGCCCGGGTCCGGAACGAACCGTGGCCGCGCGTACCGGTGTTCGAGCCTGGCGTGCAGACTCTGCCCCGTCGGTTGCGTGCACTGCGGAAAAAACAAGCAAGTGGCGCAGTCGTTGTGCAGGGAAGCCCTACGCGCGGTTTGCCGACGTCACGCGAGACCTACAAATGAAGCCCACCGCGACGCGCCAATCGAACGTCCACCTTTGAGGTCAACCTGTACGAGCGCCCTGCAAGTGTGTAAACGGCGGGAAAAGGATCGAAAGGCCCCGTTTTTTGTCAATACGTGAAGGTTTAAAAAACAACAACAACAAAGAGTTAACGTGGCTTCGGACGTTATTATTGATTATTATCGCAAAATACGCTAAAAAAGGAATCTACTCGGATGAGCAATGATTTGCCTAGTTACATATTAGCAACGACGAAAGCATACAGCCTGCTTTGCTAAACTATGATATCCACTTCGATATTTTGATTTGAAGAGTATTCTCACTAGAATGGTACTTCAGTGGTGCCAAATCCGCACGAAGTGTTGGAACACGGCAGCCATCTTTGTTTCTGTTCGATTTTTTTTCTTTCATCCTCTCTTACTTTCTCTTTTTTTTTCATTGTTTTGTCTTCATTCTCCTCATTTCAATTATTTTCGTTTTTCTTTCCATTTTACCCTTTCTTTCTCCCGTTCTTTCTCCTCATTTCTATTTATTTTCATTTTTTCTTTTCATTTTGCCCTTTCTTTCTCCCGTTTTTATTTATTGCCTGCTCCCTCTGTTTATTTTTTTATACCTGATTTTGCTTGTGTTACACCAAGTGACTACAGCACACGACAACCAGCACAGTTGAAGTACTTCGCACTTACCTCCTTAACGAAGTGTAAACCAAAATTAGTATAGTAGGGTATAAGGTGGTTTGGCGAATGACTCTTAAAAGTATCGCGATGTGTACATTCGCCTATGATAGCTCGAATGCTTCTTCTTAGTCGATTGTATTGATACCCTCCCCCTCCTCTTTTTTTTCGATCTCCTTAGAAATTCGTCTATGACAGAGTCAACGCCTGTACACAGACTCCATATTCTCAAAAAAAAATTTTTTTTTCACTTGAGAATTGACGTTTTGTACCTGGGAATCGACGTTATGTCAAGCATGCCGAGGCAAGGTGACCGTGTTGCAAATTTTTTATTGAGCGACACGCCATCAAATGACGCTAAATACATGTACGAATGTTGCACGCACAGACATACGTTGGAGAATTGCAGAGGTTTGGATAATCAGTTGTTTGCATTTGCGCAACGATGCCGATTGGAACATGTCTATCAACAACACCAGAAGCTGATATGAAGTGCTGATGCTGGCGGAGATGCTGGCCCTGGACACTGCTACATGAATCAACTACAGTGCTTGGCATCTAACCACAATTGACGTTAATCCGACGTGACGGCTGTATGAAGCACATACGTAATGTTTATAAAGTTGAATAGGCAACACTGCAGCTACTATTGACGTTTCACGAAGATTATCGTCTAATTAAAAAAAAGTAGTTCCGAGACCTGGCGTAGCTTTGTGGTACAATGCTTCATCACCATGCAGAATGCTTGGGTTCGATTCCAACTGGGACCCTAGCATTTATTCTTTGCATTCGTCGGGTCGACGCTATACCGACGTCGGGTATTTCCTAACGCTCGCGCGTTAAAATTGCCCATGTGTGTTGTCGTCGTTTCTGGGTAGATACTAAGTGTCAATCACCTGTGGCATATACCCGCATACCAGTGGCACATACCCGCCCGTGGGCATGTGTGTTTGACGACGTATGCGACGGGATTGTGACAGTATTCATGTCTTGACCAGCGCGTCATATTCGTCAAACCGTCTTACCCTCCCATGCTAATTTTGGTTCACGCCAAGTTAAAGGGGTGACCACGAGAGCAACCAAACGTAAGTGGCTACATAGATAGATAGATAGATAGATAGATAGATAGATAGATAGATAGATAGATAGATAGATAGATAGATAGATAGATAGATAGATAGATAGATAGATAGATAGATAGATAGATAGATAGATAGATAGATAGATAGATAGATAGATAGATAGATAGATAGATAGATAGATAGATAGATAGATAGATAGATAGATAGATAGATAGATAGATAGATAGATAGATAGATAGATAGATAGATAGATAGATAGATAGATAGATAGCTGAATACACAGATATGTTAAAAGTCACTGAAGTTTGCTAATAAATGCTTTGCATTTAAATTCAAGAAAAACACGAATCCGTACTCCATTTGCGTCATTGTTTATATAATTCACGTGAATTGCCACAACTTTAGCTCTATGGATCCTACGGACAAATACCAGCCTACTTTCATTTTTGTCGCTTTCAGAATGAGGCTGTCACGTTCATTAGTTGTTACTGCAAGTTAATTAGAAAACGACCTAGCATAATTTACGCAGCATCTGATGGCACAGAGGTTAACAACTGTCCTAGGAACCGGACCTGCTGTGATTGGTGGATACATCTGGTAATCAAAGCAACAAGAACAGTGCGAAAGGGGAAAAAAGACAGAAAAAAAGCGATAATAATAACAAGACTCGCTTTTTATTCTTACTTTTTAAACATGCTTCTCTGCCCCCACTGTTCTACGACTTTTTTATCCACCTTTTTTCCTCTGCATGCATTAGAGCAAGTGGGCTATTATACGCTCGCTTAACATTCTGCTTCTAATAAAGAGCTTTCTCCGTCTCTTTCTCTTTTCGTACTAAATAAGTTACAGTCAATCGAAGCGTAGACAAGTGGCTCGTTCCTCGTTCTCGCACGAATTATTTTCTACAGTCCCTTAGGTATACATTACCATCCCTACTTAATAAATATATATATGATGAGCCCAACTTTTTAATGTTCCCAAAAAAGAGAAATGCGAGAATATTTCTTCACCCGGGCCTAGTATTTTTCTTTTTATCATGCTGTTATCATTACTCGATGTATCGCATTTTTTTTCAGTCTCTGTCATGTTTAATTTGACACTGTTCAGTGTATTCATGAGTGCAGATACATAGTTATTACTTTGGTCTGTGTCTATTTGTTCTACTGTTCTATTTGTAGAATATTCGTCTAATTTCTTGTTCTAATTGCCTAAATACATTATAGCATTTTAAGAGCTTTAATTTCGAAACTGCTGCCATGTACATGGGGTCTCAGGCACTCTCAAGTGGTTTTTCAACCGCTTTTCGCCTGAGGGACCCCCCAACTGGTTGTAAAAGACTTGTTGGAAATAGAGAATGAGATGAGAAAACATTTAGGCATGCGTTAGAGTAGCGTTATAGAATGTTAAGGAGCTATAGAAAAATGGTACCAAAAGTTTGGGGCCCCTAAGCCCTTTGCGAATGCACTCTTTGGGCCAAGCAGGAGCGAAGAAATTTCGAATAGTGTCTGCGGTGCTTTGGACACTCCCCCTATTCCTGGTCACTCCATGGTCCCGGCCGAGAGAGAGAGAGAGAGAGAGAATAAACTTTATTTAGCTCTGGAGCTGAGAGCCGTGCTTTTCAGCGGGTGCCGTTGCGTTTTTCTTACGCAAATCCTTTGGGGCACGCTTTGGGGCTCGCGCTAAATTTGAGAAATAGCGTCTCCAACGCAAAACTCAAGCCCTGTTTGGGTCTCGCGCATGCGCAGTTGCCTCGACGCCATTTATTCGGGACCCCGAAACAATTGGGGGCCCCCTATTCGAAAACTTGCTATTGTCGAAAAGTACACCAAAACGGAATCTACTCTAATGCACGATAGCTTGCGGTACATTACTAACTACCAAAGTGTCCTGCTTTGACAAAATACGACATGAACTTTGATACGTTGATTATTTATTTATTTATTTAATAATTTAATTTATTTATTTGGAATTACCCCCAGGGCCAGAGGCATTATAGAGGGAAGTGGTACAGTAAAAGAAAAACAGAATACAAGCTTTTTTCTGTAAATACAATCTTAGCTAACAAATAACAGTACAAGTTGTAACTATATACAGGTGAGAATCAGGCTGTTGGTGAGAAAGCATATTAACAGTAAAAACAAGTTACAGTAACGGTTTTAAATCACCAAACAAGAATCAGAATGGTATCCTCTAGTATGTAGAATGATATTCTCTAGTATTCACCAACCATTTAGGCGTAGTGCATTGCTACGTCTTTCCACTAACGTATTTGACACAACGTCACTGAAAAGCTTCGGATACGAAGGTCCCATTGCTGCCCGAAGTTGCCTTTACGACCGCTTTACTCTTTTCACATCTGTATCGCAATTACTGCAATCCACCTAAAACAGTGCAGTTAACGATTGATTGATTTGTGGGTTTTAACGTCTCAAAACCACCATATGATTATGAGAGACGCCGTAGTGGAGGGCTCCGGAAATTTTGACCACCTGGGGTTCTTTAGCGTGCACCCAAATCTGAGTACACGGGCCTACAACATTTCCGCCTCCATCGGAAATGCAGCCGCCACAGCCGGGATTTGATCCCGCGACCTGCGGGTCAGCAGCCGAGTAGCTTAGCCACTAGACCACCGTGGCGGGGCCAGTGCAGTTAACGTCCTCTATACTTTTATTGGTTTTATTATGTGCTTGTTTTTCATTAAGGTTGTGCGATCGAGCCCTGAAAATATCCTTTCTTCGTTCACTAATGTATTCATCATTCACAACTGAGCTAGACTGTTAAGTCCGTTCAACTCTATTTTCCGTTTGTGTTATTTGCATATAGGCTCCTACATGGGCCCGGCCAGCACCTGCCGTATGTGTAAATAATAAACAGCATAAAGGTAAATAATATACGAACACAAATAAAAGATCAGATCATTAAGTGACTGCAAACAGAAAAGAAAGAAGAACGCCGTTTAAAACTACGCTGTGTGGCGCCATTTGGAGATCAGCAACTTGAAATACTCGGCGCGAGGATACAAACAAAAGGTCTTTCTGTACCTTCTTTTTTTTGTTTGTTTGGCGTTTGTGACCTTGAACCGTGTCCTTTTGAACACGTGTCCTTTTCTGCTTCCCGCATGCTCAACTTTCTAAAACGCAACTTCAGTGACGCTCCTCCAAGAGTTAAAGAACTTTTATATTTCACCAACGTAAGATCCATTACGGAGTACGCCTGCGCCGTGTGGGACCCACAATTTGAAAATTTATGTACACTGCTAGAACGCGTCCAAAACCGCGCCGCCCGATTTGTAACTAAAAATTATAGTTTTCGCACTAGCATTACATTACTTAAATCAGGGTTGGGCTGGGAAACACTAAGTAAACGTCGGTTGCATCACAAACTTGAACTACTATATCGTATTTATTTCAATAAGACTGGTCTTGATCCTAAAATTTTCTTACTAACCCCGCACTTTGTATCTAAGCGACGCGACCATGAATGAAAAATTCGTGAAATTGATTGCCGTACTGATGTGCACAAGGGTTCTTTCTTTCCCCATTCCATTGAGGCCTGGAATAAACTACCAGGTAATATTGTTAATTGTACATCTGATGCTCTGTTTCACACGTTTTTGTCGCACATGTAAATTTTTCATTGTGGCACTGCTTGCACATTTGACGCGCTATTGTGCAGATTTGTACCACTTATTCTCATGTCAGTTCTCTTTTTCCTTTTCTTTTTTTTTCCCATATGATGAATCGTATTCATGTATTTGCATATACACCCCTGCTGTAATGCCTTGTTGGCGCTGCAAGTAGAATGAATGAATAAATAAATAAATAAATAAATAAATAAATAAATAAATAAATAAATAAATAAATAAATAAATAAATAAATAAATAAATAAATAAACCCCGCCTTTCAAGAATAGCGCACGCGGTCAGTAGCTTCAACGCACCCGTGCAGTGCTCGTCCGGGGTGTACCAGATATCTCCCGAGCTGTTTGGGCCGAGTGTGAAGCCGTCAAAGGAAGCCGCTGCTTCATCCGTCCACGCTTGCGCTCGGAAGAACCGGATGTTGCGTTAATTTCCGGGACGACGCGCGTCTCACACTTCCCTGTTGGCGAAGGCATATTTTGTTATAGTCGTTTCGTTTCTTTGAAGTGACGCAGGTCCCCGAGGTTGGCTCATGGGCGCACAATCTTTTTTTTTTTTTTTGGTTCTTTCATAGCTTTGCGTTCATGCTCCAAATGCTGATTAAAAGCAGCCACCCGAGGGAACAAAAAGAAAAGTAACAATGGCAGTCTAACGCGAGTGTTGCCAAGCCCAAAAAAAAAAAGGTGCAGGGCTGGGTCTCTCTCTCTCTCTCTTTGTCATTTTTTCTTTGTTTTCTTTTATTCTTTCTGTTTCTGGTCTCTTATTTTTTAATATTTATTTTTTGGTTTTTTGTTTCCTTTCTATCTCTGCCTATTTCTTTTCTTTCAATCTGTATATCTCTTTCCCCCCTCTCTCGAGCACACTCTTTCACTCACTTGTTCTTCTTCATTTTGATATTTACCTTTATTTCTATTTGCCTTTCTATTTATGTCTTGTCCTAAGTTTTTTTCATCTTCTTCTCTCTCTCTCGGCTTCTTTCTTTATCTCTGTTTCTCTCTATTTTTGTTTTAGTATCTCATTCAATCTCAGTATCGTCTCTTTTTGGTATTACCTTCTCACTCTTCCTGTCGGTATATCTTTTCATATCTTAATTTCATTTGCTCCTCTCTGTGTTTCTCTCTTTTTTTATCACGTTCTTTCTATCTTTATCTCTCTCTTGTTTTCTCTCTTTCACGTGCACCACAACACCGCGCAGAAGTTTCGTAAAACTGTCCCACTCGTCTTACTCGCGTAGGTATAGTGGGGCAGGTGCCCTCTACTTGCGGTCATCTGTGGACACCACAGTCTTTAAGACCGGCTCGAAAAAAAAAAAAAGCTGCGATGTCAAAAGAGGCTACTGTGCCACTGAACGTTACGGGCTTGTATACATTTAATTCATTTAGCTTCGTTCTTTTCATAGTAAAGGTATAAATTCCGGTATGCATACGCCACGCTTATAAATGGCACACGAAAGTTTATCAGCCAGAGCGCACCTCCCCCCTAATTAAGCAAAAATTTAAGCATCTCCACAAAATGAATCACGGCGAGCTGGCGAGGCTAGGTCTTGAGGTCCATAATGTACACTTTGAAGTCAGCGATTAGTAAAAAAAGTTTGTTCTGATAAAAGGTTTACAATGTGCAGCCGCAATTATTATTGATATTAGTGCATTTTTAAACATTTTTTTGTGTCTGACGCATGTTTCGACTATACAGTAAGTTAGCCGAGTTTGGTCTCATATAATGAGACCGTGACAAAGGACCCCGGACAAGCCTCACCCTTATAAGGTGCTTCACCCCTAAAGGTGAAAGTTCACGTACTACGAAGGTTCACATATAGTAAGTGACGCCATCGATCATAAAAGAAAGCTCCACATTCGGCCGCCATGTATACAGGTGGCACTGGCTGAGACCACTAGAGTTTATAAATAATCCCCTTCCCCTGAACATATGTGGACTTATTTCTAACCTCGGCTTTCAGCGATTGCAATGATCGCAATCCATGCAAATGTTCAGTTTCCTAAAGATACTTAATCTGCATTTCGGCTGACTGCACGATCAATTACCTTACTTGTCGATCCGTCCACTCACACAGATTTTTTTTTTCGGAAACTGATCCAACTAGTGGGCCGAAATCATGAATGGGTGGTCGTAATGTGCAGCCGTGGATACCACCAACTTAGGAACATCCAGTTATGGTGCATTCAGATGACGGACTGAATCCGGATTTGTCGTGGACGCGGACAGCTAATCCGCGGATGGTCCGCCTGCAGGCGCATCCACACGAGGGACGGTGTCCTAGGGGAATACAGCTGGATTACCCTCGACAGCAGATTCGGCGCTTACCTGCGCCCGCTGGCAGCAGACCGGTTTGAGAGTATTCAACATGGATGCCCGCAAGAAGCGAAGCTTGGCTGCGATGTCTGTCGTGTTGTGACAAATGAACGAGTAGTGTTATTCTTTCAGGAGAAAAGGGAGTTGCTAGCAGGATATTCTTTCAACTACATTATTCCTCACTTGTAGAACTTCTAAACGCGTCTCCCGCCTTTTTTTTTTAGAAGCGGCACGTCGCCGCCTGAAGAAGTTGGAATATTTCACCACCATGACGGCTAAGAATCTCGCGTGTTAAGCGACGGCGGCGACATTTCCCGAACCACCAAAAGTGATTTCTGCATATTTAATCACCTGAGAACAAAGTCTCCGGAAACTAAGTAAACAATGCTCAAGCGTAGATGATGCCGACCAGTCATGCAGCTGTCCGCGAGCCACGGAGGACATGCCGCGAGCAGACGAAAAGTGTACTGGTTGCCACCGACCCCAAGCTATTCCGCTGAAGTACCGGCTCTCCCCCGCCAGAATCCCGATGTGAGAAACAGGTTGGGTTCATCCGTCCGCGAGCCGCGCGGACAAGTCGCGGACGAGGGGAATCGCTGATGTGAGGTCACGTGACGCGCCGTCCGTCCCGCCACATCGGGATTCGATCCGTCGTCTTAATGCACCATTAGCGTTTAGGCAGCGATTTCTCGTAATTTGGGAAAACAAATCTGACGTAGGAATTTGTAAAAGGTACCTTTCCGCATGGAGATTCGGCGCTCTGGAAGCTTTTTGTGCTTGACAACTCCGTTTATTTACTGTGGACTCCTGAAGCTTGTTTGAGTGTTATCTTTCATATTGTCCACTACTGCGCGTACATGAATGCGCGCACTTTTGTCGTCGCCTTTCTGGATCTACACTTGTGATTGGTGCATTCGCAGATGACGTGCACCACAAATGGCGACCGCCGCAGGAGTGAACGGCACCGTGGCACGGTTCCGCTTCGGCATAAGGGACTTCTCAAGGTGAGTTCAACACTTGGCGCCCATCGCTCCACTTTCTTGTACTCTATAAAGGATCTATCAACATACAGTCTTCCTTACACACATTAGGCCCGATATATTGTCAAATATATTCTATGGTGAGTCGTCTTTCGTGAGACCTGCAAGTGGTGTAGCCAGCTCGCAAGCTGGGTGTTTGACGTACAGATCATGGTATTCCAGACTGATTCCCTAGCAAGCAAAAAAAAAAAACGCAGCTATGATGCTCAGTTGCGCCTAGTATATAAGAAATTCAATTGAAAGCCAGCGAAACTTATGTGATACTCGTAAATGAGTTGTGTATTCTGGTCGTTCCAGGCTGGTTTTCCTTTGACGTACACTCGATTATAATGAAACTGACTTCTTCAGAGATTCATTTGACCTTCTTGCCTAGATAACTGCCGCAGGGAATCCCCTTCCCTGACTGAAGCCTCAAAACAGCGTCGTCCATCATAATAATAGTGTGGTTTCGGGACGTAAAACCCTTGATACTGTGTTATACTACGAACCAGCGTTACCCATGACGTCCCTGGGTAGTTCGTCTTCACGACGACACCTGCAGCATGCGCCACCGCCTTCAAAATAAGCCCGATTGTATGGCAATACCGAGGTTAGAAGCCATGCGCACATCTTCGACACGCTGTACATATTTCTTCAGTTACCCAGCGCAACTCAGAGGAAGGCAAAGCATTGGCTGAGTTTTAACTTTTTTATATCTTGTTGCATGTGGGAGACAAGACGAGAGTAGAGTGGATTAGAGAACAAACCAGGGTTAAGGATACTATAGTTGAAATGAGGAAGACGAAATGGACATGGGCCGGGCATGTAGCACGTAGACAGGATAACCACTGGTCATTAAGGGTAACTAACTGGATTCCCAGAGAAGGCATGCGGGTTATGGGGAGACAGAAGGTTAGGTGTGCAGATGAAGAATTGGGTGCACGTTAAAGAACCCCAGGTGGTTGAAATTTCCGCAGCCCTCCACTACGGCGTCTCTTATAATCATATGATGGTTTTCGGGACGTTAAACCCCACAAATCAATCAATCAATCAGGTGGGCAGATGAGATTAATAAGTTTTCGGGTATAAATTGGCAGCCGCCAGCGCAGGACCGGGTTGACTGGCGGAACATGGGAGAGGCCTTTGTCCTGCAGTGGACGTAGTCAGGCTGAAGAAGAAGAAGAAGAAGAAGAAGAAGAAGAAGAAGAAGAAGAAGAAGAAGAAGAAGAAGAAGAAGAAGAAGAAGAAGATGATGATGATGATGATGATGATGATGATGATGATGATACCTTGTTACCACGAGGGAAATGTACGGTTGCCTTGGTGTTGCAAAGGCTCTGCACACAGTGTTTCATTACGCCTGGTCACGTGGCCCCTCCTGCAGCGGCGAGCCTCTGAGTGAGAGCAGCTACAACGCACCTCCGCCGCAAATCACGTGGCGCGACACCAGTGAGCGAAACTTGCGCTCCGGTGGCTCAAGGTCAATGCGACACGATGAATGGCACTGGGAGACAGCGTAGGGTAGATTTCTCTCCAAAAGGGAAAACATCCGGTGCTGGTGTGCCGTCTATTTCTTGCGTCGGGTATTCGCTGCGATTTAGCTCTTAACAAGCAGACATACGTTATTCAGGCCACTGAAGAATATAATGTCTGCTAAGTAGTTTCATTTCAATTGCACGTAGAGGAATAGTTGAAGCAAAACATCTGCGTCATCATGAACTTACTTAATGAAACCTAAGGTTGAATGAACAGGTATAAAGTGTCTCAGACACGTTAGCTGGCGTTGCAACACGTGACTCAATATATTGTGGGATTTTATTAGCAACATATTTTCGGGGGACTCGCTCTCTGGAATTCGTCCCGACCGTTTGTGCCCCCGCGATCTCCGACGACAGCGCAACTCCAGCCGACTAGGTCGCCCTATGCCATATCCTGCCGCCAACAAGAGCTCTCGCTGAGTGGTGCCCCGTACTCGGACTCCAGTGACCGTGTCCATCTTTCCCATCTCATCTTTACTTCCGTCGTTTTCTGTCATTCGCTGTCCCTGCGCCTCGTTCTCTCCTTCCTCTCTCTATCTTTATACCTTTAATCCTATCCTTTTAATCCTTCCTTACCCCATCTCTTGTGAGCTACTGTTGAGGTGTCGCACTCTGAAGCAGACAGTTACGGGGCTCACTTTTCTTTTCTTTTCTCTTTAAGAATCACATAAAAAGAAACATGTTTTCCCTATACATGTGGGTCATCAAGTGGAGTTTGAATTCGTCAAGTGTTGTGACGACTCGTTTTTTTTATTCTTTGATGTGTGCCTTAATCGCGGTTGCTTCGCCATACCTTCGGAATCTAAAGAGGTAATATTAGCAGTTGCTTCGCAATAACTCTGCCAGAAATCGTAAAATTAAAAAAAAAAGTGCCAGTCGCTGACATAACGTGGCGTCGATTTCACGATGCCTATACTGCCCGAAAAACGAGAAACCGAAAAGAGGTGGGCATGGCCATCACACCGCTGCGACTCCGCGCGCTGTTCACTCAGTCCTCGTTGAACGAGTGTCCTGGTTTCTAAGAATTCTACTGGCGCCACCTAGCGAGACAAGTGATCCACCTCCGTGATATCCCGTGGAAAGTCTCGCCACGTCACGTGTGCGACATCCGAGGCGATGTGGTCGGCGTGTGCGGATGTCACGGATACACATAAGGAACAGAACAAAGCAAAGTAATGAGCCCATCTCCTTTTCGTTCTCCACGAGGCAGGACGCACAAACAGCTACGAGAGACAGGTGACACCGCGCCGCAGGCCTTCGCACGCAGCGTAGCAGTAGTTATGCAACAGTACGCGACACTCGAGACGATCGCGCCACCGCGGCGCTGACGGCGGGCAACGCGACACCAAACGCGCTAGGTGTCGCTGCGAGCGGTTGTGTACGCGGTGCCGCAATGGAGACAACTTCCTCTTAATGAAGAGCCCTTTTGGTTTGTTTTTGCATTGATAACTTCGCCGCTCTGTGTCAGATGTTCTCATGCTTCCGTTTGCAGCGTGCATCGTTTGACAACTGCCCAAAGAGTTGGGCTTCGCTTGGCTTTGTCTTTTTTTTTTCGTTGTTAACGTTCGTGGAGTAAGAAAATAACTAGGAGATATCAACTTTCGATGGGGAGAAAGTGATTGAGGCCCGTAAACTTAGATTTAGGTTATGTTAAAGAACATCAGGTAGCCAAAAGTTCTGGAGCCCTCCACTACGTCGACTCTCACAATTCTAAAATCAAATCAAATCAATCTTTATTTCCAACGTGCTTTCTTTTTTCAACAAGTTGCGGGTCCCTCGAGCGAAAAGCGGTTATAAAAACCACTTGAGAATACCAGACGGCTCACGTACATGGCATCAGTTTCGGAATTCAAGCTTTTAAGAAGTATAGTGCATTTAGAGCAGGAGAAATGAACAAACAGATGAGAAGAATATTGTACAAATAGAACAGTAGAACACAAAGATACAGAGCAAACTGAAGAACTGTGATTATATTGTGGTTTTGGGGCATTTAATAGTCATTATTAGAGCGGGACATCATTAAGCCGCGCTTTAGAAAGCTATCTGTGAAGCCATACTGCTCGCACTATCGCACTAGCATGTCACATATCACAGACCCACCGCATTGGCTGAGTCAACTTTTTCGGCTGTGCTGTCCCAGCCTTGTCTGCAAAGGGCGTGCGCTCCGAAGTGGCAATCACGTCAGAGGGCCGAATTATTTTATTCCTTCATCTTTATGACAGATGAGAGAAATAAGAGTGTCCGGCTCTTTTATTCCAGCATCGTTATCACGGATGCATAAAAACAAGTGGGATGAACGGTCACGTAACAAACCCGAAGCCTAATCGTAGAAAAAAAAACAGATAAATTGTCCCTGATTGCTATTCTGGAGGCTTTCGAATTCCGCCATTTTCCAACCCTGATTGGCTCACAGGTCTGCTCTCCGATTGGTTTACAGAATATCACAATATGGCGGAATTCGACAGTGTCCACAGCCTCTGATCTTCCGGCAAGGGTAACTGCTGGTCGGCTTGCTTTGGCTAAGTCTGTTGTGGCCGCTGTGAAGGCCCTATCCCACCCAGGAGCCAGTGCGTGCTGGGCCGAGGAAAGTGGGAGGGGCGTCGTCAGACTTGCTGAGCTAGGCCTAACGGAAATCGCGTGACGCCTCCCTTCACACTCGTTTCCCCTCCTCCAATGACTGTCGTCCATTCTATAGCGGCCACGGAGTTGCAAATGACCTGCAGGATGGAGAATTACGTCACGAAGCCCAGCCTTGGCAAGCGATAGTCTTCAGGGGAAGCAGTTTCCTTCTCTCTTCCCCACGTAGTGTCGGCCAAACACGAGAGCTTCTTCCTGCCTTTCATACACATTACACCGCGCTGAGACTTCGCGATCACGTTTTCATCGGCCGACACACACACACACACGCGCATATATATATATATATATATATATATATATATATATATATATATATATATATATATATATATATATATATATATATATATATATATATATATATATATATAGTGCATTGTCATGGCCTCCCACACTTTTCCGGCCTTTGTGGCGGTAGCGTGGATAAAGTGAGCTTTAGCGTGGATCGTCTGACAACGGCAAACCAAATATGGCTCGACTTGGCTAGGCACGTGATCCAGGCACTTCTTTCGCTTTCGCGGCCCGTTCCGTTCCGCAGACGGAGCATTGCACGGCAAGGTGTGTGCACGTCGAGACGCACGGTCGGCGATGTGTGTGACACGAAAGAAATCGGGTATAGGTGAGGAGCAGAGGAGCGTTCGAAGACTCAGGTGGGCTTCGTATATTTCTCATTCTTGTTTTATTTTGCAAAAAAAATGGAATTACCCTTAAATTTTGACAAACCGTTTTCTTTTTGGGTCTTTGCCAACAGTCACACTTTTTCCGTATTTTTTTGGACATTGTTCGGTTGCAGAAGGAGCACAGCTTGGCCCGAACACGCCATGTCCAGTGTGCTGTCGTTCATAGAGTTAGTAACAAAAACTTTATAGAGAACGCCAGCGTTGAGATGGCGCTGTTTACACGACATACGCGTATAATGGTTAAGGTTCATTGCTTTGTCAAATGTGTGTTCTTTATAACACTTCAATAATTCTTGCTATATGATTTATCATGCTTTTTATTTTTCCAGACGTCAAACCATCATTATTGGGCTAATAGCATTTCAGGTTGCTGCCCCTGATTATCCATTCATCTACCTATCCAATCCTTTGTGTGCCTAGCTTCGACCCTTTCCCTCCGTCCCTACGTCCATCCGCCCACCCGTCCCTCCGTCCAGCCACTCACCCATTTAACCATTCACTCACCTACCTTTCCACCCATTCATCCATCAATCTACTAATAAATCAACTTTAAATGCGAATGCATTTCTTAGTCGGGCTATGTCAGGCGTCCGTCGGGATACGTCCACCTCTCTCTCCCATTGCAACAGCTGCGGGCGCGTGCGCTTATCCTCACCCATATAGCAACCAGAGCCATTAAAATTACTGTGCCGTGTGCTCTCGGTGCAAGAAATGCAGTCGTCTTTCCTCGCGATTCCCATCTGGGATGTAGGGGCATTTTTTTTTTCTCGAGGAACACAAGGACATAGCTGTCCACAAATATATTGCGTCATACCCGACACGATCTATGATTGAAATGATATACAGTGGGTAATTAGAAGGGAAATCATCAACAAGGAACGTCACTGGAGTCAACGTTTCCAGAATTAGACTTTACTTCCTAAGGCGCACTTTTCTGACCAAAACAATAGTGTCCCTGTCGAAGTTTGGGTACAGTGACCATTGCTTGTGCGACGATCCCTAGTGCGACGCAAGCGAACGTTTCCATAAACCTCTGTCTGCCTTTTTTTGTATACCGAGAAGCGGTAATTTTGCAAAAGGCACAAAGTCCACTAGATGCAGCTGAAAGAGTATTTATCGTTGCCACGTAAGGATACTGTTTCGCGGACATCACATAATTCTGACGTATTGTAAGATCCTGTAAGGGAAGCAATTTGACCCAATCAGAGAAGCCGCTTAGCCGGCCTACGGCCAATCAGAAGAGGACAAATAAGTGCGAACAGTAGCACAGATGGTTACTAAACCACCATACTTGACCCTATACATTACAGTATATGGTGACAACGATCATATCCATTGGCGTCCTTTCTAAATTGTGACGGTGGTGACAAAGCCCCTTCGACTCTTTGTTATAATCTGGTTCACTTATACTTTGAGAAGCCTAGCATTAGTTATCCGGTTTGCTTTGAGCGGGCGCTATCACCTCTTGTAGGGTCACTTGTGCTTCGCGGACTAGTCGCAATTAGGCTGAACAGCCGCCGATTGAGATGGGATGCAACGCTTGCGCGGGTCAGGGTTAGCGCGGTAGTGCCAGTGGTGCCGCTGCGCTGCAGGTGACGGAGAGGCTAAGCCAGCGCACGGGAAATAGTAGGGACTCTCTTTAGGGGTGGCGGCGTGCAGCGACAGACGTCTCTTGCTGCGTGTCCACGGGGCACGACTCCACGAGTCGTCTCCCGTGGATCCATCATTGTGATCGTCCATCATATATATAGTATGAAACTCTATGCCACAGTTGCAGCGCAGGAGACACTTTTGCACACTTGTCCACACATGTCTTACTCATCATCATCATCATCATCACCATCACCATCATCATCATCATCATCATCATCATCATCATCATCATCATCATCATCATCATCAGCCTGACTACGTCCACTGCAGGACAAAGGCCTCTCCCATGTTCCGCCAGTTAACCCGGTCCTGTGCTTGCTGCTGCCAATTTATACCCGCAAACTCATCTGCCCACCTAACCTTCTGTCTCCCCCTAACCCGCTTGCCTTCTCTGGGAATCCAGCTAGTTACCCTTAACGACCAGCGGTTATCCTGTCTACGCGCTACATGCCCGGCCCATGTCCATTTCTTCTTGATTTCAGCTATGATATCCTTAACCCCCGTTTGTTCCCTAATCCACTCTGCTCTCTTCTTGTCTCTTAAGGTTATACCTACCATTTTTCTTTCCATTGCTCGCTGTGTCGTCCTCAATTTAAGCTGAACCCTCTTTGTAAGTCTCCAGGTTTCTGCTCCGTAGCTAGGTACCGGCAAGATACAGCCGTTATATACCTTTCTCTTGGGGGATAGTGGCAATCTACCTGTCATAATGTCTTATTACCTCCAATCATTTCCCGTTGCAGACTGATGAATCCCCGGCCGATCGGGAACGAGCCGTACGTGCCGACGGAGCTGGAACACGTGGCCAACATCATCACGCACGCGGTCAGTGTGGGCATGCAGGGAGGGAGGGTGTAGGATGGTGACAGTTCGATCGTTCCTTGAATAGAACAGCTTAAGGATATGCCGCAATATTAAGTGGAATACGTGCCGGGGTGGCCATATCCTGAAAACTTCAACCTGCTCTGTCGCCCCGTTTGCCCCCTTTCCAAGAACAACTAGTAAGATACAACGCACACGTTCGGCGCCTCAGCTGCGCCCTCTCTCCGCAGGGGCTGTCTTGTCGTGGGTGCCCCGCCCCCCTCCCAAGTAAAGAAAACCAAGGCGCTGCCCTTGAATATGTTCATGGAATAACGTGTCTTTTAAGCGAGAGTAAAAACTGCCCGTTGCACGTTTCTCTCAGTTACCCATAGTTTCCGTTTTTCACGCATGCAATTGTGACTCGGCTACTAAGTCTGTACTACGACCTATAAAGCCGAGCTAGTTAATGAACATATCGAGTCTTCACCCTACCGAGCTGGTGAAGACTCGGTAGGGTGAAGACTCAGTGAAGCCAGTGAAAACGACATGCCTCAGCTTTCTCGCCAAACCCGGGTGTTTTGCGCGCTTCACCGTCCTTTATGTGGCACTGAGCTTGTGTGTTTTGAAACATTCGGTCACGCGCAGCTGAGCATCCTGCCCAGTTTCTTCGCTCTGAAGTTCTTGCTCCAGCGTGCCCACACCCCCGCGCACATGACGGCCGCCGTGGTGTACGGAATCGCCCTGGTCGTGCTGTTCGTCACCTCGTCGCTCTTTCACTCCGTGCACTTCCTCGGAAAGCTCAGGTGAGCACTATAGAATGCATCACCGAGTCGTATCACCGAGCAAACGAGTTTTTCGATGCGACGTCTTAGATAGATAGATAAATAGATAGATACATAGATAGATAAATAGATAGATAGATGGATAGATAAATAAATGAATAAATAAATAAATAGATAGATAATTAAATAGATAGATAATTGGATAGATAGATAATTAGATAGATAGATAGATAGCTAGATAGATAGATAGACAGGCAGACAGACAGACAGATAGGCAGACAGACAGACAGATAGATAGATAGATAGATAGATAGATAGATAGATAGATAGATAGATAGATAGATAGATAGATAGATAGATAGATAGATAGATAGATAGATAGATAGATAGATAGATAGATTCCGACTATGTCGTAATGCGGTACACATATTTTGACCTATTCCACAGGACCTTAAAAGTGATCTTACACCGGTGCGACCGTGCTGCCATCTACATCTTCATCGCGTCTGCCTACACACCCTGGTGAGATGTGGCGTGCCGTCACTTCGATTCACGGGTTCCTGCGTTAACTTGACTGGCCACTACTTAACTGCAACACAATTGTGTGAGAGTAGGTCAGAGTAGTGAAACCGCTAACCCTGACAATATATCAGCAAACTTTAATCCATGATCTGTACTAGGCGGAGATGTGTACAATTGAGAATTTCTATGTGAGCAACAAGATTTGTGCGCGGAGTTCTCTATTGGAGCCAAATTTAATTCCAGCGAGTGCTTCAGAGGAAGTGATTGAAGCGGGCAGCAAATGTCTGAATGCCATTCTACTTGGTGGATTGTGAAGAACTTTGCGGCAGTCAATTTGTGAGGCTAAGAACTTTTTTTAATGAAGCCATCAGACGATTGCTTGGGAAAACGTTTCAGGAATCCTTTAAAGCAGTAATTTTATTTCATGTCAGTGTGCGCTATTTAGGGATGTGTAATCTGTTCATACACATTTGTAATCCTCCTGATCCTATCTTGTCGTAGGCTGATGCTACGCGAGTACAGCTCGTGGGGCCAAAAGCAGCTGTACGTGGTCTGGTTCCTCTGCCTACTAGGCATCACCTACCAAAATATATTTCACGAGAAGTAAGTGCCATCGTAAAAACAGCACGTTTCCGTTTTCCAGTGTTGGCCCAACCGAACGTAGCCTCTTGTGGTCCGTGCAGAGCTTTATTGACCAACGTCTAAGCAATTGTAGTATGTGTCAGCGCTTTTCATAGCAAATAGTAGGTGCAACAACCCAAGGGATACTATTACACCCTGCCAATTCATCGAACTTACTAGTGTGAGCATATGTCCCTCAGCGAACCCCCCCCCCCCCCTATCGCTCCCAGAGTATACAAGGAAGTGAGAATGGACTTTTCTATGATAACACGTACACTTAGAGTAAAATCTAGAATAAGGATGTGTTAATGGTGTTTTCATTGTAAAATATTCACGAAATGGGGGTGGCGAGGTTTACAATGCTCATTTATTTGGTTTAGTTTGTGTGCATGGTGTCGTACACAGCGCTCCTCCCTTCTCATTGTCTGCTGTCTTATTTATAGACTATTTTATGAGTTGTGATATTTTGCTTTCTGTTGCCCTTTTGTATTCAGTGGAATAAACATAGTACAGATTATTTTCTGAAGCTTACTACCAGACATATAGCTGTACGCTTCATCAAGAGGTATAGCGTAATTTGAGGAAGTGGATATCAAGTGAGGTCGAGAAACGAACAGCCTAGACAAAAAGTTTCGTCAGGGCGACTTGTCAGGCGCAGCTATTGTTCACTTCTGTCGATAAATGCACCGTCTTATCTTACGTCCATCACTTGTGACCGTTTCGTCTTGCCGAAATGACGATGTTTACCGCAAGCTGCGGCTTAGCGCAGTAGCAATGGAGACAGCCCGTGTAGTTTATTTCGTCCATACGCTTTCTTCAGCTGCTCAGGTAATCTAAGGACATATTCATCGGATTACTAAGCAGTATCTATAATGCATGTGCTTATTTGTAGAATTGTCGTGAGGTCACCGACATGCTCAATTGCGTCCTTTTGTTTTTCTTTGCCTACAGCCAACTGTAAGTACACTACGAGTAAATCACAGCGAAATTTTGCGCTTGGTAGAACGATAATACACGCACATTGGTTTAACCTGGTGCTTATGCTTTGTTAGACAGTAGAACTGTCTGGCTACTCAACGCGCTAAGTAATGACGTTGTGGAGGCACCGCCACAACATTTATATTCTGAAAAAAAACATAAGACACCACTAAAATAAATCAAGTATCTAGCAAGCTTTCGCAGTTTATTAGGAAAATACTGAGCGCTGCTAATTCATGAAAGAACATTGCAGAGTCGGCGCCTTGCAACTTTGAGCCAGTCATAAATTACGGAAAGCTGGCTTCTCTGCACATATACCAATATTGAGGCGAAGCATAGCTGCCGCTGCTTTCGTGCGCGGAGAGCAGCATCGTGCGGATAAAAAAAAAAAAAAATAGGGTTGGAAAAACGGGTCGTGTCGAAATTATTCTGCTTCTCGTTATTGAGTGATACAAGTGAAATGTTTAAAATTTCCACAAAGGAAGCGCGGTTGAAGATGACTGCGAATCAGTTTAGTGCAGATTGTGCTGAAAGCTTTCTTGTTTTATTTCTTTTTTTTTCCTTTTCTCTAATAATCGGCGTGAAAAAAAAAGCTATCATGGAATTACGAATGCATAATTGTGTTTTAAAGACATTTGATACAACATCTAACTGCAATAAATAAACGAACCAGCCGTTAAAAAAAGAAAGCAGGTCACAGCGTCTGAAGTCCCATCGAAGCTCGATACATGTGTGGTGCATCTTTCTCTCTCTGTCCTCCCAACAGGTACAAAACTCTCGAGGTGCTGATCTACATAGGCTCGGCCGTCTTCCCCGCTTCCGCTACATTTTCGATGGTGAGGACAGCCTTTCAGAATACGGTTCTTTTTCTATTGCGAATGCACTGGATACGCGTAGCTATACTTGCAAATGAGTTAAACAATTGATTGATTTCGATTGACGGATGGATGAATGGTAACACGAATAAACTGGTCAAGAGGGGTTGCCGGGGCAATCATATGGGAAGAGAAAATGGATTGACTGATTGATTGATTTCAATACGATGTTGGGAGGTTTATTTCATGCGTGTTTGGGTGATTGGCGGTCGGTAGCTGAATGATGTGGCATAATGTAATTGATTGATAATGTGAATATTTGATGCCTATATATGCACTGAATGCAAGGTATGAGATGTAATAACTGATCAATTTATGGTTTATTTGAATGAATGAATGAATGAATGAATGAATGAATGATGTATGGTGGCTGTATAGATGAATGGATGTACCAAGTGATCAATAAATAGGTGTATGGGTGGCTATATGAATGCATAGGTGTCTTAATTGCATAGGAGGGAGTGTTTTATTACTTATGAATGGACAGATAAACGCCTGTGGGTCGGTGTGTAGGTGTATTCAACCAAAGATGGATAAGTTGGCTGGTAGAGATTGTAAAAACGGGCTGATGGACTGCTATAAATTAGACGTGACTTAAATGTTAAATCCATGAACGGGTCGATTTTATCACGGCTCAGTTTTTCGACTGGGCTTCCGTTTCGTAGTTGAGACAGATACCAAAGTGATCTTTTGGTGGAAGGGCCTTACCTCGTTCGCCTATATATGAGCGAGCATTGCACTTAGCGCTGTGCTTTCTTCCATAGTGTGAACTCGAACGACATCGCATTTCGGTGCTTCTCTCGAGGAAGTATGTCCTTCAATTGCATACCTCTCAACGCACCGGTGTTTCATTGCCACCAAAATTTAGTACAACAAATGCGATATCGGTCCAAGTGTGACCAACTTGCAAAGTAAATTTATTAGAATTGTTAATTAGCAATGAATATTATGTTTTCTTACCAGATAATAGTGTCCGTTTCTTCAACTAACTTTACGAATGCAATATAACAACGCTTTACGAAAATTTAGTACAACAATTTCGATATCGGTCCGAGTGTGACCAACTTGCAAAGTAAATTAATTAGAATTGTTAATTAGCAATGAATATTATGTTTTATTACCAGATATTAGTGTCCGTTTCTTCGACTAACTCTACGAATGCAATATAACAACGCTTTACGAAAATTTAGTACAACAATTTAGATATCGGTCCGAGTGTGACCAACTTGCAAAGTAAATTAGAATTGGTAATTATCAATGAATATTATGTTTTCTTACCAGATATTAGTGTCCGTTTCTTCAACTAACTTTACGAATGCAATATAACAACGCTTTACGAACCCCCTAGTAGTTCTAAATGTTAAAGCTGTCATGGTCCACCCCGTGGGCTTAGTGAGAAAAACGAATCCTGCGAGTAGCAGGCACTGTTAAAATAATAATGGTTGGTGTTTAATGTCCCAAAACCACGATATGAACATCTCAGTCTAATTCTGCAGTCCTGCGCGGCAGTTAGAAATTACAAGCGGAGCGCAAAGCTGCCATTTTCTCAGGCGCCCTCATTCCATTGATGTGCGTGTGCTCCCTCTCTTGGGAGCTGTCAACGCCTGCTGTGTGACGTCGAACAGCAGACGGCACGTTACTGACCAATGTCCGGCATAGCACGAGAGCAACATTTGAATCGGATGCGCTTCTGGTCGCTAGGTCTTGGCACGCCTGCCGCCGCGCTCCATGCTCTGCTAACATTACAAAGGGAGCCAATTTCACGCACAGAAATCACAACGGCAGAGAGTGATCACGTTTCATAACGCGCGCTCGAGGTAATTGCGTACGCTGACCCAACATATTTCCCCCGAGTGCAGTCTTTCCCTGTGCAGCTTTCAGCGTTTTCTTCTGTACGAGAGAAGAGAAAAGGCGCTTAAAGCTCCCGAGAAGTCCTTGTAACTCGGCTCATTCTTTACGGATCCGAGAAATTTTCGCGGCAATCAATCTTTGAGACAGTCAACTCCGATACTGACCCCCGTATTCACAAACGCTCCTCGACTCGACTTCCACCCTTCACTTGACAGAATTGAGTACTGCGTCACCGCTACTCAAGAATCGCAGCAGATTATTACTGATATGCAGTGACTTGCCGTGCCTAGAGACGACGCTCCCATCGGCTTTCTCAAGTAAAGGCGAAGCGTTGAGTGAAGGGACGTTCTAGAATGCGGGGGTGAGGCTTCTTGATTACTTGGAAGAGTGGTTCATTTACCTTTCAAACAGTGTCTTTCAACGATCCTTTATTACGAGTACGTTTTCACCTCTCCTCCGCCCTCCTTTCCTGTGTTCTCGTTCGCAGCGACCTCTGACGGGCCTCAAGGAGCTGCTGTTCGGTGGCCTACTTTACTTCATAGGCGTGGTGTTCTTCAAGTCCGACGGCAGAGTGCCGTTCGCGCACGCCATCTGGCATCTGTTCGTGAACGCGGCCACCCTGGTTCACTACCACGCTGTGTACCGGTACCTCTTCAGATCGGGCCAGGTTGCCCAAGTTGCGGCGGCGGCGGTTGCCGCGGCGCACGAACACCAAGACTGAAAAAAAAAATCTGGTGCCTCCGTCTGGCGGTGACCACCGGAAAGCGCGGCCACAGTCGCGGAGCTGCCCGGCGAATCACTGTTAGGACAGGACACCCGGCCGTGTAGGCGACGCCAGCCCCCGTTCTTCTTCTCCTCGGCTTAAAGGTCTCGGTAGTTTTTGGCCACCAACTCAGTAGGATCGGTATTCTTGCAAAATACAGCTTTTACACCAGGCATGTCCTTGTCCAGGACATATCCCTGCCCACAGAGCTGTGGTCTCCTCTCGGGATCATGGGCTGATATTCTACCGAGGACTACAGCTCCTTGTGCAGGGCCAAGGCTTCCTGGGTCTGACTGTTGGCAAGAGTCGTTCCTGGCACTCACGTCGGTTCAGAAAAATTCATCTCTCGGGTTCCTCCTCCGGAAGGCATCTTGTCAAGAAGGGAAGCGTTCGTCTTCGGCGACTACTGTTGATCCAGAACCCAAGCATTTACCTGCCGTAAATGTTACTCCGTTGGGCCGAGGTATTGTCTGGAGGTCTTGTCTAAGGCAGACTCTTGGTTTCCTTCAGAACCGGTCCTGAGAGAGTTATTCGACCTCCAAATTATATCCTGGTCAGGTTTGTCGTCTCACGTTCCTTCTGCCCGGGAATATCTCGCATTCAAGAGGACTGACGTAATGCCACCTGTGTATCGGGTACTCTCTGATGCTGGGGGGTGGGGGGGGGGGAGGAGTTCAGCAGGACACAGCATCACAAGATTTACCCGTCATATCACGGCGGACTTTATGATGTAGCCAGATAAGAGGCCGTTCTAGAGATTAGCAGTGACGTTCATTGTTTTGGAGGGGTTATAAGCCACTTCGCGGTGATATAATGATCTCAGCTCGAGACTGTTCCTTCTCTATTTTGTTGTTTCGTTTTTAAAGAATTGGGACGATTAAGCATAATGACTGTCATTACGATTTTTTACCTGTGGTGCCCGTATAGTGTGCTCAAAGCGTTGAAGTGGAACACTATTTAGCAAGGCTAGCGATGTTTGAAATAGATATTGCACATTGTTGGTTTTCTCATAAGTTGCATGTAGTGTGCGACGCCCCACAGGTGCTGTGGTTCGGAAGTGTGTGTTAGGAGGATATGCAAATGTTTTGTGCTGCATCGCCGGTGTTCTGGAAAGGTCGTATAATACGAAGACAGTGGGCTTGTATGTAGTTATATAACTGGCGGCAAACTTTGACCCTAAGTACGTTGTCATCTATTGCCGTTGTTTTCAGACACGACGGACAAAAAAGATAATAGCGCAGCTAAGAAGTGAAGGTGCTATAAGCATTAATGAAGCCGGTAGAGGTCATTGCTGAGCTGCGATTATGTTGCGATCTTCGAATGACGTAAAAGCAGACGACTTGGGCTGTGTTCCAATTCTCAGACAGCACGTTGACAGTCTACGCAGACTGCTTGGAAGACAGCACCGAGCCCATGCTGTCTGAGAATCGGAACACTTCTGGACGGTTTTTACGCGACGACGCGCCACCTTGCGTCGAGAAGAAAAAGCTAAAGTAAACAAACGTAACAGTTATACTTTCTCGCTTATTTCGTGTTGAAATCAAAAACAAATAAACGTTACTCACATCGAGCGTCTGGGAAAGCGTCGGCTTGTGTGCAGAAGACTATTCCGGCGATATCCGATCTGAAGCGATACGCTGAGCCGCCATCTTGTTTAGACAGCAAAGTAGCCTGCATCGTATTTGTCTACGACGTGGTCTTCTCGGAGCCGTCTATTTTGCCGGCTACGTGAGAATCGGAATGGGACTTAAGATGGCCGCCGTCCATTTAGCTGTCTATTTAGCCGTCTACAGTGAGTATTGGTACACAACCCCGGTGACGACGTAGCGAAGATAGTCGCCATAAAGCGAGTTCAGTACTTCGTACGTACCGTTCGTACGTAAAAGAACCCAGCGTTACGCATAGAGAGCATGCGCAGAACTTTTGCTCATGCACACTACGCGATACGTGGCGCTCTTGCATATGCAACGTTGTGATGAACGCTATATGGACGCTGTACTTAGAATTCGCTAATAACGACAATGATGACGTAGTTTTGTCGCTAATCTTCGAAGGCGAACTACTTGAAGTTAATCCGAAGCAGAAGAGAAGGGAAAAATCGGAATTCTTGTCGGCGTTATTGAAACGTTCAAATTACAACTGTAGGCACGCAGGTTATTGCGGCAAATCATGAGATGTAGACGAGATCGTCCGTGCATGCGGGGCTCAAGGACTGAACATACATCTTGCAAATACCAAAAAAATATCTAGAACGCCAAATCGTTCCTTAAAAACAAAAACAAAAATTGCTACAGCCTACTTGCCCAAAGCGAATAAGATCTCAACACGCCCTTTTTCAGTGCTTGATCGAAACGGGGACGCTCCTGGCTTGATAGGGAGCAAGTGTTAGTCATGGTGCGAGGATTATGTACTATAGTTAAGCACAGTCCTTAAGGCCAATGTTCCAAGGACGAATGTAATTATCTGGACAGAGCTATGGGTGCTTGAACCGCGTTAAATGGTATGAGCGATGATATTGCTTCGAACCTGTACAAAGGCTAGCCACACGAACATGGAAAGTGCCTTGAAGGGTGTGACGATCGAAGCGCATTCAAAGTCGCGATCTTACATCAACTGTTGTCGTCAATGAGTGCCAAGGAAAGAGGCGTTGCGGAGTGTGAAAGCGCTTTTCACGTGGGTCCTTGAGGGCGACGACCACATGGAGCGTATTTCGGGCGTATTTCACGCGCCTCTAAAGCTGCGTGCGTATCGTTGTGCCTCGCGAGTCATCGGAGAAATCGCGGTTGAGATTAGCTTGGTGCAGTAGCTGGTTAATCGGTAACTACATCGTAACTACAGAAGGTTAGATGGGCAGATGAGATTAAGAAGTTTGGGGGTATAAATTGGCAGCAGCAAGCACGTGCAGGACCGGGTTAACTGGCGGAACATGGGAGAGGCCTTTGTCCTGCAGTGGACGTAGTCAGGCTGATGATGATGATAATGATGATGATGACATCGCGCCGATTTTGTTTCCGGTGCCAGTAACAGCGTTCACCGAGGAACGTAAGCAGTGTGGCAGTTGCGTGAGATACGCGCGAAATACGCTCTCGTGTAGTCGTCGACAGTGATAAACTATTACCACAGTGACAAACTATTACCATGCGCGAGCGTATGGCCGACAGATCAGATTACGTATTAGCCGGACTGCAGTCGAGCTGCCTGTTCGTAAACGCGATGTGGTTATCACTCGCGTCATTTGGTGTTATCATTCCTGTAATGCAGCGCATATATAGGTCGATTCGCTGGGTATATAGATGTTTGTCGCGTCGAGTCGGGTTCGTTTCCCGTCGAACGTTGTTACGACGTGCGTGAGCGGTACAGGCTGGTGCGTGAATGAAAACACTATGCTGCAGAGTTTGGGACGTGTGGAAGAAAGGCTGCACTCGTACGGAGGTGAGTTAAGCGTGTGACCGTCAGAAGAAGGCGCGTCGGGAAAAAAATGCCTTCGCCACCACGTCATACGGAAGCGGTAAATTTCCATAACCTCCCGGCACTTATTATCTCGAAGTCCAACACGTGACCAGGACAGGAGAGAGACTTTTAATTGCAGGAACGGAGGATAAGTTCAGTACGAGGACCTGCTGATTGCTACTCCTAATTTTACTGCTAGCTCGGTACTCCTACATGGCTACTGCTAGCATGATACTACTAACCGGCTACTGATTGCGTGATACCACTACCGGCTACCATTTACCTGATAGTTACACCCATCTACTCCTGACCTGATAATCCTTTCAGGATACTCCTACGTTTCTTTCCATATCCTGACTGATTTTCCTACCCAGCTAATCATAGCGTGCTAGTGCCAGCCTTATCCTCCTACCTGGCTTCTACTTGCGTGATACATCCGCACGGCTACTCCTATCCCGATACTCCTACCCAGCTGACCCTGGACTGATGTTCTTGCCCGGCTACTAATAGCCTAATACCACTACTTCTCGGCTACTCCTAGCCTAATACTCATACCAGGCCATTTATAGCCTGCTACTTCTAGTCAGATTTTCACAACTGGCGTAAAAAGCTTAAGGAGAAAGAGGTGGAAGAGCAATGAAAGACGAGGAATGAAAACGGTATACGTTCGGTTCACGGTGGTGTTTGTTCGGCGCACGTATGCTTGCTCAGCGGGGCGGCGACAGTTTTGCCCGCAGTTCCCAAATAACTAAAGCTTCGGTGCAGTAATCTCTTTGTCAGATCCATATCGTTTTTCTTCTTTTAGCGGGTGTCGGTGCCACCAGTCGTGTTGGCAGAACGCCCTGTCCTCGTTTGTTTTCTCTACCACGGTGCTTGTTTTAAGACCCAACAAGCACACATCACTCCGAAGGGATAAAGAGATGCGCAGAGTGGACATGAGAGGAGGCTGGACACTGCGAAGGCCTTTTACGTCACGTCACGGCGCTGCCTATACTTTGATGCCTTCCTCCGAATGGTTACCTTCAATACTTATCGGCGCGCCTAACTCCGAAACAACCCTTTGTAGACATGCATTGAGGATAGCCAATTTAACTGCCTTATTGTGCCAAACACGTTTTCCTTGCGCATACGCTTTCTCGTATAGCAGGACACTTCAGCCAAACGCCAGGTTCGACTCTTCGGAAGCGTGGGTCGTATATGCTAGCTCCACAAACGAGCGGACGATTTTGTCGCATGCGATTGGTCGAAGCTCGTGCTTACGTAACCAACTTGTGACGTATGCAAGCGTGGGCCGTATGCTTGTACAAGTTCCACGAACGAGCGGACAATTTTGTCGCTTGCGATTGGTCGAGGCTCGTGCTTACGTAACCAACTTGTGACGTATGCAAGCGTGGGCCGTATGCTTGTACAAGTTCCACAAACGAGCGGGCAATTTTGTCGCTTGCGATTGGTCGAGGCTCGTGCTTACGTAACCAACTTGTGACGTGTGCACGAGCCTCGACCAATCGCGTGGGGCCAAAATTTTCGGTTGTTTTAAAATGCGTGTATACCATGATCCCGACCACGGTTGCTCTCTTTGCTCATGCCATTGTGACGCCTATACTTTACACACCTAGCGGCTCCGGTTCTTGTTTTAACCCTGTGCGATTTTCCCCCTTAAATAAACCGCTGCCAAGTACAAAGTCCACGATTGCCTGGTTGCTTCTAATAGTCGCGTTCGGTGCTTTGCTTTTTTTTTTAATCGACGCGACGCGAAACTGTTCATCGCCGCCGAGGACCATAGATGTAGCAATTACCAGACTCCTGTTGTTCCCGAGTCACCTGTTCCTTCATTAGCTGCCGCTAAGGTGCTGCAAAATGTGTATTCGCGTGGCATCCCTTAAAAACTGAACTCTGTTGCGCACCAATAGTGTTCTTCAAGGGGTTACTGACACGATATTTTCCTCCAAGATCTGTCAAGTTCTGGGACGTTTAGATGCCTGACCTGAAGGTCTGAAAGGTTCTGGAGATCAAAATCGGAGAAACCATCATACCTTACAGCGTCCTAAATAACCTAACAAATCAGTCGCAAGCAAGCGAGCTTTGGTTCAGCATCCCAGAAGTTTACACTGCATCATGACGCCATTTTGCAAGATTTGGTCATGTGGGAGCAACATTTACGTGTTCTAGCGCTCGTTTGTTATTTGTACCCTGTATAGACTGTGAAACATAGCCCCTCTGAGGAATCGGCCACGAAAACGTATATTGAGCTATGTATGACAACTGCACTATTGCTTACCGACATATTACAAAAATAATGCATAAAGAAAAAAAGCTCGCTCTGACTCACTGGGCTTCCCCGCGTGTCAGCAGAAAAGGCGATCGACCAAACCGGAGCGACTGTCAATGACGTCGTAGTGTGCTCCTCCCATGTGACCAGCTTCGGGATTGTGACGTCACGATACAGTATAATCAAGGAGAAAAGAAACCACAGGTTGCTGCAGAAACACTCTCGTATCAGAATTGTCAGATTGCAATGCAGGGGCCCGAAAGTATTTTTCTATCGCTTTCGGTTTCAGGACCTTCGTTTAATAAAATAAATAGTTGAATATACTGTGTCAGTACCGCTTTAACGTTTTGGTGTTGTGGTTCGTTGGTCTCTCCGTTCGACTGTAGGCTACCTCCAGTCTGGCTTTGAAAGCGTATTTCACTGAGAGTAATCGCAGAAACAAGGTCATTTCTTCTAAGAAGAAAGAGATCAAGTTGTAGCTTGTCGGCAGTCCTCGGTAGGGTAGTGTCCTACATACAATACACCTATCCGGTGCACTGCTGGTGTGGTAGCTACACGAGTAAGGTGCTCTTCGACCGCAGGAAGGGGCGTCGAAATAGCAACCCCAAAGTTATTTTCCTATTTCGACGGTATTACGAATGCCCGTGCCATTTTTTTGTCGAGCTCGCGTAGCGCCGCTTGCTTCTCGCATTCCTCGTTGCGTTTCGCGATACTCTCCGTCGTCGTGGCAACAAAGAAGCGCATAAGGCGGTCATGTGACTGCGCGCGCGTCGTTTGAAACTCGTTCTGCTAAGAGACGATTAAGCGTTCAATTCGAGAGGACAGCGGTACACTGCTTGGTTCGCGAACATCCGATAAATGCGACTGACAGTTACTTCGCCTAACACGACTGCGTCCAAATACGACTGATAACGCTCTGGTTCAGAGTGACGCACTGTACAAGATCGCGTCTGATAGGACGGATGCTATAGAAGAGCTCGATTACCGCGTTTACCGCACCGTATACTGCGAAGCGTTTCGCGTAGACGCGTGTGCTAGTTCGTACTCGCTGATTGTGGAGGCGGCGTGCTAACAACGTGGTGCTGATTAACACGGCTGTACATTAATACGGTTGTACTAACAGCGTGTACTAACAACGTGGGGCTCATTTCAAACTGCGCCTGCATGTCTTCTTACGCGCACACGAGACGCGCATAGGCGCGTAAAATACGCCAGACATACGCGCCTCATGTAGTTATCACTATAACGTTCTCCAAAAATAAAAAAAAAGGTCGTCACCACGTGACAAGTAAAACATAAATACATTGAAAACGAAAAACAAAGAACACGCTATCTTATGTCTGCCAGTCGTAGACACGTGTTTTGTCCAACAGCGCCATTTAAGCACCGAGTTCAACCCTGTCTCTAATACAGTGGCGTCCCGTCTGAGTGCAAGTTGACGCAAAAAAATACTCTTTCAATCATGTCATGCTTGCCTCTAAAGAGGCCTTCCTTTCATCCTCACTTACCGTTCGAACCTTGAACCAAGCCTTGTGTGCATGAACAGCGAGTCTCTTTGCACCTTCACCGCTCGAATCACGTGACCTTTGCAGAAACGTCTCGTGCGATATCGTTGGTAAAGCGGATGCCGGGCCGACCAGCGACACTCCCGAAACAGCGGCAGTTGTGCAACGCCAGTAGAACCTTGGCATTCGTTCAAATCCACTCGTTGCACAATGCCACGGCATCGCATGCGCCGTTCCTCTGTAGGGTCGCAAAACGCTGTAGTATAAGACCTTCACAAGCCTTCAAATCTTGGAGGCTTTTCTTTTTTTTTCCCCAGCGATCCCAGTTGTACCAGATCGCTTCGAAATCAGCTCAGCCCTCACTAGAAGTAGGCAGCGCTGAAAAGGACAAAACTAGTGTCTACGGATGTGGTGTGACGTCACACGTGACGTTTCTGTCCATGTCACGTGACCCAGAGCTGCGCAAGTGCGATCCGGCGCGTGCCTATATCGCGTATGGAATGAAACGGGAAGCTATACCGACGTGGCCGGCGAAGATCGTGTTAATCGGTCCGCAAGCGTCCTGGCTTGCTCACGCGTGAATTCGTAAGCACGACACCGTGCCGAATGCATGCGGCGTTTTCGAAACAAACCTCAAGATCTGCTAGAAGAAACAGACGAAAGTCCAGGTACGGAAGGCAAAGAGGACAACACGAGCGCTGCTTCCTCTTTGCCTTCCGTACCTCGACTTTCGTCTGTTTCTTCTAGCACATTCGTGCTCGCGCTGCAACCCTTATTATCATGAATTCAAACCAACTAGCCCAAATCGCCATTCTTCCTCAAGATCTGCATAATACCACGAATGTTACGTTTTGGCGCGGCTCTCCTGTCAGTTTATAGTGGCCAAGCAGCGGAACATAGCTGTACTTGAATAAAGTTTATTGCAAACTGAATTTGTCGTTCGTCTGTGCATGGATCTATCACGTAGCGCCAGAATCAACGTACGTCATGACGAGGCTGTACATTCATTTGTATTTGATTGATTGATATGACAGACGCCGTAGTGGAGGGCCCCGGCAATTTTGACCACCTGGTGTTCTTTAACGTGCACACAAATCTGAGTACACGGGCCTACAACATTTCCGCCTCCATCGGAAATGCAGCCGCCGCAGCCGGGATTCGATCCCGCGACCTGCGGGTCAGCAGCCTTAGCCAGTATTGATTGATTTGTGGGGTTTAACGTCCCAAAACCACCATATGATTATGACAGATGCCGTAGTGGATGGCCCTGGAAATTTCGACCACCTGGGGTTCTTTAACGTGCACCCAAATCTGAGTACACGGGCCTACAACATTTCTGCCTCCATCGGAAATGCAGCCGCCACAGCCGGGATTTGATCCCGCGACCTGCGGGTCAGCAGCCGAGTACCTTAGCTACTAGACCACCGTGGCGGGGCAGCCTTAGCCAGTAGACCACCGCGGCGGGGTCAATTGTATCTGCAAGAATCAATCAGAGAACTACACTTAAGAAACTAGCCATTTTACTGTTTTTCCGCCTCATATATGACTTTCACTGTAACTCTCTTTGAGAAGAGACATTCGCTCTCCTTCGGATAGTTGACGGACACACACTGCCTCCCAAAGAAAGCTATAGGGGCGTTAGGTTATAGGGACTCCGGGCCACCGCAGGTCGGCGGAAATTGTGGACCTGACTCGGATTCAGTCGTAAAACGTATTTTGCTTTTTTTTGGACTCGCTCGTACTCACACTCGCCACAATTTTTTTGAGCCGGACTCACTCGGATTCGCACTCGGGAAACTTTTCTTCAATCGTGTTCACTCGAACCAAAATATTATTCACTCAGACTTTATCTCAGGCTTTATCTGAGTGAGTCCAACTGAGTCGACTGACGAGTTCACCGACAAATGTTCTGGGCGTACTCGAATGCCGCCATGACGCCGAGCTATGGCATAACGTCGAACGACTGCATTTCTAGTCAATCGCAGACGCCGAGGCTCCACAGGCCCATCGACAAGATGGCGGAATGCGTCAGTATACAGAACAGCAGGATTGTCACGAAGGGTCATCCCTCTCCTTGCCTTCGCTCAGTTCGAGTTCGAGAGAGAGAGAGAGAGAGAGAGAGAGAGAGAGAGAGAGAGAGAAAGGCCTTGCGATGGACGCAACAATGAAAGCGAAGCGATGGTGCACCTCTTGTAATTCTTGAAGTAACACGCCTATTGCAAATGTCCATTTTTTCCCCTTGCGATCATCGCTCCATTTTGACGTATGAGCATGAATGAAGAGGACAAAAAGAGCTTTAACAGTGTTTTTATAGAGCCTAATTTTGGATTTTCTCCGTAAGTGACTATAAGTGCCCATAAATGCATAATTTCGAAATCGACGCATGTAAGAACGCTGTTCAACCTATACTTCGCTTTCTAGTGCTGCAGACTGTTATTATAACGTTACAGAATTAAATAAAAAAACTCATTTCGCGGATATTCACTCTTAGTGTCGGCGTGGATCAGCGCTGCCGCGAGCCAAAGTTCGATAGATGCAAATAAAGAAATATATAAAAATATTGCCTCGAGAGGGAGCAGACCTTCGCAGGTAGGGTCTGGTGCATTCACTTTTATGCCTCCATCACAATGAGAATGAACCTCTTGATCATTTATTTCTAATATGCAGATTATTCACCAATCAGGGTAAAATACTTCTACAAGAACTGCTTCGAAGGTTGGGATTAAATTCATCCCTTCCTGTTCATCTTTAAGAGCAAACCTCATAAGCGCGAAAATGCACGCGACAGCGACGAGCGACGAAACAGGGCGTTCGCGCGACGTGTCGCGTGCTCGTTTTCGCGCGATCACTCGGTTCTCCAGATTTGGAAACCGTCGCTCATCGCCCGGAAGTGCTGGGCTCAAGCAGCCAATAGCGAAAAACCGGAAAAGACAAAGACTACATAGATGCACGTGACCCTGCCAGAGTCACGTATGCGCAACAAGAAATGACGCAATGTTTACGCATGTGCATATAAAAAAAGGGCTGCAAGGCATTCATAACCACTTTCCGTTCCATTACACAACAATATATCTTATTTTTTAATTGGAAACCGCTCGCTACGCGGTTTTTTTTGGTGCGAGTTGACGGCCTCATGCCAGCAACAGTGAAATTCGCTCGCCGAAGCCGTCGCGTGAATGAGGTTTGCCTGCGCTAGCGACTGATCGCGCGACGCCGGTCTACGTCGCGTCGCTCGTTGCTGTCGCGTGCATTTTCGCGCTTATGGAGTTTGGGCCTTACGCATGTGCATATAAAAAAAAATGCTGCAAGGCATTCATAAACACTTTCCGTTTCATTGCACAACAATATATCTTATTTTTAAATTGCATGCCGCTCGCTACGCGGTTTTCTTGGTGCGAGTAGACGGCCTCAGGCCAGCAACAGTGGAGTTCGCTCGCCGAAGCCGTCGCGTGAATGAGGTTTGCCTGCGCTAGCGACTGATCGCGCGAAGACGATCTACGTCGCGTCGCTTGTCGCTGTCGCGTGCATTTTCGCGCTTATAAGGTTTGGCCCTTACTGCGGGGCTACCGTCCCAGATTTCCGCCGCAGTAGCGTTTGCGAGGCCGTATGCGATTTCCTACGAGAGACGAGACGAATTGAATGACAAGTTCATCGAAAACATATCTTCAAAAAAAAAAACCTCTTCTTTTTAATCATTAAAATGAAATGATTTTTAAAAATATCAATATCAAGGATATTCATTGAAAAAAAAAACATTAGCATTTTTTCTAACAAATCCAACATAATCTAACATATGATGTAAAAACTATATATTGTTCAACATTTCGAAATTATGAACAAATTAAAAACTATCTATTGCTCAACATTTTGAAATTGGCACCGCTAGTTTCATGGTCGATCTCCCATGGTGGGTTGCGCCAGGATAAAAGCGTCAATCAATCAATCAATCCATCAATCAATCAATCAACTTGCGGAGCAACACGGACCTGCGGAAGTTCCGCAGCCTTCGCTCCAACGCAAAGATAACTTGTCGCCGAGTGCAGTCGTCACCAAGGTCGTCACAATGAGGCTATCGTGTGTGCGTAGTAAAACGATAAGCAAGGTCAGCGGAGGCAACCGAGCCAAGCTGGAGATAACAGGCGCAAGCGTCGCGCCTTCGGCATTTGCCTCTTATCAGTTACAAGCCACTCTTTTTTTTTTCATACTTGAAAGGAGGTCAACCGGCGTACGCGAGTCCCATGACCCTTTGATCGGGTTGCAAGCACCACTCGGTTCCCACAGAACGTTTTTACCCCCGTATTCTAGAACGCCCTCCACTAGGGTGGTTAGAATGGGCCCTACCTCCACTCAACGCTCCACCACAGAACACCTACCAGTTCACGTAGGAAGAAAGTGTACCAGTTTCACCTTCACTTGATGGATAGATGAATGAATGTGCCTGTACCCTTTAGATAGGGCGGCGGCTAGCGCCACCTAGCCATAATAATACTTGAAAAGGCCGATGGGAGCGCCATCTGTAGTCACGACAAGTCACTGCACATCGGCGATAATTGGTTGCGATTCTTGAGTAGCGCAGTGCTATTTTCGGCCGAGCGGCGGCGCAGTGCTCAACTCTGTCAAGTGAAGGGTGAAAGTCGAGTCGAGGAGCGTTTGTGAATACGGGGGTTAGCTTCCGACTCCGAAGCCAGCATGCGCAAGCGTCGAACCGTGGGCTTGTCATAAACAAACGGTTCCCTTCCAACGCTATAGCGATAAAGAGCTCGTTTCACGGAAATGCTGGCGTCGGTGGCTGCGAGCGAAAAATCATCTTGTGCGTGACTGAAAGATTGAAACATGCAAATCAACCCCCCCCCCCCCCCCCCCCAAAAAAAAAGAATCAAACCCCGGACGTTGGAGTAGCAAGCGTTGCTCTACCACACAGCCACGCGTGTACTTGGAAATACAGTGAAAATAAGTTCTTCTTGGAAATGCAGTGACCTTCATGCTTGGCAAACACTCGCGTCCCGTACGCACGCTTCAGGATACATGTAACATCGCAGCATTAATACCTGGAACAAGCGTACATCGGCGATCGGGCGTCAAAACACGCGAATATCATAACGACTTCTCGGTTTGCCCACCCACTACAAAAGGCACATACGTAACCACACCTTTCCTCGGAAGGCTCTCCCCCCCCCCCCCCCTTTACACAGAGTGGGGCCATAAGCGAAAGCTTTCAACTTTATCGGTTATACTGTAGTAATCCACAATTTAACCTTATTGAGTAACATCGTACAATAAAAAGCATACACCAAGTGGTTGAAGTGCACATCAGTGACAAGATGTCGCCATCGCGTAGAGCCAGAGTAGAAAGCGAAGTTGGGCCGGCTGGCGCGGGAAAGACCGTAAAGTGTTCAGGATGTGGAGTGGGTTTGAAAGTGGACCCAAGCGTAGAAGCGGATGGAGAAGAGGCTGACGCGAAGTGTAGGCAATGTGAGGTCGAGGAAAAAATGGAGGAAATGATGGTTGCCCAGAGTGAACTGCTGATGAGAATCGCCGAGCTCGAGTCTGCGTTGGCGACAGGGCAAGAGAAAACGAAGGCAATGGGAGAAAGACTGAAGTCCGCCGAGGAAGCGCTCGCGAAGCTGAACAAAGAAGCGACCTACCGAGAGAACAGTAGGGAAACTGCAACCAGAACGGTGGAGAAGGAACAGCAAGCAAGCTTGGAAAAAACAGGTTTAGCCGGTTCAACTGTCGCAAGGCCCAGCTTCAGCGAGGTAGTGGTGGGGCAGGGAGGGAACAAAGCAGCCGGCGTCACAGGTGCAAGTAGCCCCCAGGTGCAGAACGCTCCACCGGAAAAGTCACAGCATGTGATAATCGCCGGAGACTCAAATTTAAATCGATGCACAGAAGCCATCAAAGAGAGGGTAAGAGGTGACAAGAGGGTTGCAGTAGGGGCGTTCCCAGGACGCAAGCTGGAAGCAGTCATGAAGCAAGCGAGCGCAAAGCTCAAAACGACAGCTGATAGACGAAAACCTCGTGATAATTTCAGGCGGTTTAAACGATGTCCTAAATGAAGATGCAGCAGGACTAGCAGACACACTGGCGAAAGGCGTCGATGACATGCGCGCCACTTCTCCTAAGGTGCAGGTAGTGATATGCACGATACCGGAGGTACCGGTGCGTGATAACAACCTGCAAAGAGCGGTGGTCAACGCAAACCAAGAGATATGGCGGATGAGTCGAGAGAAAGGCTTTGAGGTGGTGGAAATAAACAGAGAGGTGCATAGGTGGGGGGGTTTTCAACGAGACAGAATTCACTTCGATGGGCGGCTAGGTCATGAGGTGGGTTGGCGACTTGCAGGACGCGCAGTAGCTTTTTTGGGGGGCAAGCGAGCCCTTCGGGGTGCAGGATAGCTAGTAACGGGGAAAACAACCAGGGAGACTCTTCGACAGGTAGTATGGACAGATACGATTCCAAAGTGGCACCAATATCTAAGATAGGTAGAGTCCGGGGCATAAATAGACGTAGCCACGAGCGCCGAGCCAATTCAGACATAGGGTATATTAACATGCAGGGTGGTAGGAACAGGCTGAAGTGGGAAGAGATAGAAGAACAGCTAAGGGAAGAGAGGCCGATGGTATACGGTTTTGTAGAAACACATATCAGGGACACGGAACAACCTCCGAACAATCTGGACTACGCGTGGGAATATTGTAATAGAACAGAAGGCAGCAGAAAGGGAGGTGGTATTGGGGCATTCATTCATAAAAGTACAGACTGGCAAAGGGTCAAGCAGGAGTGCAAGGAACATTTATGGCTAAAAGGGAAAGTGGCAGGTCAAATGACACTCCTTGGTTTCGTGTACTTGTGGACGGGAGCAAAGGCCAGAGAGGAAAACCAGGCAATGGTAGAGTGTATATCAAAGGACATTCAGGAGTTAGGAAGAGAGTGCGAGATAATTATACTAGGAGACATGAATGCGCACATAGAAGATATAGATGGGTATACCGATCCGACAGGCAAAATGATCATGGATATGTGTGAAAGGCTTAATTTGATCAATTGCAACAGTACCGAGAAGTGTGAAGGGCAAATAACATGGGAGGTAGGAAGACTTCAGTCGACGATAGATTATGCACTGATGTCACATAGGATGTATGATAAGCTCAGGGGAATGCACATAGATGAAGGTGGCTCCAGAAGTCTGGGTAGCGATCACAAACGTATCAAGCTAAGTTTTGGAAGAGCAGTGAAAGTGGGAAGGAGACAAGATGAGCAACTACAGGAAAATTTTTATCCAGAAAGGCAAATTGAAATAGCCACTAAACAAATTGAGAAAGTAATCACGGAGGATAATAAAACAGTGTGGACATACACGAATCTAATTAGACTCTTTGAGCTAGAGCTTGCTAAGACGCGTGGCAAGTCACCCCGGAAAAGAAGACACAAACCCAAAAGTTGGTGGGATGAGGAAGTTAAGAGAGCCATAGCAAAACGTCAGGAAGCCTCTAGGGAACACAGACATGCTAAGCAGCGGGGTGAACCGACAGATGATGTTGAAAGAAAATGGGCAACCTTTCTAAGCTGTAGAAGGGATGCATCCCTTCTGATCAATGAAAAGATTAGAAGGAAGGGAGCTCAGTGGCTGGCAGAAGTACATAAAAAAGATAGAAAGGCAGCTGCGAAATTTTGGAACCATCTAAACTCCCTAAGAAATGAGACGAGCCTACAGCAGAGTTTTATAACTACAGCCCAAGGTGCTAGGCTAGAAGGGGACGAAGCTATTGAATATATAAGAACAAGGGTGACAGAAAAATTTCAACAAAGAAGTACATTATGCATCACAATAGACAAGGACGAATCAAGTGGTGCAATGGCTCCATTTTCACAACAAGAGTGGGAAAGGGCTGAGAAAAGGGTTCCTAGTAGTACATCAACAGGCCCAGATGGCATTCCAATTAGGCTGATAAAGACATTAGGTCCGAAGTCTAAGCAGGCTTTGAGAGAGGCAGTGAGCACAATAATAATCGATGGTGAAGTTACCGATGAATGGAAACTTAGCAGGATGAGCATGATCTATAAAGGAAAGGGGGACAAAGCTGACATAAACAACTACCGTCCTATAACAGTGACATCAGTGGTCTACAGGCTGGCGATGCAGATTATAAAGGAAAGACTGCAGGCGTGGATAGAGGATGAGGGGGTGCTGGGGGAACTGCAGAATGGGTTTCGGAAACACAGGAGGTTGGAAGACAATCTGTTCTCACTGACGCAGTGCATCGAAATAGCAGAAAAGGAACACAGGCCCCTGTGGCTAGCATTTTTGGATATCAAGGGAGCGTACGATAGCGTGGTTCAAGAGGAATTGTGGGGAATACTGGACACACTAGGCGTGGAACATGTAGTCACTAATCTTTTAAAGGGTATCTATAAAGGTAACAAGGTAGTTATAAAGTGGGAAAAACAGGTATCCAAGCCTGCAGAGGTAAAACGGGGGCTTAGGCAGGGGTGCCCCCTGTCACCCTTATTATTCATGATGTACCTACAAGGATTAGAGGCAAAATTAGAGGGAAGTGGACTGGGCTTCAACCTCTCTTTAGTCAAACAAGGAAAACTTATTGATCAGGCACTACCAGCATTAATGTACGCAGATGATATAGTGCTAATGGCCAACAACAAGGAAGATTTGCAGAGATTCATGGACATCTGCGGTAAATGAGGGAGATAGGTTAGATTTTAGATTCAGTGAGGAAAAATCAGCAGTCATGATTTTCAATGACAACGAAAGTAGTGAGCTTAGAATACAGGAGGTCACGCTAGAGATAACAGATAAATACAAATATCTGGGCGTATGGATAAGCAATGGGACCGAGTATCTGAGGGAACACGAAATATACGTGACGACTAAAGGTAACAGGAATGCAGCAGTCATGAAAAATAGGGCACTGTGGAATTACAATAGGTATGATGTTGTGAGAGGAATATGGAAAGGGGTCATGGTTCCTGGGCTGACGTTCGGCAATGCGGTCTTGTGCATGAGATCAGAAGTTCAGGCAAGATCAGAAATTAAGCAACGTGGGATAGGTAGGCTTGCTTTAGGAGCTCACGGGAATACACCAAATCAGGTAATACAAGGTGATATGGGATGGACATCATTTGAGGGCAGGGAAGCTAGCAGCAAGATAAAATTTGAGAAGCGATTGAGAGAAATGGGGGAAGAGCGTTGGGCTAGGAAGGTTTTCAGCTACTTGTACATGAAGAATGTCGATACAAAATGGAGGAAGCGAACCAGGAAGTTGACTGGTAAATACTTAGAAAACAGCAGGTGGCCAAACCAAAAAGAACTATCGGTTAAGAAGAAAGTGAAGGAATCGGAGACTGACATGTGGAGAATGGGCATGATTGAGAAGTCCGCACTAGAGATCTATCGAACTTTTAAGCAGGAAATTGCCAAGGAAAGGATCTATGATAATACTCGGGGTAGTTCTCTACTGTTTGAGGCCAGGACGGGAGTACTGCGAACCAAGACATATCGGGCCAAATACGAAGGGGTAGACACAGTATGCAGTGCGTGTGGAGAGGAAGAAGAAACTGCCGAACACTTGATAATGTTCTGTGAAGGGCTTCACCCTATAGTTCAGGATGATGGCGCAGAGTTTTTCAAAGCACTGGGATTTAGGGACAGCGAGGGCAAAATAGACTTTAAGCGGGTAGACTTAACTAGAAGGAGGTTATCTGATTGGTGGCTAAAGTCAAGGCATGAGTGAAAATTAAATCCTTCACTGCGAAGTACGAATCCTCAACTTCATTATTTAAAGGAAAAAAAAAAAGATAAATGTAATGGTTAGTTCACTAAGTATTACGGCTAGGTAGCGTTAGCCGCCACCCGATCTAAAGGGTACAGCCACATCCATCCATCCATCCATCCATCCATCCATTATCACGGCAGCGGGTGGTACTACCAGCTAAGCGTTTTTCATCTGCGGCCCATAGGGGCGCGTCAGTCGAAAGTTGTTCGAGACCTGCAATTGTACACCGCTATTTCGGAGGCTATGCAAAGTGTTGCGTTGTTGCATCGTCCGCCACAGGTGACGCTAGCGACCGAGAACATTCTAAAATGAAGGAGGAAGAGGGTGTGGCAGCCGTTTTTCTTTTCATGCGGCAGGCATCTTCTAGAGGAGGCGTTGCCTCCACTCAACGCTCTATCTTCACTTGATGGATGAATGTGGCTGTACCCTTTAGATATGGCGACGGCTAGCGCCACCTAACCATAATAGTACTTGAAAAGGCCGATGGGAGCGCCATCTCTAGTCACGACAAGTCACTGCTTATCAACAATAATTTGCTGCAATTCTTGAGCAACGCAGCGCTATTTTTGGCCGAGCGGCGGCGCAGTGCTCAACTCTGTCAAGTGAAGGGTGAGTGTCGAGTCGAGGAGCGTTTGTGAATACGGGGGCAGAGTTAAGGGACTGTGACGGGGGTTAGCCGGTTAGCTTCCGACTTCGAAGCCAGCATGCGCAAGCGTCGAACCGTGGACTTGTCATAAACAAACGGTTCCCTTCCAACGCTATAGCGATAAAGAGCTCGTTTCACGGAAATGCTGGCGTCGGTGGCTGTGAGCGAAAAATCATCTTGTGCGTGACTGAAAGATTGAGAGATGCAAATAAAAAACCCCGGACGTTGGCGTAGCAAGCATTGCTCTATCACACAGCCAAGAATGTACTTGGATGTCCGGCATGCCCAGGATGCCGCCCGGGTCCAAGGACTCGAGGCCGTCACCTAGGCCGGGGTGCTTGTAGTCCCACCCCGCTCAATGACGCCGGACATGTTCAATAAAGTTTTTACTCACTCACTCACTGGAAATGCAGTTAAAGTAACTTTCATGCGTTACACAAACACTCGCGTCCCCTATACACGCTTCACGATGCATGTAATATCGCAGTAATAATGCGTCATACAAGTGTACATCGTGATCGGGCGTCAAAACATGCGATTATCATAATGAATTCACGGTTTAAAGAAGACTTCCCACTACAAAAGGCACAAACGTTACCGCACCTATTCACCTAAGCCTCCCCACCCCCTACCCCCCGTAACACAGAAACACATTACACACGTGAAAGCTTCACTGACACAAGCCACTTCAACTTTATTAAAACTGTTGTAATCCACAATTTCACCTTATTGAGTAACACCCCGTCGTGGTAGTCTAGTGGCTAAGGTACTCGGCTGCTGACCCGCACGTCGCGGGTTCGAATCCCGGCTGCGGCGGCTGCATTTCCGATGGAAGCGGAAATGTTGTAGGCCCGTGTGCTCAGATTTGGGTGCGCGTTAAAGAACCCCAGGTGGTCGAAATTTCCGGAGCCCTTTACTACGGCGTCTCTCATAATGATACGGTGGATTTGGGACGTTTAACCCCACATGTCAATCAACCAACCTTATTGGGTAACGTCATACAATAAAAAGCATACACTATTTGAAGTGCGCACCAGAGACATGATATCGCTATCGCGTAGAACCAGAGTACAACGCCAAGTGGGGCCGGCTGGTGCAGGTTCAATTTAAAATGGTTTGGACTGCGCTAGAAATGGTCTTACGTTCTCTAGAAATGGTCTTAACTGAGCTATGGAACAGCCATTAAGATTGACTGCCTTTTACCGACACATCGCGCGCAAAAATGGGCCATAACCGTGATCGTATCTGAATTCACGTGTGACGTGTCTTTACACAGAAAACCCACAATCCGTCCACTTTGCGCGAACAAAAGTTGGCAGAGTGAGACTGCTTCAGCACGTTTCCTAACAATGGGGCAATATTCTTCTCCGATTATGGCTCAGACTCAATACGGGCGATCGGCTCACTAGTGGGTCTGCAAAGTTTTATGGGGTAACTTTACTAGACAATATTGAGCAATAATAAATCGATTTGAATCGCCAATTGTCAGAAATTAAAGATTTGAAGCACACATAATTTAGCAGGATACTACTTTGTTTACAATGACACATTCCTCAATGCCAAAAAGAAAATATGGCTGTGTCCCAGATTAGTGGCCCCAAACAAAAGAAATGGTTCTGCCAATTCCAGTCCCAGCTTTCGAAGAGGTGGTGCTAGTATTTCTTCTCTCGAAATGTGAACATTGATGCAGAGGTTTTAAAGCAACGAAGTGGTGGGCTTGTAATGTACAAAGTGTTTATTAGCATTGGAGAACTGCGATCAGACTGAGCAGTAGGATGAGACGCTAGGTGAATTACACGCTAGGTGACAACTTCACCCATTAGGATTTATCTAATCTTATTCTGTTTCCTCTATACAATTACTTTCCAGTGATGAATTCTGAATGCAGTGCGGTAAAGGAGCACTGCATGTTATAGAACCATAAGGGTCTGCATGCCTTCACGCGTCGCACTACGAATTGTGAGCCCTTTGCATAACAGCTTCACAGCTGTTACGACTAGGTCAGTGTTGCATGGAACATATTTTCAGCAGTCATGTCTCCGACATTGCACTTCCATTGGTATCACGATGGCGATACCAATAGAAGTGCAATGTCGGAGACACATTGCACTTCCAGAATGTCTTCCCATACCTTGTACACCCGGACTGCTACAAGTACTATCACACTGAAATGATGTACGAACTTTTAATGTTCAATAAAAGTCGTCCTGGCAAGTGGAAACTGGCAAGTGAGCAAGTAATACAAACAAAAGCTGTGCTGCATTTACATCACTCTTGTAATGCTTCTGTAATGAAGGCATGTTGATGACAGTGCAGCCAAGATCACACTTAGAATTTCATTTGCACAGTTATGACTAAGCAAGGTGTGCTCAAAAAACAAACACACATTTTCTGTTAGCAAGTGTACAGTTCGCAGGTAACACCTGGTGTATGTTGCAATTTTTCTGGTTTCGGAGAGGCATGCAAAGGCGTCTGGTTAAAGATGCTAGCATGGCTATCTAAAGCATCTGAGCTGAACCTATAAGTGCATGACAAAACTACTAACATTAAAACAATGGTCAAACAGCAGCTCTTACAGGTGGGCTAATGAAAAGATTTATGCTTAATTAATTATTTATAACTGCTGATGATCAAATCATTATGGAAGCATTGACAAAACTAAGCTCACACCTGAACACAAAACATGAAAAATACTAGCTTTAATTGCGTTTTGTGTAAGGTAATCAAGAAGTGCATCAGCCAGTGCTTCAAAGGGAGAAAAAAAAATCAGCTGAGCTTCATAGCTGAACGAACAATACAGCAAGCATTTGTTTTACCAGGTTGGTGCTTATTTCTTAAGCTACTTCCCAACATCAGCGTGATGTCCACTCGAGTAGTGCAAGCTGATGACAATTTACTTAAGCCAGTCTGAACTTTGCCTACAACCAAAGCACTGAATCTGAAGGATCAAGAGCCAGTGATTCTTTTCAATTGACTCCATTCCATGCTTATCACCGACAGTTCATAGATTCAGGGCATGATGAGAAGAGGGTCAAGAGTACCAACTGGACAAAGCGCAAGAAGAAAAACGATACAATACAATCGTTACATTACTCCAGCCAAGATGGTACAATCAAAAAAGGGTCCCGTGGCACTCTGCAAATCCAAGAGCGATGAACACTGAAGTGCCCGCTACCAAGTGGTGACTAGAATGCTGTGACGGGGGCCATTCTGTCATGCCCCTGCATTAGGAGCTTCAAAAGAAATTCTTTTTAGAGTTGAAACCAGATTGTAGGCTAAACTAGGTTGTTTAAGTTTCCTGAACATATCCTTACGTAATAATAATTCTGGTGCAAAGCTAAAGGCATGAAAAAGGTTGAAGAAAGAGACGAAGGACCGACGGATGATCAGTATGTTCAGCAAACTCAGGCCCCATCTCGCCCAAGAACAAGTTCGTCTTGGGCGAGATGCTTGGGCTGACCTTCATCATCAAAGTATGCAGGTGATACTTGTTACAATGAAGGCATGCACATAATTGTTGACACGTGTGATACCGACAAGATGAAATATTTTTGGAAAGCACAAAATTACAGCACTAGCATCAACCACAATGTTAAATAAACTGATATCAATGAGAGTGTCACGTTTGTCAATGTCACACAGCAGGATGAGTTTCAGATGGACTGAAGAGAAGCAATGGTTGAAACTACAATTTTATTCTTATGTGTTTTCTTTTTCAATTTTCATGTGAATGTAGGATGACAGAAGCTGTTCGTGTGATGCATATGGCAAATAACAATTTGTTGCTAAGTGAATTAGCACTACAGTGAAGTTGGCTTGTATGCATGAATAAATCAAAGCCCCACAATGAAGAATCATCAGATGATAAAGTGATTGGGAGGTTATAGAGAGCCTGCACAATCAATCAAGTGGGTAGCGTAGCTATATTAGTCTACACTGCAGCACTAAAGATGACACTGCACTTGGTTTTTCTGGCAATCTGTCTTGAACTGTTCAACAATGCCACCGTGAGTTCTAGATTAAAACTGAGGTGATTAAAACAAAAGTGATAATCAGGAAAGCCTAGCAGTCAATGAGAATGCAGCTTGTACAGCGAACTTTGTGAAAAAAAAAAAAAGAGATATGGAAACTTTTCTATGCCTTCTTGAATATAGCTTTGCACTATACTTCATGCAAAGTTGGGTGCATCTTGCTTCTCACTTGATTATAGAAGAGAGACCGAGAAAAGGAAGAACATTTGATACTGAAAATCACAGAAAGCATTGAAAACTACATTTCTGGATTCTTTCGGCAACTATGTGCATTTGATGTAATCTTTGCAACACACAGATTCCAAGCACATCAGAGCTACCGATATCTGCATACGCGAGCGTACCAATTCTGCCTACATAACTGAGAGACGTAGTTTTTCAATGCAAATGTCAAGTCGCGAACACATCCGAAAAGTAGTGCTGACTTACTCATGAAGTTCGATCACAAATGCAATGTGAGCTATATGAGCAGTGGTCGCCACAAAAAAAAAAGTAAGAAAGCAGTGGGTGAGGATCATGAAAATGCCATTATTGCTAGAACTAGTACGCACAAATATCTGTAAAGAACACTACTACACTTACTACCACTATGAAATCTGATGAGCTGAACTTCTATAAAACCACATTTTATGGTTCTATAGTGTCCCCCTCCCCTCTTTAAATGTGCGATATTGCCTGCATAATTTATCATTTTCCCATCATCTCACAGCCATTGCCGTCCACTGTCGTTAGCTGACATTACAGTGATTATGCCAGTGTGCTGATGGTAAGCAAGCACACAGTGAATTAAGAACCTGATCACCGCAGATATTGAATCCTCTTCGTACCCTTGCAGGTATAGAAACCTTTTGAAAGTATAGGTATAGATGCTACAGTAACCAGATATAACCTGTGAGCTTTTTCTTGTTTCTATCAACCGACAACTCTGTGAGCATCTGCAGTGCAGATGCTGATATGTTGAAAGAAAAGAACAAAGGCGAGAAACGGCATGTCCAGTTTCCCACAAGTAGACAGCCCGCAGACTGGACAAGTAATATGTATACAAAAGGCATTTGATCAACATCTTCTGTACAAACCTAACAACACAACACATTCGAAACACACCTTTGCAGATCTATCTTCACTTGGGCCGCTGTATGCACAGCAAAGATCGTCGCACATGCCCGACACAAAATTAACAGTCTTTTCTGTACTGGACAGTTCGAAGGCACACACTTTTCACACATGTTCAGTCAACATCGGCACAAGACTGACACCTCATATCAAATCTTCTGTACAATAGGTGTTCGAAGCTTATGGTGCGTAAAATCTGAGAAAAAGCTGAAATACTTTCACAAACCAGGGCAATTCAGCCTGGAGTATTCTTTATACTAGCGTACATGACCAATATAATGTTCCATTCAATGTACAAGTGACTGAAAAAAAAAAATTGGATAAGTGCTAAAAATTGCATTTTACTTTGCTGGAGCTGCACTTTATGAAGTTTTGATATCAACTATACGTAAACAAATGCAGTCCTGTCATCTGTCATACAGTAAGCAAGCTGCTAAAAAGCAACACCGATTTTTCAAAATGGACACAACTTGCAAAAATCAGGCAGTAGGAATGACTGTTTTAACCTTTGTGCAAAAGAAAATACCTATTTAAGAGCATGCGATACGCCGCCACACTAGCAACGTTTTACCATAGCTGATTAGAGCAGCCACGATACTATTTACCTATTTCAGGTGCAGAAATAGTCGAGACATCAGCATCTTAATGAACAGAGCTACCAATCACAGATCTGCAAACATTCAGACAGACCGGTTACTCCTGGGTACAAATCAAACTAAGGAAGTATGGTCAATGACAAGGAATCTTAATGTCACACAGATGCCTGGTACCACAAACTGGTACCAGTACCAGTGACATGGTCCATAATGAATCTGGAAAACTGCAGCACCAACAAGATTTGCCAATGCAAATATCAGAGCAGCTGCCGTCGGTGCAAAGCCATAAATTTCCAAAGCATTTCGTCTACTGCATTGAACCGGTGAGGACTGCAAAACTGGTTCAAGCAAAGAGCGAAAAATGTTGGGGCTCTTTGCATCGCGCAGGAAGATAAGAAATGATGACTAGAAAAAGTTTCACCAACCTCGGCAGTCAAAGGCAAAAAGAACTGTCCTTTTGCACTCATCGAGCAAAGGTAGGTTTCGCTTTCGCTTTATACATACATTGGTGGCAGTTTTTTTGCATATTTTACCTTCCCACAAGTCCCGTCTCACAATGAAACGCCTTTAAGGCATAACAACAGCAACAAATTACACCAACAGGGCATTTTTTTTTCTCTCCAATTAGTTATTCATTAAAAGTATAGCTACAGAACTTGCTTAATCACTTGCTTGAAGAAGCAACAAGCATTACATAAGGGTTTTGGTGTCGTTTCCATTTGGTGATGCCAAACCAAACTGCCTCCTAAAACTCGACAAGTTGGAAGTAAGCATTAAGCATACGCATATCTAGACACAGCCTTATGAAGCCGATATGTAACATTGTACAGATGCTACTTAGAGGACATGTATTGAGCAAGAAAATTTTGGTATTGAAGAACAAAGAAGTGAAAGTTTTTTTTTTTTTTTTTTTTTTTTCACGTAGTCAGAGTGATATGCCATAGCAACTGATGATCCACATGACCAGTAATGCGATTTCAGTGAGTGAACAGTAATTTTTAGGGTCGAAAAATAATCTGTTTCTTTTCGACAAGTGGTATCATCGTCAAAAGCAACTATGAGGAGGTGAGGATATTTTACCGCAGTAATAAGTGGGGAAGAAGCAATAACACCAATACAATGCAGGAGCCTAAATTCAAAGCAGCTTTGCACGAAGGTTATGTTTATCGGCTTAACGAGGCTGCAGAACACACTTAATGTAACATTCAACAATGATAAGCCATCTGTCACATCATCAGACGAACTCCACTCCCTCGAATTTGTAGTCACCTATCTTGGTCTCGGGGTAGAGCACCTTGCCGTCCTCGACGCGAATCACAGTAATGTACGACGCGGTTTTTCCTTTGTACTCCTCCGACTTGAGCGCGAGGATGAGGCTGTCCCTGTCCGAGCGCGTCAGGCTCGGCACGAACTTGACGGACGAGAAGCCGTGGGTGGGCAATAGCGGCCCAACCTGCGTCACGCGGACGCGAGAAAACTTGGGGTCTGTGCGCAGCATGAGGTTGGTGCCCTTCTCTTCGTCCTCGACTTCGTTGTAGGCCGTGGTGCTCGCGCGGCGCGGCAAGAAGAACCACTCGCCGAAGTGGTGGCTCCACGCGACGGCTTCGTGAATCATGTAGCCTGGAAAACGACAGGGCGAGACGTTGGGGTCATCCAACAGCTGCGAGTGGGTTTATCTAAGCTACGGTATACGAGACCCTTTCATTTGACACTGCGCTACTTTACCCGGGCCTGCTCTTATCTGCAGAAGACCATGTTCTTGAGCTCGTTGGTGCCTGCCGAAAATCGTAACGTAACACGAAATGTGCTTGTGGTGTGTGGTTCTGTGTGTGTCGTGTCTTTTCACACTGCATTATGATTTCCAGCTGTCCTTATCTTGCAAGCTGCACAAAAGAGTTTGAGCAAACTAGGACGAATACTCGAACAGCCGAGGCTACTACTACTCAGAGCTTTTGCACATTGTGAAAACAGCACAAATCACGGCGTAGACAAGAGGAGGTTGAAGGACACATCCCATTGCTGAATCACAGTTCAGCGCTGGGGTGTCCCTCAATATTACCTTGTCTAAGCAGCAATTTTGGCAACTTTCAAGGTGTTCAAGAACTATTAACAATTAGCGAAGCTGCTTGTTTTTGTACTCAAAGAGCTCATTCGCACTGTCGATAAACAAAGGTCATGTGATTGATTGTGACTGGCAACCAAGGAGTGGTTACGATGACAGCTCCTCCCACGGTCTAGCACACAGCCTGCCTATCACAACCCTAAAATGACTTATTTTTTTTTTGTCATTACAGAGGAGCGAGGGGGGGGGGAATACAATACAGTTGAACCCCTTTATAAGAGACACTGATATAAGAGACAAATGGGTATAAGAGGCACCAGTGTGCCTATAGGGAAATACGGGTGGATAAGAAAATGCTTACAAGATAGCCTGCTTACAAGAAACATCTCATATAAAAGGCAAGAATCGCTGCCCAGAACATGCCTCTTATAAAGGAGTTCAACTGTAGTACAAAAGGAAAAATCGGGTGCCAGCACATTAACTTTACAATAAATGCAATTTACTGTCAATTTACGAAGTGATACATCGTACATACAAAATATAAAGCAGGTTTATGGTGAAGACTTGTGCTTACACAACCGTGAGAGTCCACTGCTGGATACCCAGCGGTGAACTTGAATGCGAAGTAAGTTCTGCTACTTCGGGAGAGAACCCATTCCACTGGCTTATCGTCCATGGAAAAAATGACATTTTAAATGCGTCAGTCCGGCAGCTTATTTCCTTTACCTCATTGGCATAACCTAGTCGCTGTTTACAAAAGTATCGCGAGGGCACCAGACCTGTTCGATTACGAAATCAGACCTGTTCGATTACGAAATACGTTGTGAAAAAGCTTCAAACTCAGATATTCTTTTCGTTTGCATAGAAGTTACCAATCAAGCTTTTCTTACCATTGGAGCCATTCGCATATGCTCAAACAGTCATGTTTAATAGAAAAAAAAAAAAGATTTCTGGTTCCTGTGTCACAGATCATTTCAGAAGTATGATAGTGACCCAAGAGAGCCTCAAGCATGACTAACTTGGCTTATTTATACACGCTTAATGAGGGGAGGTGAGAGAGACAAACAACTTTATCGAGTCCAGCAGTTTGGGGTTACACAGTTGACCCCAAAAGACGAGGTTGGAGAATATATGACTTTCAGCACTACGCATGTACCCACTCGCCCAAACGAGTGTGACAGCACTCGTCCGGTGTTTTCGTCTTTTTGTGCAACGTTTACTCTGCTAACCAAAACAGTTGCTTTTTCATCGAAGTTACAGTTTCCGACCATGTGTGACGGGCTGCTACGCAACCAACTTGGTCATGCGACCTCAAAGAGCCACCGAAGGCAAAATGCTGCCTACCTGGGGGTCCGTACTTTGCCCACTCGCACAGCCTACGGTAATTGTCCCGCCAGTCACGGTGCTCCACGCGGCCCCCCGGGGTCACTACCTTGATCCACTGGGGGTCGTGGTTGATCACGTGGCCCTTGCTATTCGTCCACTCCTTGCCCAGGCCACCTACGTATAGGACGCCTTCCCGAACGGTGGCCCACTCGCTCTTGAAGCCTGCGTGACACATCAGGGTGATTTAGCATAAAAATCTAATGGTAAAATTCAGCATCCTAATAAGGTATAGTGCTGGCTATTGGGGCCAGGGCTACACTTGCACAAATGAACAAATAAAAAAAACTAAGAGGAATCGAGCAATGGCTACAGAATGCAGTTCTGCGCGGCGGTACAAGTGCAGGCTGAAACTTTTGACACGCGGAAATTACACAAGGCTAATAGACAAGACATGATCGAAGTACTGAATTCCAACAAAGCCTTTTTGCAATCAATGTGTCTTCTTCAACAGAAGCCATAAGTAGTGTACAAGGTGAATTATCAAGGCACAGGAAATTGCCACTGCAAGGGACTGATGCATCAGCACTTCATCGATTAAAATTCCAAGCAAACAATATGAATTATTGAGACGAGTGCAGCAAGGCAGTCACCAAAGTGCAGCACGTAGCTCTTGTTTTTGCTTCTGCATTACTATGCTTTCCAGTGAGTCCACATACACTTGGGCTAGAAAGATATATATGCAAGAATTCTTTTTTCAGGCTATTTGTTGGAAATCAGTATTATATCCTGTCCCATCTGTTTTCCTTATCTTATATGTGCACTAAGTTTCATTACGGAGCAATGATACCTTAATCAGTACAGAATGAATGTGTAGGATGCTGACTGACTTATGATGTACTGTGAATTACCTTTGCAACCTAATGCTTTATAGGCTTAATATTCAACGTAATGTTTTGTAATGTTTCTAAGGTTGTAGACTCGAACCTGCCAATGAAAAGGTGTTTTTTCATAGAATTGAAATCCATTCATGCTGTTATTACTACACTACAGTCAACAATTCCTTTTTTTTCATTCTTGAATAATTTGGTCCTAATGCCTAATATTTGAGTTGTCCAATTAGCTTAATAAATGACTACGTAGCATCAGTAGGACGAGAACTCGAGTTTGACCTAAACTCTGACAAATTTCTCTATATTTATGAAGTTTTCAAAAAAATGTGCAGCATTTCTTTACAGTCATAGCACCCTTGCTTTCAAGTGAGCATTCAGTGTGAAGCATTGACAGTTGAGCTTGTTGGTAAAATCTGCGTCAAACGAAAATCCGAACAGCGGTAAGCTTTGGTGATGGTTTAGTGAGCGCCATCTGCTAATCAGCATAAACAGGCACTCACATATGCGCATAGCTGCCGAACAGGATGTGTGCGCCTGTCAATGGTGATAACTGGACGGCACGAACAATACCATCTTGAAGGTTTGCCACTCTTCAGGTTTCATTTGATGCTCATAGTACATTTCCCTGTTAATATGGAGAAGTTCTGGGCGTTGAGACAAGAACATAAAAATGTGGGTGTGGTCACGTATCGCTGTTTTCAGATACTCTGTCAGGTATGATTAAGCTGCCATTCATCTGACGCAAAACTGTCATTGAAGAAGCAGAGACAATAGAAGCCGAAACAAATCGAGGGCTGGTGAAAAAAAAAAACAATGAGGCAACAACGGCAAAAAAGACCAGATGAGTCATGTTCAAGAGGCCGTGATCCGTTACAGCACAACGCAACAATGGAACACACGATCACTGGCACACGTGCGCTACCTTTCCTCCAGCCTGCCTACTCTTGTTATAGAAACAAAATGCCACTGAAGTAAAGCAAGCGGTTGCCTCTAATGCATGGCAACCTCTCAGAGTCTTCGAGCATTCTCAAGCCAACCTGTTCCCACGTGAATGCCACCTCCACAAGCCTAAATTTGAATTTCAAATTAGACCAGTTTGTTATCAGCTGTTCATGCTACTTTTGACTTTACATGAAGCTGAATGTCAAAAGAAAGGTTTAGATCGTAGATGCGGTCGCTTCCATTAAGCCGCATCAACACCCCTTTAACTAGGCGCTAAATTCGAATGTCCATTTGAATCAGCTTGTTCACAAGTGAAGCTGTGAGTTGAATCTGCACAAAACTGGACATCAAGCCCTCAGCGTCAAATTATAAAACCTAGTATTAGGGGTGCAGACAACTTTTCTGTTACGCAGGTGCATGACCACATCACTTCCAATGTCACAGAGCTCCAAGCGAATTCCAGATTGGAGCACTGTTCTCAGCGAAGCTACCAGTTGATTCCACACCAACCAGCATGTTGACTGCAGAGCATAATGTTACTAGGAGCTCTTGCGTTATGGATGTAGATGTCCTGCATTACACCTGCAAGTACATGAGATCTTGGCACACTGACAAGACCAGATGACAGTTTGTGTTCCTGCACTTCCAAACTATTTGCAGATGCCAAGTCTCAAACTCTAGTTAACTTTACGATACCTCCATGCAATGGTGTATGTCGAGCTATTAATGTTAACAGGGTGATTCCCACTAGGAACGCTATATCTACATGCACAATGTTTTCGGCTCCTAGAAGTTCACAAGAATATTTCAGGTCCTCGCTTGCGTGAGCTGCTTGCAAACATTAATCCAAATTTCTCAGTCAATCCTGTGCAATGCCAAGACTGCATTACTAGAGCAACTAAACAAGAATCTTAGCAAAATGCGTGCAGCAGAGATACTCAAAGAAACATGTTCAAGATGTAACGCCTGGCATTGTCTTCACGCTGTGTTTATTGATAATCTGCTTCACTCTAAATACCCACTTTGCCCGTTGGCGTGCCCTAGACACTATCATTGTCTTTTCTTTTGGCTGCTTTTTGGGTTTACCTCGCAGCCATTTTATCTATCATCACGCCTACGTTTCTTATCGCAGGCAGCGCGAGATCTCACAAATCACCACAAGACTACTCACCCTTGGGTGCTTCCCCGTTGCCGTCGGTAAGCATCACCCACGGTATCACCCTGTTGTCCCTTATCTCGTACACCACCCCAGTCCTGTCGTCCATGGTGTAGAGTTTACCGTTGAACACCACCAGCTCGGAGAGCTCCATGCCGCGGCCTCCCATGGCGAATTGTCCCTTGAGCATGGTCATTCCGTCCTCCCACTCGATGCTGACCTCGCTCATGGTCTTGTCCACCACCAGGTAGCCGACCTTGAGGTAGCTCACCCAAGTGTTCTCGGTCCCCTTGAGCTTAGACTCCGTGTCGAGGTCGGTGATGCAGGCGATCTTGTAGCGCACCTTGCGTCCGTAAACGATCGGCTTCGTCAACGGGTACGTGTCGTTGTACGGCAGGTACTCCTTCAGGATGTGCTGGTGTCCGTGCTCGTGACCGGGACCGTCAATGTGGTCCTCGAGGATGTGGTACTTGCCCCAGGGAAGCAGGGCGTACATGAGAAGCAGGCAGGTGATGCCCGTCAGAGCCACGGCGACCACGAAGTTGACCTGGCAGCGCAGCGTCGAGTTGCCGATGCGGTAGGCCGTCGGCAGCCGGCCCGAACTCATCACCCAGTCTTGCACCTTCATTATCGAGTAAGAAGGGCCCGCGGTTTCCCGGTTATCGACGAGAGGCACTCGAAGCTCCATTGTCCGCGCCCATTTGGCGGACAGCGTCCACGTCAGGAGTGGCGCCGCTCCTGTACCATCGACCGCGAAGGTAGTTCACCCATGCCCAGCGGAGAGATTGAATGAGAACTCCGGTGATTGAATGGGGGAGAGCTGGCTGGCTAGCGAACGTCACTTCGCCAGCTGCTCGCTAGGCCCGGAACTATTCGCAGGTAGGCGACTTACGTGGTCACAACGCGGACTTCGGAAGCGTCGCTGTTCGCCGTGCTGATCGCTCCGAGGTTTAGCGCGCACTCACAGACGCCGTGGCCGTACCGGAATCCTTTCTTTCCAGCGAGAATTCTCCCACGGACATTGTAACACCTGGCTGGCTGCCGACAGCTTGCGCGTAGGATTGACCAGGTAGCGGCTCCGGAACCGGCCGTTCGTAGCCAAGCGCGATCGTATGACGTGTTTTGTTGGTTTGCGTTATCAGGGCGTAAGCAAAAATTACAGTGCCTAAAAACAAATAAGACTAATATTTCAAATGACTATGAAGTTGTAGGAGAGATAAATGCAATGCCGGAGTCCAAACATAGCAAAATTTGTTTGCCCCTATCATCAAGAGGTGGCAGAGCAAGCGATGCCTGCAAGCTTTGTTTAAACGTGCCTAGATGACAGCACACTACACACAACCCGACACGCACATAAAAACAGTATTAAGTGCAGGAAAAAAAAAAACGGACAAAAAAGTCATAAAAACGGACTTGTATTCTCGTTTCCTTCCCCAGTGATTAGTGACACCGTGACCACGTCTGCACGAACGTATGGTAGCTCGAGACATATTAAATTTTAGGAAAATTGATTGGAGCGCAGCAAAGGACTCTCTCGATTCCGGTACCGTTCCCGCTCCATGCTCAAGCTGGGAGGTGTGGTTTTCAATATCTAATTTGGACAACTAGTTTACCCAAACTTAAAGTAAAAATAAATAAAGTAAATAAGAGGGATTTCGTTTCTGCCTGAATCCAGCCTATATATGTATATATATGTCCAAAGAAATCCATCCATATTCCAAATGACGTTTATCAATATTCTGCCGTTTTCAAGCCCTAATGAATCATATGCCCTGAACTATATATATATATATATATATATATATATATATATATATATATATATATATATATATATATATATGTATATATATATATATATATATATATATATATAAGGGAAAGAAGTGTATACCTAAGGGCTCGGTTTTCCGTGTTTTAACACAATATTAATGAGATCTAACAGACAGTAATGCCAAGGAATGTACAGGGGAAGTTATTAGAACCAATGGAATGTAAATAAGAAGAAAGAAAAGTGGATGAAAAAATAACCAGCCGTGAGCAGGAACCGAACCTACGACCTTCGAATAACGCGTTTGATGCTCTAACCACTGAGCTATCACAGCGGCCTTCCCTCCATCGACTTTTTTGGGTTTATATGTGAATTTAGAAGTAGGAGTAGAGGTGTGCGCCGAGGCGATTTCGACCGGCGGCGGCGTGGGGGTCGTCCAGAGTCGGCGGCGGCGGCGTTGTCGGCGCACGCCGGTTTTTTCATCGGCGGCGGCGTGCGGCCAATTTTCGTCGGCGGCGGCGGCGTCGGCGGCGCAGAAACCGAAACTGAAAATTCAAAAGGCTCTTTTGCCACAGGTTACTCAATTCGTTGAAATTCAGGGATTTTCATCCAAATAGCATAAATGACACTACACAGATGTATCGACATCCCTATGAATGGAAAGCGTTTGGTAAAATAGTTTTTATTTTGCATTCATAAAAAATAACGCGTATTTCAATATAAGTGCATGTTCTACCGTGAATGTGCAGCACTTTGCTTTTTTTTTTAATTTAAGATGCAGCAGTTTGTTGCTGTTGTTGGCTACGTCATACTTTATGAAACCTTCTTTCATTGAACAATGAGCAAGCAGTGACGCACGTCACTCATTTCGCTTTTTCCGAATCCGATCTTACTTTTACACTGTACGCTGCACAAAAAAGAAGCACCTCTGCTTCGAGTTTTTTTATTGCGATTGCATGAAACCGATTTTTTGAGTATCTGTCATGCTTTGAATGTAACTTTCCTTCAAACGAATCAAAATACCTACTTTTCACAATGTGAGAATCTTTTATGCAGCGGTATAGGATGTGGAAGGAAACAAATCTGCGCATTTATTCAACTAGTTCTCAGCGCGGTGTTCAATGAATGAAGTGTAGACATGGGCGTGGGCGAGGCGGGTGGTGCAAAAAGGACACTTGAACCCTTCAAGCTCCACCAGCACTTGCTACCCACTTTAGCGACACCAACACGACCTACTCCCTCAGTCGTGATGCAAGTTGAAAGAAGGGTTTGCATCCCCCCAAGACAAAAACCTTTCGATGGTCATATGTGCAGATGAGAGCAAATGCAATATTTGCTCAGATACACAACCCATACTGGTCACGAGCTGGGCGTCCGTTGACCACGCCTGCAGAAAACGTTGACTCCCCGACCCCTTGGTGTTTGGTCAGGGGAGGGAAACACCCCTTGCAAGTGGGCCCCATTAAAATTTCTCATAAAAACGTCACAAATAGGAATGCTTGATAAGTATGTATAAAACATTCAACTCCTCAATGCTTTTTTGTAGCGTGTTCACGTGCTCAATACCCATCAGATGTGCGAGAAATCGAAATAGCAACTGCCACTCTCGACTTGTTCCGGAAAAAACACAACAGAACAATGCAATTACGAGTGCTGGGAACCTTTGTTTTTTTGTATATTTGATTTCTAGGCATGATTTGAATTCTTATATAAACAAAGTTAAAACCTGCAACATATTAAAAAAAGGCTGCTATTGCAAGATGTGTGTTGCAAGACGTGATTTTTCTAGACTTACGTCTCTGCAAGGCACATCTGGTGTCACAAGCTTGTAAGTGTCCCCCCTTTTCCCCACGACATCTCCCGATCCCCCCCCCCCCTCTCTAATAAAAAGGCACCAATGTAGGCCTCCGTGATTGCCTACTGGCGCGCGGTGGGCCCTTCCTGTGGCTAGGTCCAACAGTGGCGATTTCGACTTGCTTTATTGGAGGTGCTGAAGGATCAAGAAAAGGCCGATATTTGTAAATTTCTTGAGAGTTCAGTGATAGTTTCTTCATGAATACCGTGGATTATTGGACCTCACTTTGTGTATAATGCTCCAATAAAAAAAATGGTTTCATCCTGTGTCACTGCAGAGTCAGAAGCCATCACATGTGCAGGCATCATTAAGCTTCTATATGACATTGCTAAGGTTCAGTACATTTGTACAAATAATTCTCGTTAACTGAACATTTTGAGTATAATCCTTGCTTGGGTTAGTATGTGTGAAACATAAATTTGAGATTTAAAATTATCATTGTGGGTTTCTGCAGCAAAGACACATTGATTAAAACTGATGACTCCGGAGCTACGGCAGAGGTAACATTCGTTCTGTTTTTTTCGGTTACTGTAACGGTAGTGCGTTTCCTTTTTTATGTATCTATATAACGTGGAGCCGTGAAACGTTCCCCTTTTTCTTATTTGAGTAACGAGTGAGGTATTTAGTTACTTTTTACTGTAACGGATACATCAATAAATAGACTTACAGGAGTGATGTCGGCCGACACCGTCAGTTGTTGTGGTCAATAGGCTGGCTGTAAACATTACATGGATATATTCCTTTCACCCAGCACGTGATAGAGAAGGGTCACTCGACCATTAAGGACCTCGACCTTTGAGAAATACACAACAGCTTCTTAATGATATGCATATCATCCCACCGAAGCGTGCACTTCGTTTCATTAATATTTACAGTCAACGTGAGTGCTGTCGTCACGCCGTATGTTTTAGGTAGAAATTTATCCTACTCAAAATACCCAAAGACGTCGATCCACCTTGCAACGCGTGGCCACCCACTGACGGTTCTGTATGAAAATGGCATCCACAGTGAAACATGTTGCATCTGCTGAAATTTTATCGCAACATTATTATACTGCCACGCTCACTTGTATTTTTATGTCACTGTCTTGCGCAAAGGCACTGCCGTAGTGGTTCAGTAGCTAAGGTACTCGGCTGCTGACCCGCAGGTCGTGGGATCAAGTCCCACCTGCGGCTGCTTTATTTTCGATAGAGGCGAAAATGCTGTAGGTCCATGTGCTGCGATTTGGGTGCATGTTGAAGAACCCCACGTTGTCAAAATTTCTGGAGTCCTCCACTACGGCATCTCTCATAATCATGTGGTGGTTTTGAAACGTTAAACACCACATATTAATCAGTTTCCTTTCGCAAAGGACGCTTGGCTGTCTGCGAAAACTCTACATTATTTTAGAATCTCCTGATAAGCTTGAGACACCTACGATATGAATGCTACGCGTATAAATGGCGACGTACCTTCGCGCAGATCATTTTACCGACGACCAATGCTCTAATTGCCGCTATCTGTGTAAAGCACGAATTTCTAGTACTTTGCACTTTCCTATGCACATGTTCACTCAATAAAAAGTGTCGTCTTGAGACACCCACGTACCATATTTTTTGCCGTCGCAACCACGTGACAATGCCGTAAGTGAAATGAGAACGCTGAAATGATCGATACAAAACAGTGAGATGGGGCGTAAGTGCACGCCCAAGTTTGATTTGAGATGCGTATACCACAAGCTATTTTCTTCTATAGAACCAATATGATGCGGATTTGTTAAAGTACTGTTAAGTTGAATGTCAAGAAAGGAAGAACACCAACTTGGAAAGAGACAGTGGAGACGAAAAGTGATAGGTATTCACGTAAAGTTTGATCGGTCATTCCACTATCTCAGGTGTATTCGAAAAATGTCGCGCTGATTTACTCTATTGAAAGCAGTCTATTGCGAAAATGTTTTGCAGAGAAAAATATTTTTATAGGTGACCGAAATTCCGGCTATAGGATGGGCTCCATATCGAGTCATAAGATAAAAGCACATTTACTGAGTGGGTCTATGTGGGCTCCATTTATTTTGCCGACCTAGTGTTCCGAATATTTAAAACCTCTTGACGTTCCGGCTTGTATAGCCGAGAATTTTATTTTTCGAATTATAAGACTGTTACTATCTCCCCCTTTCCCGGAACTCGTTCTAGGGTTGGTCCTTTGAAAAAAACCAGTCATATATTTTTAAAAAATGCTTGGATATTAACTATTCATAACTCTCATTTAAGGATGTGGAAATGAAATGATCATCACTAAATGACTGATGAGGTGAAATATTAACATTAAAAAGCATAGTAAACGTGACTAAAAAGCTAATTCTACAAAAACAATGTAACCTGAACTAATGAAGTCACCATACATCTAAAACCTCATGCAATGTATATTGCATACCTGCAAGGTGCAGTTATTCAGGCGCTTTTTGCACTGAAATTTGGTCACGGAGTTAATCCTGTTCACGGTGGTGCTATTTTTAATTTTAACGGTTGAATATCTAACGAAGCATTAGGAAATTCTTTGCATGAAACACGTATTTTTTTTTGCGATGTAATTGAGCATTGTATACATTGTGCTGACACGAAGTTTAATGCAGGTGATGTCTTTATATTGTACACCGTTCGGTGACTGCGGTAAAATAGAAACAGCAATTTATGTTAATTCATGCTACAAAACTCACGTGACATGCTCCCAGAGAACAGAAGAATGCATAACGAAGTGCGTTACTAATGAACGGAAGAATTAAATAATTCTCGGTCTTTAATGTTGTTTCTGTAGTCCAATCTACAAACGTTCGTATTAAACGAGCATGACGGTACGAAGGCATGGAATGGGGTTCTGCAGCATGTTGTGACACATGTGGCACTGCAGGTCACATTTATTACGCGACATCGGAATCCACACTGAGCTTGATCTATGATTATCTACTTAATCAACGGAGTATGAGTGCTAAGCTCCGGTTTTATTATTAATGTGGCTTCCAGGACGAGAAAGCAGCACGATTCGCGAGCAATCGAGCACCCATTCTGTCTTTCTATTGCATTGAACTGCTTGTGCCATCAGATGCCACTTCAGTTTTTTTCTTGAATAATTGTGGTGATTGGGAAAGTTGTGAGCGCCAAACAAGACGTTAACAAGAACGAGAGAGACAGGACAGATGCTTGTGAACGTCATGTGGAAGCATTAGCTTGCGCTTGAAATTTCCCGATAGCAATGCGCCATCTGGCTGAATTTCAAGTTTTGTTAAAATGTAGCAATGGCACAGACTATGGGCTTTTGTCATGTCATTTGCTACCAGTTAAACAGCGGCGGCGTATTTTAAGGTACCATGAAAATTGTCGTGGTCATATTTCAAGAAGGAAGGAGGCAGAAACGCACCGTTCATGTCGTACGTGATCCTTTATCACTCGCGGAAATAAATTTATTGGTCGAAGAATTCTGTTACCTCTCGGCAATCAGAGAGGCTTTTAATTCTCGAGTCTCTTTATGAGATATTGCTGCCATCTTTTTCCAACAGGCTTGCAATTCTGTTGTACTGATACAACATAGCAATGACCGTGTTTTTGTAGATTTTTTTTTTCGTTCCCATTTAGACACTTTTCCATTCATAGACATCTTTGAAGCGCGTAAGAACTTCCCGTCGCCCCTCACATGTCGTTGCATTCGTCCAGTCCACATTGCAAACGGCTTGATGGCAAAGTTGTTTCCACGCTCAGGTTTCTCGTACCGAAGCTTTCGCGCGCTTTGTGCACTTCAAGGAATGCAGAAAGACTACAAAACAACGCAACGAGCTCTACACCGTGCCATGGGGACTGGTATGGGGCAAACTTGTTGCGAGTGGTCTCGCAGTGTTCTGCCATTGTGCTTCGTTCGCTGTTCCGTGAGCTCAAGTTTGGTCGAAGCGTGGCGTCGTTGCGGCGCCATTGGTGTCGTGTTTCCCGTGTCTTTTCTTATACACAGTATTCTGCGAATAAATGCCTCTGCGTAGCCGCTGGTGCCGAGGTCGCGGATTACGTTTTTCCTTCTTTCCTTCCGCAGCTGTGGTGACAATTGGTGGTTAGATTATCGGTTATTTCTTTACTTATTTTAGTTTTTTCGTTTAGCTAGTTTTCTGTATTCTTGCCCAAGAAAGGTGATGCAGATTTTTTTTTTTTCTCGTGGGAATGACCTTAGGTATCTGCGTACATGGTTGCAGCTCCACATTTACAAGTTGTACGACTCGGACTGCCCTGCCGACGGCCCCTATTATCTTTCTGCTCTAGCAGCCATGACCGTCACGTTCTTCCAAACCTTCTCCTCCTACCTACTTCTAAACTATTTTCTCCACTCTCCCATTTCCCTTCAAGGGACTAAGCCGTGGTCTCGCAAGGAAAGATGGTGTCTTTTTCTTTTTCTTCAGCCACACATTCATCCATTCAGGGGAAGCTTGCATGCAGTAACTGGTTTGGAAAGCAGGTAAGGTTCGCGGAAAGTCACCTCACCTACCCTGATTTGTTCCGGGTCAACGCTCTCGAGGTGCGCCAAAAGAGGCGACAACACGAAAGTCATACTTCGAATTCTTTAGGGCTGTTGGCTCCCCTCCTCAAAAACTCTTTGGACACGCCTGACTGACTGACGGCCTAGGAAGAGATGTCGGAAATCAAGGCAGCTTGATTCGTTCGACGTGCCACGAGACGCGCTGAATAATTAGCCGAGAGGTTGGGATCCGTCGTCTGGTATGTTTCCCACACTCTGTGGTGCTTTCAAGTCTTCCACTCCCCCAGGCCCTAGCGCTGCAGACCCTATTCTGCACGTGCGATGCAACGTTATTGCACTGTGCTGCGTTGTGCGTATTATTGCACTATGACCTACGTTGTGTTTCTCTCTCGCCGTGTGACGAACTGAACATGCATCCTTTCTATTTCCTGGGTAGAAAAGAAGGCAGTGTTTGACTTTCTCTCTCTTTCTCCTTTTCGTTTTTTTTTTATCTTTATTCGCTGCGCCGTGCTCCCTGCTGGGCTGCAGAAATTAGGCGCCTTCTTCTAACCACTACCCCCACCATTTGGGGGACGGAGATGAAGACGACAATTTCTTTGGACTGCCCTGGACTGAATGGACATGCAGTCTGTCCGTTTACAGTGATATGCAAGGCGGCTTTCCTGTAAGGTTTATTTTCCAACCAAAAACTATCGTTCACAGACTGCTTTTCTCCCTCATTGTGTCTTTATCTCTTCGAATTCCAGCGAATGCACGCGAGTACAACAAAATGTCACCTCTCCAAATTCCAGCAAAGGCACGCGAGCACAACAAGATCTCAAAAAGATGAATGGCAAAAACAAAATGAGCAAGAAAAGCAGTCTGTGAACGAGAGTTTATGGTTGGAAAACTAACCTTACAGAAAAGCTGCCTTGCAGATTATTGCAAACTGTCTATTGTTTTCTCCTGCAGAGAATTTTAGGAAGACCACGGCTTAAAACGCGAGCACCAAGATGCTCTGAACCAGCTCTCAGAAGCTCTCATCAAGCTTCCATGATGCTACCTTTAGTGTGTAAATAGTGAACATAAACGTTGCTCTTATCAGCCCCGGCTACTCTGCTTGACTTCTACCTGACACTTGGCTAGCTCCTTCGAACACATCACGAGCAAGCGGAAGGGCACGGAGTTGTAAAGATGAAAATGTGCAACATCACATCGCTTTTATTACGTGACATATTCGTTCTCCGCCGCATTCGCCCGATCGGGTCCACATCTAACTTTCCAGTTTTATAGCGACGACACACCGTTGATTGCGGTCACGTCATTGAATGTCATATAAACAGCGGTTGCATTATTTATTTGCAAATTACTTCTTCATAAAGTATGGTGAAGTAATTTGTTATTTGGTCACCTCAGGAGCCTTCTAACTTGACTTATTTTTTATCAAGACTTGAATATAATGTTAAGTTTTATTTGGTTGACTCTGAGCATTACCTTCGCAACAGAAGTACATCTGTCAGCGACAATCATTCTTAACCTCTCCCAGTGCCAGTAGGTCCGTTCAAGTTACGTCATGAAAACCAGTTTGCTGAACTATGTCATATATGACATGTCGCTCAAATGTCGGTCTCTGGATTTTTGATGAATCCAGCCGTCTTTTGTAAATTGTCTACTGGCAAGTTTTTAAATTTTGTTTTGTTCTTTTTAAATTTGGTGGTCTCAGACAAGCTTATTACGCCTCTTCTCACCACTGGATAGCCGTTGTTACGCGCGGCGCCTGGGCCAACGGGGGAGGGCCGCGTTCTTTGTTCATCAAACAAGTCACCGAAGGGCAGCCAGCCTGCTGTCCGCCGTGTACTGTCCATCTTAGCCGGGAAGTAAGGTGGCATTCCGACACCATAAGACGTTCGACGAGGCGACCACAATGGTTTCTTGGTGTCACAGGTGCAGTGTGGTGGCCACGCCCCTATCAAAGACCTTGACTTGAGCGAGTGTGAGCGGCACCGTCAGAAATGGCGTGTGTGTCTCGTGATTCAACAGCGCATTCTGGACCCATTCCCTGATTAAGTCAAAACGTACACTTTATAGTGAGCCACCCAGCTCATTCGCAAGAGACCTCTCGCCCTGTCTGTACAGAATGTAATAAATCCTCTGTTAAGTTTGCCATCTTACTCCTGAGTGCACATGCGTTTTATTTTCTGTCTTTCTACACGCCCTTTCTTGCCCCTATTTCTCAACCCCCAGTGCTAGGCAGCAAACCGTATGCCAAGATATGGTTAATCCCCCGGCCTTCCTTTCTCTCTCTCTTGCCATCTTACTGCCTTGGCATCTTCATCCCGGGAATCCAATGTCTTAAAAGGCCGGTACAAACAGATAAGTTAAACAATAAAACAGACGGTTAATATTTTCTGCAGCATGTTCAGACGCTGCATATAGGTGGTCATCCTCGAAAATTATCAACTATAACACCACGGACAGGTTCTGATATACCCTGAGTAGGTTCGAGCATGTATTATGCTTCGACGCTTTTAATCTTCATTAAACTTCTCCCTTTCGATTTCGTCCTTCGGGGTTTTGTGTAGTTCTTCATCTAACGCCTAACCTCCCTGTCCTTCCTAATTTATTCCTCCTCCTCCCTTCATCTAACGCGCTGCATTCGTGCTGCACTGCTACCACTTCATTTCTTCTTTATATACGCCCTGTTTCGGGCACAATTATAGGCTGCCATCTTGGACTGATAATGAAGCCGTTTTTCATCCGTATGAATATTCGAATTGTGCTATGGCGAACTCGCACGCATCAAAACGCTGGGCCATTACATTCAACGTCGTATCACCATAATCATAGCTAATTACGACACAAAAAAACAGCAAAAATTGCTTTTGAGCCTAAGATGGCAGTGTCTATGCTTTACTGTAACTGTTACAATTATTTTTTGTCAATTTGTCCAATATGTCATTTCATGCAGCGGCCGCCGAACTCGTTCCGCTGTTCATAGTGGTACTCTCGGCCTCTGAAGCTGGATGAAGATAACTAAGAAGCCTGGTTTTTACTGGCTACATAAAATGTGAAACGAGGCTATAAATCAAGATGAAAAAGAAGACAAATCTATGAAAAGTCAGTACTGGCGCATAAATGGCGCGCCGATTGCGCCGATGAAAAACGTCGGCGGCGGCGGCGGCGGCGCGCCGATCAGTTCGCGTCGGCGGCGGCGGCGCGGTGAAAACTATCGGCGGCGGTGCGCCGACCAGTCGGCGCACACCTCTAAGTAGGAGTGACAGTCAGCGCCATCTATAAGTTAAACGACGAGTGTGAAAACACTCTTATATATATATATATATATATATATGAGTGTGTGTGTGTGTGTGTGTGCGTGTGTGTGTGTGTGTGTGTGTGTCGGCCGACGAATACGTGATCGCAAAGTCCCAGCGCAGGCCCGTGTGCTCAGATCTGGGTGCACGTTAAAGAACCCCAGGTGGTCAAAATTTCCGGAGTTTTCCACTACGGCGTCTCTCATAATCATATGGTGGTTTTAGGACGTTAAACCACACAAATCAATCATAGTCCCAGTGTGGTGTAATGTTTGTGAAAGGCCGGTATGAAAGGCAGCTTTCATAGGTTACGTGAAGGTTTTTGACTCAGTCGAGACTTCAGCAGCAATGCAGTCAGCAGACACTACGGGATCAGGGCATCGACAAACTCTATATAAACATACATGCATAAATCTATGGTAGACCCACAGCCACCATAGTTCTTCACAAGGAAAGCGACAAAATGCCAATACTGAAGGGTGTAAGGCAGGGAGACACGATCTCTCCAGTGCTGTTCACCGCGTATTTGCAGGAGGTTTTCATAACCCTAGAGTGGGCAGAGTTAGGTATAAGAGTTAGTGGAGAGTATCTCAGTAACCTGCGATTCGGTGATGACATTGCCTTCATGATCCAAAGTCAAGATGGGAGCCGACAGATGGCAACGCGTAGTGGGATAATCAGAGTGAACAGTTGAAGTACCTCAGACAGGCTGGCCGACGTTACGATTGGAGGACCTATAATTGTCAACGTCGCCTTGTCATCTTTGGCGTGTTAGATTTAAGGGATATAGTGACGTCACCCCCTGGCAGTGGCGTGTGTCCCTGTTTGTAAGTGCCTTCTGAATAGAAAAAAAAAGCTAGAAAGGAGAAGAGTGCTTACTTTCAAGTTGGTGGTGGTAGTGGTTAGAAGAGGAGAAAGGCACCTAATTTCTGCTGTCCGGTCGGGAGCACGGCGCAGTGCCTAACTACTTTCAAGTTAGGTTGCAACGATACCAAGTGTTCTCTTCTCGGAAGTTGGGGGAAGGACAAGCAAAAAAAAAAGGGGGGGGGGAGAGGGGGATGGGGAGCCCAACGTAGGAGGGGTGTGCTACAGGTCACAACAGACATGAAGGAAAGAAAAGGCGTGGAATACTTCGAAACCATCCGATAGGTGTCGCGTCTAGCCACCGCAAAAGGTTGCCGATGATAGCGGCGTATAAGCTTATTCCCAAACACCCAAGAATGGGAAGGACAACAAGGAAGCAGATAGGAAGAGAAGCAGACGGCGCACTTTGTTATGCCTATAAGATGTCAGCTTGACATTTAAATGGGAAGGTGCCCGTCTCAGAGAGCATTGGCAGAGCCTGTCAGCGGTCGCCTACAGTTATTCAGCGGTGTACTGCCGAAACTGCGGCTGCTTCCCGCATTTTGAGGGTAGCACTGTCTTAGCCATGGCATGGCAAACAAATTGTCAGAGAGATTCTAGAGGCAGACGAAATTCAGAGGCTGGGGGACAAATGTGTAAGCAGGCCTTCCATTTCCCTATCAAATAAGGAAATAAGCTACGGATCCTGCCTTTTCAATATATTAATCCATGTTTTACACTGTTACTGTGTTCGAATTTAAATCTTAAACGATCACGAAAGTTGCAGGTGGACATGTCTGTAGTAAGACCGGTGGTGTGTATGAAATTTGTGTAGAGGATGTTTATTCAGGTTGATTTTACCTGCGTATAACTTAAAGGCGATGATGTTAGATTCGTGTAATGTATTTAGCTCGATGTGTTCATCTCGTCTCAGGATTATCCGGCATTGCATTTCTATTAAAAAGTCCAATAAAACGTTAATGTAACGACACGTTCCAATTTTGGAAATGTAACTGTAACGAGTTTTTTTTTTTTTTGCATTTTGGGAACTTGTAACTGCAACTCGTTCCAATATTGAGAAGGAACGAGAAACGAGCTTGCGTTCCTGTTTTGGAGGAACGTTCACTTCACTGACGCATACGCATTAAAGCGGTCGGGTTGGTGCGTGCAATGTTTCACAGTCTTATTGCTTCGCTTCGTCATATGTAAAAACCAAAAAAATATCAGCTTAAAAAGCACAGGATGGCAGCATTCGAATGTCTTAAGGAAAACAGTTTATATAGCATATAGTGTGCGCGCCACATTCTGTCAAAATTAACAAGTTCCACACACCCGCATATAGTTGGTCCTGTAAGCCCTGCTACCGCATTAAGTTTTCGCACTAGGAGAGTGACGGAATAGTCTATATGCGCCTCAGCAGCTCGGGTACTCATGACTTGAACATAACTGTCACGCATGGCGTCAATGCTAGAGCTACACGTCTCTGTCGACCCTGGCTCAAGCCGTAATGAAGCTGGGAATAAGAAGGAAAGATATAGAGAGCAAGAGAGAACCGCGATACGCCACTGCGTAGGTTACTCCTTGTTATACAGCCCCGCCCTACCGACTCAGCGTGCACTGACGGACAGGGGCCAGGAGCTGCTGGATACATACGGGATACATACGGGATACATAGGGAACCACACGTCTGGTGCCTGCGCGTACTACCAACAATGTTGGGCCCAATAATTGTTGATTCATCATCATCATGCTCCTGCTAGTGACGTGGTCTAAGCTACTGACACAGACAAAAAAATATTAATACTATATAGTTGGCATAACGCCCCGCCGCGGTGGTCTAGTGGCTAAGGTACTCGACTGCTGACCCGCCGGTCGCGGGTTCAAATCCCGGCTGCGGCGGCTGCATTTCCGATGGAGGCGGAAATGTTGTAGGCCCGTGTGCTCAGATTTGGGTGCACGTTAAAGAACCCCAGGTGGTCGAAATTTCCGTTGCCCTCCACTACGGCGTCTTTCATAATCATATGGCGGTTTTGGGACGTTAAACCCCACATATCAATCAATCAATCAATCAATCAATCAATCAATCAATCAATCAATCAATCAATCAATCAATCAATCAATCATTCAATCAATCAATCAATCAATCGTTTCACTGAACTGGGGTTCACGTCTACACTGCCTACAATGCACAGCCATAGGCGATAGGTCATCGCTACGTGCACTCGGTTTATGCTCTCCTATCCTAAGATTAACAAATTTTCCAGCTGTCAGTCCTTCTAAGCAAACTTTCAAACGATATTAGCGGCTTCGAATTTTTTCCACCACGAAATCGCTCTGTTTTTGTATTTAACATTCCTTTCTTTTCCTATCTTTGTGTAATTTTCTCTCTCCCCCTCTTTTACTCGTTGTCTCACCCATCGGAGTTATTGCATCGCTCGTCAGATAAATGGACGCACGTGTTCTGGGAGTGAAGCAGGAGGCAAAATGAGAGTGTGCAAGAGTTATTCAATCATATGAGTTGCGAAACTCCCCATATGCTCCAAGTATCAGAATCAGGTCACGTCGTTGCCCCCATCCCCCTGCTGTCGGGAGTGAAGAGGTCGTCGCGCCACGCTCGCAGGATTTCAAGCTGGACGGTTGTGCCCTCGCGATCTCCGACTTCAGCGTAGCTCCCGCCGACTGGTTCGCCCTCCACGGTCTCCTGACGCCGTGTAGCTCTCGCATTGTGGCACCCCGCCCTTGGACTGCTTCGACCGGATCCCCACTTTCCTATCTCCTTCTTTTTTTCCTCTCGTTGGTTGTCTTCTTCTGCTTCTACTTTCCTTCTATTCTTTTTATCCCTCCTTCCCCCCACCCCTATAAGGCACTGCGCCGTGTCGCCTGAAGGCAGACAGAAATTAGGTGCCTTTTTCCTCTTCATTCTAATCACTACCACCACCCACCACCTTTTGGTCCGTACACCCACTATTAAATGCTATTATTTCTGGTTCGTGTTGCCACTCCCAGGTGGCGCGAACGTCAGCTAACTTCCAAAAGATTGGGCCAACTGCGTGTCCGTATTTTGGAACACAGTTTCGGAACTCGTATAATTGAATAATTCTGGGGTAGAGTTTCAATACGCTTCAACCCCAGGATTTCGGGGGAGGGGGGCTTTATGGATGGATAGATGGATGGATGGATGGATGGATGGATGGATATGGTTGTACCCTTTAGATCGGGCGGTGGCTAGCGTCACCAAGTCGTAATATTTAATGAACCAAAAACTATATTTATTTTTTTTCTTTCGAAAAGTGAGATTAGGATTCGTACTTTGCAGCGAAGGGTTTGATTTTTCACTCGTGCCTTGACTTTAGCCACTAATCAGATAACCTCCTTCTAGTTTTTTCTACCCGCTTAATGTCTATTTTGCCCTCCCTGTCCCTAAACCCAACTGCTTTGAAAAACTCTGCGTCATCATTCTGAACTATAGGGTGAAGCCCTTTACAGAACATTATCAAGTGTTCGGCAGTTTCTTCTTCCTCTCCACACGCACTGCATACTGTGTCTACCCCTTCGTATTTGGCCCGATATGTCTTGGTTCGCAGTACTCCCGTCCTGGCCTCAAACAGTAGAGAACAATCTCGAGTATTATCATAGATGCTTTCCTTGGCAATTTCCTGCTTAAAAGTTCGATAGACCTCTAGTGCGGACTTCTTAATCATGCCAATTCTCCACATATCGGTCTCAGCTTCCTTCACCTTCTTCTTAACCGATAATTCTTTTTGGTTTGGCCCCCTGCTGTTTTCTAAGTATTTACCAGTCAATTTTCTGGTTCGCTTCCTCCATTTTGTATCGACATTCTTCATGTACAAGTAGCTGAATACCTTCCTAGCCCAATGGTAGGAGATTTCAATGCGCCCGTGGTAGGAGATTGCAATGCGCCTCACCCGGAGTGGGGTTATATTCGAGCCAGCCCAAAAGGCAATCGGCTTTGGCAAGTTGACCGGGATCTGCGATGGACGCTGTTAAACAATCCACAAGATCATACGAGGATAGGCAACAGCATAAGCATGGATACCTCCCCAGACCTTACGTTTTTTAGAGGCATCAGTAATGCAAAGTGGATTAACACGGGAAAAGCCCTAGGAAGTGATCACTATATCCTTTCCACGACGTTTAGCACTGCGAGGCATAAATACAAAGTGAGGGGCATAGAATAACAAATTGGGACAGATTTAGGAACAACAGAGCAGACACTGTAAACGGGAAAATTAATGACCTGAATGCATGGGTACAGGCGCTCAAGGAGGATGTAAATAATACCACGGTAGAAGTGCCAGTCGAGCAGGAGGAGTTTACCGCTGACTCGAGACTATTACACATGTGGGAAGCGCACGCGAGTCTCTTGAGAAGGTGGAAGAAGCAAAAACATAATGGCGTCCTTCGCAGAAGGACTGCCAAGTTAGAACGTAAAATCGAAAATTATACAATTGAGTTGCAGGCCAAGCAGTGGGGCCAGATTTGTGATCGCATGAATGGACAGTTTGGATGCAAAAAGACATGGCAGCGGTTAAGGCATCTTTTGGATCCAGCAGCAACAAAATCGGCGCAATGAGGACAAATGACTCGATTAATGCATCAATATGAAGGCACAATTGGAGAGTTTATACAGGAACTCCGGAATCGGTACATAACTGATGGAGTAGACGGTTGCTTACCACACTACTCGGGGGTGGAAAACTCAGACCTAGATGAAGAGTTCACAATTGCGGAGGTGGAGTTTGCCATGGGGCAGCTGCGTACTACGTCTGCCGCAGGTCCAGACGGAGTTACTAATAAAATGCTGAGAAACCTAGATTTCAAATCGGTCGGGGCGATCACTGACTTGATAAATGAGTATTGGGTGGCTGGGGAGATCCCAGCACAATAGAAGCATGCTAGGATTATATTTATTCCGAAGCCAGGCAAGAAACTCTGCTTGGAAAACCTGCGCCCCATATCGCTGACATCATGCGTGGGCAAATTGATGGAGCACGTGGTTCTCAACAGGCTTCAGAATTATGCAGAGGACAAGGCCATCTTTCCCCCAACCATGATAGGTTTCAGGGCCAATTTGTCCACACAGGATGTCATGATACAGTTAAAACATGATGTAGTCGATCCCGGGCATGGCACGGGCACCAAAGCTGTATTGGGGCTTGACCTGAATAAAGCTTTCGACAATGTTTCGCATGAGCCAATATTCAATAACCTATCGGAAATTGGCCCAGTGGTCAGGACATTTCGCTACATCAGATCATTCTTGGAGGGCCGAACCGCAGAAATTTCAATAGGAGATATCAAATCGGACTCATTCGCGTTGGGAGGCAAAGGGACGCCGCAGGGTTCAGTTTTGTCACCGTTCCTGTTTAACATCGCCTTAATTAAAATACCGCCGAGGCTGGAGGAGATACCGGGTCTCAAACACACATTTTATGCAGATAATATTACTCTATGGGCAACCAGAGGTAGTGACGCGCATCTGGAAGAAACACTGCAACAGGCAGTTAATATTGTCGAAGAGTTGGCAGGGGGGGGCGGGACTTTCATGCTCTCAGCCCAAGTCCGAGCTCTTTGTGGTTCGGGACAAACCCAGAGGGCTACATGCAAGACACTATATTCCGCCACCGCCGTTAGAGGTATAGGGGTAGGCCGGTAGCTGAAGCTGAAACGATTAGAATTCTTGGCCTATATCTGCAAACTAACAGGAAGAATAGGGTGGCCCTTAAAAAATTTAAGACCACGGTCAATGCTACTGTCAGGCTAATCAGAAGAATCGCTAACCGTAAGAGCGGGGTTAAAGAAAAAGAACTCTGTAAGCTGGTACAGGCGTTTGTGCTCAGCAGGATTACTTACGCGACACCTTATATGAAGTTGGATGCCGCAGAAAAAGGTAAGGTCGAGGCTATGATCCGGCAAGCTTACAAGGCAGCGCTTGTGTTGCATAACACCGCACCTACAGAAAGGCTGTTAAAACTAGGGGTACACAACACCCTGGATGAATTATGAGAGGCGCATCTGGTGATGCAGCATGCTAGGCTTTCGACAACCAAAGTGGGCAGGATCATATTGGAAAGGATTGGCATTGGAGCAGAGGCTCCCACTGGGGACACTAAAATTCAGGTGCGGCGAGAGTTACATAAGGCCCTGTACATAAAACCATTGCCCAAAAATATGCATCCGATTCACCATACGCAGCGCAGGCAGGCAAGAGCCAGAGCTTTACACGTTGAGTACGGCGAGTACAAAGCGGCAGTCTATACAGATGTCGCGGAATATAAGGACAAAGACGCTTTTGTGATTGTGGTGGTGGACAGGCGGGGGCGCTTGGTCACCTCTGGATCGGTCGAAACCCGTTCTTCGGAAACTGCAAAGGAAGCGGCAATAGCGCTAGCTATAACTAATTCGCAGTCAGATTTGATTTTCAGTGATTCAAAGACAGCCATCCGAAATCTGGCGAGGGGCAGAATATCGGCGACCGCCGCACGATTTCTGCATGCGGCCGCAGGACGAGAAATTAGAGAAATAGAAATTGTCTGGGTACCAGCACACTCTGGGAACCCTGGGAATGAGGCGGCTCACCTGAATGCTCGAGGTTTCGTCAGTCGGGTAGGTGAGCCGCCAGTTCTGGGGAGGTCCGCGAGAGATGGGCTGGTGTCCTTTCATGACATAACGAATCATTATAAACTAGAGCGGAGCTTTTATCCGCCCCCGCACAAGCGGTTGACTAAGGCGCAGGAATGCGTCTGGAGAAAACTGCAGACGCGATCTTTTCCCAACCTTTACGTGTTGAACAAAATGTACCCGGAGGAGATTAAGCCGCAATGCAAATGGTGTCAGGCTGTGGCAACATATGATCATCACATACTTTGGGAATGTAGCATAGTGCCGCCACCGGTGGATATTATGCGTGATCCCTCTCTTGAGCACTGGGAGGCCGTGTTGACCAGCTCAGACCCAGTCGTCCAGTTAAGGGTCGTGGAGTGGGCCACACAGGTCGCCGCCAACCTTGGGTTGATGGCCATCTAACACGGAATCATCCTCAGTTGCTTTCTGACGAAATAAAGTTTTTCCATCCATCCAATCCTAGCCCAACGTTCCTCCCCCATTTCTCTCAATCGCTTCTCAAATTTTATTTTGCTGCTAGCTTTCCTGCCCTTAAATGATGTCCATCCCATATCACCTTGTACTCTCTGATTTGGTGTATTCCCGTGAGCTCCTAAGGCAAGCTTACCTATTCCACATTGTTTAATTTCTAATCTTGCTTGAACTTCTGATCTCATGCACAAAACCGCATCACTGAACGTCAGACCAGGAACCATGACCCCTTTCCATATTCCTCTGACAACATCATACCTATTGTAATTCCACAGTGCCCTGTTTTTCATTACCGCTGCATAGTTGTTACCTTTGGTCGTCACGTATATTTCGCGTTCCTTTAGGTACTCAGCCCCATCGCTTATCCATACACCCAGATATTTGTATTTATCTATTATCTCTAGCGTGACCTCATGTATTCTAAGCTCACTACCTTCATTGTCATTAAAATCTTGACTGCTGATTTTTTCCTTACTGAATCGAAAATCTAACCTATCTCCCTCATTACCGCAGATGTCCACCAATCTCTGCAAATCTTCCTTGTTGTCGACCATTAGTACTATATAATCTGCGTACATCAATGCTGGTAGTGCCTGTTCAATGAGTTTTCCATGGGACATGTGTACTTGGCACCATCTTTCGACGGCTACAACGACCTTCCATGGCTGAATGGGAAATAGGCGAAAAAAATTTATACATTTTGAAATAAGCTATCATCATCATCATAATCATCATCATCATCACCACCACCACCATCATCATCATCATCCTCATCCTGACTACGTCCACTGCAGGACAAAGGCCTCTCCCATGTTCCGCCAGTTAACCCGGTCCTGTGCTTGCTGCTGCCAATTTATACCTGCAAACTTCTTAACCTCACCTGCCCACCTAACTTTCTGTCTCCCCCTAACCCGCTTGCCTTCTCTGGGAATCCAGTTAGGCCGCCATTGGAAATAAGCTATAGTCGAGTACAACTTAAGAAGGCAGCGGCATTTTCCCCTCAAAGGGGGATGTAAACGAGCCTCCACCAATAGACACGCACTTCAGGGGACGTCATGCTCCGGAATACACTCTAGTTGTCAAGAAGAGGAAGAAACGCCACCATGATGGGCTGCATGCGGGAGTACGAAGGCTGAAGGCACAGCATCCACAGTGCATTTTTGGGGGGTCACGCCAATTCGCGCAGCCCAAATGGTGGCGCCCAGGGAGCCATTTTAGAAAAAGGTCTATGCAGTGGAGACCTACTCGAACACTTAGGCGAAATGTCAGTATCGTTCTATATTATACGATGTGTGTGCTTCCAAAGACAATGGAATGCCACATATTGAAAACAAACGAGGCCTCGTTGTAAAATAGTAAACATTTTGGGGAAGCCACGTGCTTTTTAGGGCGACACTGTAAATTTAACGGAATATTTGATTAAATCTCCGCTGTGTAGAACCGGGAGTCTTTCTTGATAACTTCCTTTTTTTGTCAAATATGATTTTTCGTTCACCACTTTCCCTTTCATTAAAAACAGGTCACCTCTGTCATCGCCGAGAGATGGCGCTAATTGGAAATGTACCAAATCCTGGTCACGTGAAAGCGCGCCTAAATGTATGAGAGAGATAATAAAACGTTCATTAAGATTTTATGCGCGATTAAGTCAGTGAGTGAAATCCTTAGTCCGGGATCCCATTGGCGCGGGCCGCCGTCCTGGCACGTTTCATGTGAACGATTCCCGGAGACAGAACGTCAGCGAGTGATTGTCAGCACTTTGGCGAAAACATCAACACGTGATCATCAGAACTTCGGCGAGCGACCTCAATTAGCCATCCCTTCTTTCAAGCTCCGCGGTTTCTCTGTGGATGGTCTCGGCAACCGACGCTCAGCAGGCCCGCGGTAAGTTGCTGACGTCGACAAGACGACATCCGAAAAGAGAGAGAGAGACACACACGCTGCCTCAAAAGTTGTGCGTCGCTTCACATTGACACTGAAGGATCAGTTCGATCTTGAGTCTTTGAATGACAGCCTAAAGACGTCATGAGAACGAAAAAAAAAGAATGTAAAACAAATACCAGAGAAAACAATGCATTGACGGCCGACACCGCAAGCGTTATGGTGTACGTCATTCACGGCGAAGCCTATATAGTACACACGGCGTGTAACATACGTCAAAAGAAGACTGCACGTAGGCCAAAGAAGCCTCTGTCCCACCGCCATTGTCTTTCCATCCTTTTTTTTTCGCAAGCGACGCCGAACGCACTTTCGGATCCGCCGTCTGGGAGGAGTTCTGATGAGCATTTCGTGACTTCGAGTTCAAAGAGTTCTACGAGACAAGGTAACGAATTTGGGTATAGTGTTTATTTTTTACGCTCTCGCTTGTTGTAGTGCGATAAGTGTACCTTTACATTATCCGTTTTTATGCATGTTTTACCTCTTGATCAGGCGAATCACCTGAGACTGCCAACGAAGTTGCGAGCTATAGGCTTAGAAGAATGCCTTGCTGGACGAGTCAGTACTGACAGCATAGTCGTAGAAAGGAGCACAAAAAACGAAAACAAGGTAAGGTCCATAGGTACGCAGAGCAGGTACCCATAGACCTTATACACTTGCGAAAAAAAAAAAACGTGGTCAAAATTCAAGAACGCAGTGTACAGTGCTTTATTTTGGGGAGAGTGCTTCGGAATCTAATTCAGTGCACTCTGAGTTATACTTGCGGTTCTCTGATTGTCATTCTTTTTAACACTGATTTCTACGATGAGTTATTTTCAGTAGGTCTCCTTAAGACACGCAAGTCGGCTACACGCGCGATATAGTGAGGTTCGAATAGACAGCGTGAGATGCCAAGCCCACCCGGGGCGACCCTTCAGTTCAAGCTTAACAGTCTCCGCTGTGCCTAACAATTCTCGCCTGACCTGATTGATTGGTCCGACGTGAACGTGAAAGAATAGAAGACGAAGAAGGGTCTGTGAAAGTAGTAACAGGAGCATTCACAATGGAAGGTGAAGCTTACCTGGGGTTACGGCAGCTTGTCGCGTTCAAGCGAGACACGCCGATGGAATAAGAGCCTAGGGAAGTCGAAACGATGCTGTGGGGAATAAATTATACACTCTCAGAAAAAAGTCAGTAAAAAGGTTGCAACCGCAAGCAAACATGTAGTAACAACAGCGCTAACTACCTTTCTCGAACCATTACTATTCTTTTGCAACCTGTTTACTAATTACGTTAGAAACAGTTACTAGCTGCAGTCGTTACTAACTTTTTGCGACCTGTTTACAACCTATTTTAGTAAACAGTCAGTAACTGGAATAAAATAAGTGGTAACTGCATCCGTTACTACCTTTCTTGCTCCGTTACTACCTTTTTGCTACCCAGCTGCTGACTATTTAATCCAAAACAATGTGTCATTCCGATTCTGACAATTCATGAAAGGAATCGTCTCGACGTATCATCAAGAAACGGAAAAAAAAAATGACGCAGAAGACATCCATAGAGAAGAAAAAAAAATTGTTTCAAGCTACGCAACCGAGATATGTACCCGTAATTCTGATATTGTCGAAACGAAGAAGAACGAAGTCAACAAAACATAAGCAAGTGCTACACGCGTTGCAATAGACAATTAGAAACAAACTTAGTACATTGCAGAAAATTAACAAGTCCGGCGGATCAAAATAACAAGACGGTCACAATTAATCCACTGCGGCGTTTCTCCAAATGTTATCATTGTTTTGGAACGTCAAACCCCCAAAACGATTATTACACTTTAACCGTTGATGTACTAGCTCAGTGAAGCATTCAAATGTACTGAGACTATGTTAATAAATACGGTACATTGTTTCAGCCACTGTAAATAATGCCTTTCTTTGACCCTTTTCTAGTAAATAGATATGACATATATTTTTAAAGGTAAGGCTGATTATAAGTCTTGTGCTACGTCCCCAAACACAAATAGTCAGGTAGTATGATATAGTGCTTCAAATTATAATTTGATATAATTCATCCAGAAAGACAAGTGCTTTCTTGTACCAGACACGCATCTGAAAAGTAGGGGCTATATATACCCCACGTGTACATCATACTACAAAGGAAGTGAAATTCTTATGTCTATATATTCTTCGCGTTCACTGCACACCAAGCAATATTACCCAAAGCTGTGTAGTAATGAGACATTGATTGGCCAACATTTCAATGAAGAAAAACTATGCTGAGATAAATGAACAGGGTAGTATCGCTTGCTACTTTTTATCTTGAAACCTTTAAAAGTTACTACCCATGGGTGGTAACGGCCAGGGTACTAACAGTTACTAAATGCTGGTAGTAACAGCAAAGGTGGCAACTGTTACCGCCCTCGCCGTTACTAACTGCGCTGACTACCAGGGTTGTAACATATGTGTCAAACTGTTACTACCCCAAAGTTAGCAAGTACTACTACCCTTTTTTCTAAGAGTGTACTTGTTTACAACCTAACAAACAAATGCAATTGCCTTCCTCAATGTCTTTAGAAAAAGTGGTTAACGCTTTACAGTACTCGGTACTCTACCGTGGAGTGTCCCTTGGGCCTCACACTTGATGAGGCCACAATCGACAAAAATTACACGTGGGCCGGACTGTGTTTAGAAAAAAGTGGTTAACGATTTGGAGTACTATGTGGGAGAGCATATAGCCGTTCCGTGGTCCTCACACCTAATGGGGCCGTTTTATGACCTCTATATTCACCCCTATGGAACAGTGTTTAGAAAAAAGGGGTTAACGATTTGTAGTACTATGTGGGAGAGCATATAGACGTTCCGTGGTCCTCACACCTAATGGGGCCGTTTTATGACCTCTATATTCACCCCTATGGACCAGGGTTTAGAAAAAAGTGGTTAAAGATTTTGAGTACTATGTAGGAGAGCATATAGCCGTTCCGTGGTCCTCACACCTATTGGGGTCGTTTTATGACCTCTATATTCACCCCTATGGACCAGGGTTTAGAAAAAAGGGGTTAACGATTTGGAGTACTATGTGGGAGAGCATATAGACGTTCCGTGGTCCTCACACCTAATGGGGCCGTTTTATGACTTCTATATTCACCCCTATGGAGCATATAGCCGTTCCGTGGTCCTCACATCTACTGGGGCCCGTTTTATGACCTCTATATTCACCCCTATAAACCAGGCTTTAGAAAAAAGGGGTAACGATTTAGAGTACTTTGTATTCTACTATGGGAGAGCATAAAGCAATACCGTAGGTGTGAGCTCTATATTATAACACTTCCACACCCCTATGAACCTTCCTTGTTTAGAAAAAGTTTATTTACAGCATGTACAGAACACAAAGCTTCATACCATTCCAGTAACAGGGCACATACACTTCGGCACATCTATATTTCACGACTAACATCACTACGTTACAGTGAAGACATTTGCTCTAATATACATGATTATGTGGCATACATGTACACAAAAATTCAATGTGATATCACGATACAAGGGTATAACGATACAATAGATCCAAATTAAACACAATTTGTAACAAATGAAATCATATATAACAACTCAACGGGCGCTGCTTAGCACCAAGTCGGTCGAAAAATGAGTTGTATCCTTTCGTGTTCCACCTTGACGAAAGGGCACGACCAATGCCGCAGAAACTCTTGCTCCCCGAGGAAGAAAAGCTCTTCGGAGAGGAACGCGAGGATCTCTCGTCTCATTCTCCCCAGTATCGGCCACAAGGCACGCCGGCGGCAATTGGCAGCTACGGCCTCACATCGGTTTCTCCAAAGGCTGAACAGCCTCGCAACTATTAAGAGAGCGGAGAAGCGGCTACGCGGAAATCGGCCGTTGGACACGAAAGTTCGCACACCCTGTCCCCGAAAACCAGCATTAACCGCACGCCAAAAAAGGCGGGAAACCACACATTCAAACGTCGCATGTCGATTGGTCTCTACCATGACGCAGTTGGGGCAAGTGGAAAAGCGAACTACCTGCCATCGCTGCAATCGATCTCGCGTGGGGAGCAAGCCCCAGCCCAACCTCCAGACAAAGTCTCTGAGATGCCCTGGCAACACTGCGGCAGTTATTGGTTTCCAAGCGCGGTTCAATACAGATTGACGATGCTGGGGCACCAAGGGCCGTAGAAGGGCGGCCATTGTGTCCACCACTTTAGAATCGGCCACCTCTATCTCTGGGCACGTAGCTTCCAAACGTCGGTGAAATGCCAGAAGGGCTCGATACAAAGATGGTAATTCAGTTGATTGGGGACCTTTGTTTATTTGGCTATCCGGCAAGAAGACACGTAGTGATGGCCCCAGATGGTAGCGAGCCAGTGTCTGAGCGGGCATGTCATCATTGCTTAGTATTCGCAATAGAGTGCGGAGGCACAATGTAGAAGCCGCGACGGAAACGTCAGGGAATGCAAAACCGCCTTGATCTCGCGGTTGAGCTAACGCTGGACGCGATAACAATTCTGTGCCACCAGACCACAAAAAATGAACTGATGCAGCTTTGCACTTTCCTGCAGTTGTGAAGCGGTGGTTTAGCAGAATGGCAAAGGTACCAAAATTTTCCTAGGTACACCGTTTGAGTTAAGTATCGGCATTCCAAGAGGGGGAATTCGAAGTGCCTGGCTGCTTTGATATCATTTAGAAGAGTTTGTACAACGGATGACCAGATGCTATCCTCTATACCAAATACAGTGAAAGTAATTCCGAGTATTGAAATCTCAGGAGACCACTGTAAAGGCGACGTGATGTTGATACGACCACTGGGGTTGCCAATGAAAAAAATACTGGCTTTTAGAAAAGTTTAACTTTGCACCGGAGATAATACCGAAATCATGGAATGTATCAAGAGCATGCTGCAGCGACTGTTCATTATGTACATATAGAGTGATATCATCTGCATATGCAGCGACCTTTACTTGAGTGTTACCGGGTAGAGGTAAGCCACGAATCTGCGGGTGATGTTCAACGGCCCTTAAGAAGGGCTCTAATGCAAGGATAAATAACACTGGGGAGAGGGGACACCCTTGACGGACCCCACGCGTGGCTATAAATGCGTGACTCTCACGGGGATCTAAGTAAAGGGTACTTTCTAAATTAGTGTACATCGCGTTGATAAGGTTAATGAACTTATCCGGGAATCCGTATGCATGTAAAACAATTAGTATGTAGCCATGTTCTATGAAATCAAAAGCTTTCTCTTGATCTAATGAAACCAACAGTCCTTGCGCACATCGGCTAATGGTGTATTGAATGATGTCCCGCGTTAACCACGTATGGGTGTGTATTTCTCGGCCCGGAACAGAACAGACCTGGTGGGGAGCGATTAATGTTGCAGGAAATGGACTGATTCGGCGCACCAAAATGTTAGCCAAGAGCTTGTAATCTACATTGAGCAGGGTAATAGGGCGCCAATCTTCTGGTCGCGTGGACATTGGGTCTTTCTTGGGAACTAGTGTTATACGGCCTTTGTGGAAAAAAGTTGGAAGTGTAATATCTTGGAAACACTTGCGAATGACGCGTGACATAGTTGGACCAATGATAGGCCAGAACTGTACATAAAACTCTGCAGGGAGTCCGTCAGGCCCTGGGGCCGATCCCTTTTTCATTGCGTCTAATGCGCCTTTGATTTCGTCATCGGATGGCGGTGATAGGAGGACGTCATTTGACATGTTGGAATCATGAGGTAAATCTGTTAGCAGAGGATGTGAAGAAACGGATCCTGGGTAACAGACATTAGCACCAGATTTAGCCATTGACTCAAAGTGTTGAGTGAATTCCTGAAAGTCGCGCGTACCCGCAGCAGCTGGGGTGATGGAGTTCAGCGAGTGGGCAGGCGAGCCTGGTGGACAAAGCAGAGCTCTGCGTGCATACCTTAGCACCTCAGGGTGCGCACAGGGTGCACGTCTACAGCGCCAAGCTGCAGCCGAGAGTGAATAAGCGCGCATAATACGCTGGTACCGTTCAACGAGCTCCTCTTGCCATGCCCGCATTACAGTGGAAGGACCGGGATCTCGATTGGCAATGCGTATCTTCTGGATTAACAATGACGCATCTTTCGACATACGGGTGCAAAGTCCTCTGCCCGACGCACTGCAATGGTGCCGCCACTGTTCTTTGAGGCGATCCCAATCAGCTACATCCACCTCAATGAGCGATGCGCGTAATGCTCGGGATAATTTCTCCGTAGCCTGAGAGGCCTGGAGGACGCGGCAATCGAGACGCCATGGTCTGTGAACCGTGGGCGTCCCCGCTGGCAGGCGGAGAGAGAACATAACCGGCCGATGGTCGCTAATGTATACTGGTGTCGGTGGCAATGACATTACCCCGGTGTCGTGAACGTAGGTAATGAGAGTGGGGGATGCATACACGCGATCAATTCGGCTGCTCGACGCTGCTCGACGCCAAGTATAGGCATAATTATTGCCATGCACACTTTGATGAATGTCACTCAATGCCAATTGCTGCACTAGACGTTCGAGTTCTCGGGCATTCCAGTTTGACCGGCCGCGATTCGGACCTCGAACGTCTGCGTGTGAGTCTAAGACACAATTGAAATCCCCTAAAAGTACCACATGTCGGGAATTTAAAAGAAACGCATCAAGAGATTGAAAGAACGCGTTTGAGTTCTCGCGTGCCGCTGGGGCATACACGGCAACAAATCTCATTCTTAACGAGAAAAAGGTGCAGTCGAACGCCAGCACGCGTCCGAAGGCATCGAAGGAAACGTGATGGTCACGTAAAAGACCTCGGTTAAAAATAACGACTCCGACGCCAGTCGAATGCGTGCTGGCGTACGAAAAGAAACAATCAATATGGAACGCGCGCTTAAAAGCGAGTACATCAGAAAGCTTGAAAAAATTTGTTTCTTGCACGAACAGCAAATCACAGTGCACTGAACGTGCAAAAGCCCATACCTCAGCCTGTTTTTGTGGATTTCGGAAACCTTGAACGTTAAAAGTAATAACTTTTAGAGTAAGAGCCATGGGGAAAATTAAAACATAGTATAGGTTCACGCAAATGCAGGGGTACCTTTATCAGGTGCGGGAGCCAATGCCCCGCAAGTGGCTGAGTCATTTTTTCCGGCCAGGCGATCCACCGGAGGCTCGGGGCTTCCGGGATCGCGTCGAAGTCCGCAGGGGACTTCTGTCTCTGGTGGGGTTTCTAAGTCACGAGTAGTTATCCGGTGGCGTTTGGTGTCCGGGTTTTTGAGCGAGGATGGTACAAAGACGTCTCCACTGTTCTGGCTTATGTCACTGGGGCTGGTGTCTTCGTCAATTTCTAGGGGCGCCTCACTCGCGGTGCTGTTGGAGTCCTCGTAGATGCAGGCGTCGTCGTCTTGAGATGTAGACTCCTCGATGACACCTGAACTTGTTGTCGACAGAGCAGCAACGCGAGGAGCCTCAGATGCAATATTCCCATCCGAGACGCCGCCCTCACGAGGCGCTTCGTCTGACGAGGGCTTGGCTTGCGATTCCTCAGAAATGGCCACGGGACGCGGGGAACTTAAGTTTTCAGTACCTGGAGGGATTACCAGGTCCGGAATTGTTGGGGACGCAGTGGGCGTCTGGTGCAGCGTCGCGATTGGCACACCTTGGTCGTGGTCGGTTACCACGGCTCGCGTTGACAAATCATCGCACTTGTTCTTAGATGGCGTTCCTGGTTGAAGTGGGGGGAAATCCTTGGATGCCGCCTCGGAATACGATGGCCTGATGGTGCAGGCCACGGTGGCATGCGGGTCCCCACAACGGCGACACGGCAGCGAGCAGCCTTTCCCGTCGTGGCCATAAACGCCACACCTTCCACAAAACGGAGCTGTGCAGTTCATGCGGAAGTGCTCACTGTCTCCACATCGACGACACACTCGCTGGATGCCTTTATAGTCACAGGTTACTCGATGGCCCGCGACCTTGAGGTAGTTGGGCACCGGTGACGAAGCCTTCATTTCCATGCGGACGTATCGTGTCCCAGTGGTCACGGTAGGGCGCGATCCCATGAGTCCTCTGGTAATGTGCAGCACCTTCCCGTAGGGAGAGAGTGCTTGTGCGATGACTTCGCTGGGTACGCGGCACGGCAGGAACAGGACGGTCACTTGGGTCACTTGGGGTCCCAGGGGTACGATGGCGACGCGCTCTCCTCGGATGATGAGGTGCGACGCGTCTACGATTTGGGCCAGTGCGGCCTCACTGTTGACGGTAACTTGGTAGTTCCGGCCTCCAAAGTGCTGAACGCGGTATACTTCTTCGATTCCTACTATTGAAGACGTCGCGTCAACGACGTCTTCGGGACTAGTCCCCTCGGGGACGACTACGTCGAAGGCTAGCGCCTTCTTCGGGGGCTTGCCATGACGGGCGTCCGCCAGCCCAGAGACGCCGTGAGACGCTAACGACGACGTGAGACGCTAAGGCGCTCCTTATGGCGTGGCTTGGGCGTCCCTCGTAGTACCTTCCAGGCTTACACTCAGCTAATTTTATGACGTTTACACTGAGCTATTTTTTACTAGTTTACACTTAGGCTTACACTCAGCTATTTTTAAACGCAGACACGCGTTTGTGCCACTGGTTTTAGGACGGATACGTGAACGTTCTGGTGAATTTCGTCGGGGATTATGACGACACCACTCCACCAAACATGATGTCATAGTTAATTACGATCAACCTTTAACTCTTAATAAGCACTGTTTTTACATTGGGCGAGAAAAGGTACTTCACGTATGAGCAGAAACTAACTAGAACGACTGCCTTTCACGGGTGAAAGTGCTATTTCGTGGTTCTGTGAGCGGAGCTCTCACGCTTGCTTATGTTTAGGTTGTAACCGACTGCTGTTAATCATAGAAATTTGTATAACCAGTGCTTTGTCTACGACGTCTACAGACGGAAATACTACACAACGCCTGAACAACATGGACATCTGCGGCGTCATTGGGGACTACGGCAAGTTCCAGAAAAACATATTCTGGTTTGGCCTGGTTCGAGGCACGTTCATGGGCCTGCACCTCGTCGTGTCCAGCTTCTTTGTACCCGAGATCGACCACTGGTGCGCTGCGGATGCCACCTCCGAAGTGTCTGGAAGTACAACGACGTCAGAGTCCCGGAGGTCCTCCTGGAGCCTGTCAAGCGAAACCCGGCGTCTCGTCGAGCAAGGTGACTTCGGACACAGCACATGCTCGATACCCTTGGCGACGACCTTAGCCGCTGGCGGTGACAACCTGTCGTTTGTTTCCGAAGTCGTCACGACTGTCATCTCGTGTGGAAGGTGGAACTACGGTAACAGCTTTGCGGGCCACACATTGGTTCAAGAGGTAGGTGAGCTTTCGTTGCATGCCACGATAATGGTCAGTGGTATTTAATGATGGTCCAGAAATGTCCTTCACACTGACATTCATACAAATAACAGCCACAGAAATTCACTAGTCAGGAATCTATGTCGTACAACGAACTCACACATTTTCACCTGAGGCGTATAGACAACACCCTCCACCAGACAGAAACTTAAGCATACTATAGACTCTGACACTCAGGCTACTCCAGGTCGGGGCATACCCTAACGCTGCGCTACTACCCAAGATTTATCCGTATCCGTACAACCAACTAACCAATGTTCATTATGCGCGGACATAGTTAATTTAAACACATGCTCTGGTGTTTCCGCGGCGGCGATCTCATCCGTCGTCCAAATGGGAGGCCGCTATTGTCATTTCTGAACTCGAAGAACAGCTATGAACAGTCCAATGGCCCTCGACGCTGCAGAGATACTTAGGCTTTCTGTACAGATGTGGAAGCAGCTCAAAATGTGCTCTAGCGCTTTCTGAGGGACTACAATAACGTTTATTCATTAATTAATTCATTCATTCATCCATCCGCCTAATAGGTGCATTCAACGCGCAGTGGGACCTGGTGTGCGAGCGTGCGTGGATGCGCTCTCTGGTGCAGAGCAGTTTTATGACTGGCATGCTCATCGGCTGTCTCCTCTGCTCGGCCCTTGGAGACAGGTGAGGAAAATGCGCGAGCGTAAGCGTCACGATCACGTGTTTAAGCTATATGCTAGTGTAAGGCTAAATTTAAAATGTTAAGCCTTTCTCTTCCTCCTTAAGTTTAGACACTATACATACAGAGTGATGGGAAGAGGAGATAGTAAACGTGATTGTGTACAATGCACTTGGCAATAGTGGAAGGCAGACAGCATAAAAGACGAGAGGTTATGTTCACATACAGCGGAACCTTTTTTTCCTTTAATCTGCCCCAGAGATGGCGAAAAACACACGGGTGCACTTAGAGTAGCTCGGCGCGAAGATGGCTGTGACTAAGGACCAAGCATTCTCTTTACCGTACAGAAGAGGCTTCAAGCCTTGTCGAGCGGGGTGCCAAGTACATCTCTCTCAGCTCAAGAGGTGACATAAAGCAGAAGCTATTGGCCACACCATGCCGAATGTGCTGGTTCTCGTCCGAACACGCACATTTGCGCGGATGGTGCGCTGTCGCCTTTTAGCCGACCCCACATTTCACATCAACCAGAAATTTCTTTCGCGAGAAGGGGAGGGGGGATGGAGTAACTCTTCTTCATGTGTGTTCGTGCGTGTGTTTGTATGCGTGCGTGTATATACATACTCATGCTCAATAGAAAAACTTCCTGGGATTGAAGGCATCCCCCCCTTCCCTCCCCTGTTCGCTGCGGTGGAACAGTGGGATCTAGTAACGTTGGTGGTTACGGTGATCGGCTGGTGACCCGAAGGTCAAGGGTTCGATCCCTGCAGTGGCGTTCGCATTTAGAGAGAAGTGAAATGCTGAAGGTCCGTTAAGGAACACCATATGGTCAAAATATCCAGAGTCCTCCACTGCGGCGTCTCTCATAATCATATCCTGGTTTTGGAACGTAGAACCTCTAATGTTGTTATTCAAGACATCCTCCCCTTCTCCCCCCGATACGACAGCGTTTCTCACTCTGAACACAGTGATACTATGAAAGACAGGAAGTGGTAGTAAATTCTTTTTCCTGTAACAGCTATCACAGGACCATCCCAATACACAAACAACTAACGAAAGTCACCTACCGTCTTGGTAACCGATGATAAAGGCAAATTTTTAGATGGAGATCCAGGACAAAAAAAAAGGCTGGGCTGGTTTGCAAAGTCCACCCACCAACTCATTTTTCTACACTCGGTTACACTCGAAAAAATCTACCAAAACGTACTAAGTGGGGAAGTACAGAGGCATAAGCTAAGAAACTGACACAGAGGTGGCTCCCAACAAATGACATTTAATGTCGGAAAAAATGCCTCCTCCTAAGCTGGTGCAGAACATGCGCGAAAACACTCTAATATATCACTGCGCCAGTCGCATACATGCAAGTCACCTTCGTTCATGAAAGTCACCCTCTGTCCTGGTGGAAACACATAAGGTGCGCTTACGCATTTTTCAACACTGCATTTTTTTCATGACCGTTCTTTTTAAACATTAAATGTCAGTTTTTTAGCCACTTGTGTGTCACCATCTCTGCTTACGTCTTTTAATTTTTCATTTTAGTAACTTTCTTCAAGTTTAACCTGCCCAACAAGCAACTCTCTTGATACTTGGTTACAAGGTAAGCAATGATATTGCCTCCGCCCACACAACAACGGTGCGCCTGGCACCCACAAATAAAAAAAAAATGACGTTCTAGCTGGCTCCCGCTCAAACCGCAAGTGGGATAATGCTAATACCACTTAAACCTTCATCGTTAATGTCTAAAAACATTCGTCTAGTTGAGCAACGATGTCAGAAACACTGATTAGATTTCCATGAACTCAATTTTTCTGTATAAATATATCAGCCTGTATAAATATATCTGTATAATATATCAGCCTATCAGAGGTGTGCCACTAGGAAAGTCAACCATTAGAGACATTCGAAAAGCGCTTGACCTCACAAAAATGGGTATAATCGCTACTGGATGGACAATTTATGTGATATTTCTCTCGTTGAATGTAAGCGATGGCTGTGCTTGGAACTAACGTTTTTTTCTATTATCTTACGAGCGAAGCTCCTTAGGCCCGTACTCCGCCGTCGCCGATGTCGCAGCTCCGTGCGTCGGGCAAGCGCGCCGAGAAAAACAACAGGTGCGCGCACGGTTGGCGTATAGCGGGAGTGCGGGCGTGGCGGCCGATTTCTCGCGCTGCGCTGTGCACGCCGCACGCTCACCAGCCCACTCGTTCCCGCCACCAAGCGCAGCAAACGCTCTCCCCACCCGCTCCCCACACGCTCCCCACTCTACCTCCTTCATGAAAGCCAGCAGCGAGATCAGGCGCATAGTCTTGGCGTCGAATTTCTAAGGAGCTTCGCTCATCGGTAACAGAACCGCCAGCTTTTATTTTTAATCTTGTAAACGACTACGGTGAAAATTTCACGCGCATGCGCGGGACCACTGTTTTCGGCGAAGCGCCGTAATCCACACTTACTATATTTTGTTTTGAACGCGTTGCCAGTGTCCCAGGACCCCTGCATTCGGTAAGTTCTCCCTACATCGGTACGTGTCCCGTTCGTTGCAGACTGGGTCGCCGTCCATTGCTCGTGAGCTCCTGCGCCCTCGTCAACATGGCGGGCCTCGCAACCGCTGCGGCGCCCTCTTTCGGCGTCTTCTTGGCAGCCCGCGTGTTCCTTGGGATTTCGCTGGCCGTCATGCAGACCACCTCCTTCTGTCTCCGTAAGGAACGAAGCAACGCGGTGGTCACTGGGCGACCTCCACTCTTTTGGTGTCAGTGTATAATGTGCATGCCACCCGCATAGGTGGAAAAAAACGTCTGTAGGTTATTTTGTTATGTGTCGTTAAGTCAAGTCGCAGTGAACCTTTTAGAATCATGAACAACGCTGGCTTTTGGAACATTTTGTCTCGTTAGGAAGAGGAAATGCGCTGCAGTGAAAACAAACTCAGGGATATGCAGTCGTACTGGAAAGCCGTTCTGGTGCACATGCTAAACGTTGCCCACGCTCCCATTCGCATTACGTAGTGGTGGAGGTCACTGGCCCCAGGCAGCGGACACGAGCGGCGATCGCCTTCACCTTGGGCTTCGCCCTGAGCCTCTTCGTCCTGCCGGGCACCGTGTGGTTGATCCAGCATTGGCGCTACATCCAGGTGGCCATCACGATGCCCTTTGTGGCCATTGCGGTCTGGTCATGGTAAGAAGTAACATCGGCATTCACACACAAACGCAGGCGCGTGTGCGTGCGTCAATAGACAGTTATAGTTTACGGTTAAAGTGATAGTGGAGGTTAAGGGAATGACGTTACCGTGCAGCAAACGTTCGTTGAGGTACAGCGTCTTATAGTTTAGCGGGATAGCGTTTACGTGCCACCGCTGGTACAGTGGCGCCACCTATCCAATGGTTAATAAGGTAAAGACAGTGAAAAGGGAAAGAAAACGAGAATTTTTGCTTATGCCACCTCGAGAAGCATTGTTACAAGTTTATTTTACTGATAATGAAAACAAATAACTATGAACCAAGCACCAAACGTGAAAAAAATTATGTTACCAATTCGTTTAAACCGATCTTGTGGTTAGGCCTAGACGCGTTCGAAATGGGAAGCTATCTCAAAAATTACGCTAACTTACTCGTAATACTCGGTCATCGAAGCTAACTGAAGGCAAGCGAAGCTACTCTAAACAGTCGTTTGCTGCGAACAAGGTGAATCTTTCAACAACTACGCCAAAATCGCTTCGAAGCGGGCGTCCAAGAGCGCCGCCATGTTTACGTACACTACGTACACTTACGCTACCACGGTAACCTTAAATCTGAAAAAAATACCGCACGTACGGTAAGCGGTACGGGTACCATACGTATCTGCGCATGCGCACATCGATTCCGCTATCACGGTACACCCGGTGAACCCGGTAAGCCCGGTATACTATAACTGTCTATTTTACTCCTTCATGTTTGTTGATGCGTGCGTTTGTATATACAACTATGAATTCAAGTATTTCGGGGGGTTTAAACTTCCGCCCCCTGGTTACGCCAGTACTGTCCGCTGTTAACAGTAACACTCGAGGAAGCCGCTTTCATATTGATGGCCGCCCAACTGCCAATGATGTGGAAACATTGTTCATGCATTCTTCCTGTCGTGAATTGTCAGAACTGTCAACCACCGGCTGTCACATAACCTAAGCCACTGTGATTTTGCTAGAAAGTGAAAATCCGGACATTCCTTGCACTCTCTCGATCTCTGTCGTTGCGCAACCTAAAGCTTGTCATGAACGTGACGGCTGTAAGTACGACAAGTTACTTTAGAGTGCACAAGTTGACTGAATGTCCTCCAGGAGCCTGCACAGAAATTTTAATATTCGACGTTGCTGAGAAGGAGAAGACATGTGTCCAAGTATCCTGCCGAGATATAACAGTGCTTGGAAAGTTCAACATACTCAACTTCCACAAACAATAACAATATATTGATTATCCTCTTTATTTTTTCCTTCCATTTCCTACTCTTCTACTCTGGAGGTATCTTTGTCATCACTCCCCTTCTCCTAACCGGAGCAGCACGTAGGCGCCTTTGTGTACGCAGGAAGACTTTTATGTTCTTCATTAAAAAGCCTTCTATTTTCCCCTCTTGTCGTGAGGAGGCAAAGTCACCATACATGCAAGAATTCACAGCAACGCCAGTCGGAGTAAGATAAAAAACTTGAAATACGCTTGAGCTTCGCCTTCACGAGTGGAACGTGATGGCGTATGATTGGACCGTGTGTGTATCGCCTTCTCAATCCCTAGCCTGCAGCTTCGGCTTTCAGTGGGTGCCTCAACCGTGCAGCAAGGAAACGAACGTCTGTGCTCGTGCAACACTGGTCGATTCGAAGTACCCTATAAGATGTGCACAGCAAACACAGATGCGACGTGTTCACTGCGCCTTAATCTTTCCTTTTTTCGAATCAGCCAAGGGTGCCCTACTCGTCCACAAAGTAATGCGCAAACCTAGGCAACTGCTCACTTTGTTAATTAATGCTTTTGCTGCAGCTGATGATTATGTCTCAGCGCTTTTTAATAGGTATAACATTTAAAACGCCGACTCGTTGCGCAATTCACGTTTTTTTAAACGCGTGGCCTGATACTGCGCTTCTGCCACGCAATATTAGACGGCAGAATCCTCCCACTCCTATACAACCGCGCAGTGTTTTTTTATTATTTCTGAATCAGTTTTAAGCAATGGCGTAGCTTTTTTGGTAAAACACCTACTTAACGCGCAACCAGCCTGTATTTGACTCGAACCAAAGATATTTATTATTTATTGTATTTGAATCTGTCTCAATTTTTCTCTTACAGACACCGTTGATATTGCGCACAGAAACAATGACGCATATGCTGAAATTTCGGCGAAACGAACTGCTTAACGCTTTTGCGTTACAACATTAAAATCGGCACGGCGTGATGACTGTAACATCGTGAGAAATGACACCCATCCATTTTGCAATATAGTAAGGGCCGTGGCTATATATCCTGCCAGGTACCTGCCCGAGTCGCCTCGGTGGCTGATTGCCACCGGAAGGACGGAAGAGGCCGCCAGCGTCGTCCTCCGTGCGGCTTCGGCTAATGGCATCGAGATTCAGGACGTCGACTCCGCACTAAGGCAGTTGCAAAAAAAGATACTGCAGGTGAGTCGTGCGTAGTGCATCGCCTGCTCCTCGCTGACAGTGTTGGTGTGCAGCACACTGCTGTTGTCTTGGCCGTGCAGTGACGTCACAAGCTCTCCCCATCGTTCGTTTTACACCGAAACTGTGTTGTACCGGCGTCACGCGTTTTCGATTGCGATCACAGTCGATCGAGATTAGGCTCGATCCAGATCGGGGGCTGCTACACGGTCACACATAATCGTGGTCAGGCCCGGTCGGGATCAAGGCAAGGCGATTGCGATCTGCGCAATATAGCGATCTGGATCCATGATTGCTATCTGGCTGACTCCGCGCCAAACTCAATCCGGATTAGGCTGTACAATGTAGTGGCAACTGACTTTATATCGCGATCGAAAGTCCCCGTGTGACTAGGGCATTAATCTACCCTGTGTTGCCGTCTTCGTAGTACCAGCCGTCTAGCAAATCACGTGACCATTGGGGGAAGCGAATGAAGAAAACAAAACGTATTGTTGCTGATGATGAACAAGTGTGAATGATGATGATGATGATTATGATGCTTGATTGCAATGAAGTCGTGAGTGCAAGTTCACGTCACACTGTGACACGTGGCGACCCCCTGTGGCAGCCGCATAAAAATTACAGCTCACGACGCTGAAATGGGCGTAAGTCTCGGTGTTTTGGTGTGTGGCACCATTTATAGGAAGAAGAGGCAACAAATCCTAGCTTACATTAAGAGTTGATTGTAAATTCCAGGCCGCGTGCCACGCGCTAAAACGTTTTTTTTTTTGCACGTATTCTCAGGAACTTCACTCATCGATAGGCATCGTTTCCTGACCTCCCCGGAAATGTGTTGAAGGTCCACGTTAAACATGCGATACTGGTTACAGCGGGTCGTGCACTCGTCACGGCCAGTGCATACTTGTTCACGATTGGGTTTGATGAGAGCGTCTTCTGAAACGTCCGTTTGCGTGTTGTGACCAGGAGAACGAAGATGCCGAGAAGGTGCACTTCCTGGATCTCGTGAGAGAGCCCAGGATCCGAAGGTACAGCGTCATCCTTGTCTACAGCTGGTGAGTGTTTCAGGGAGCACAACAGCCTAAACTATCCCAATATCCAGAAACAACAGGCGCTTTCATGGAGGGCGTCCCAGCCAACTTTAACTATATGCTTTGTCAACGTGACCAAATGAATGTTGCAAATTTAAATTGGAGTTCGTCAGCTGTTGCTTTATGCGTTGTTTCAGTGCCTGATTAGGCAATATAAATTAGGCAGCCAAACTGTACAACGAATTGCTGTGAAAAAGTTTCAGTTTGCAAAACATCAGATTCGATATTTTCTAAGTTTTATTTCCACAAGTGCAAAACATGTTACATACCCCGCTCAACACGGGGTATATATTACATGCCCCACCCTAGAAAATGAGGGAGCAGTAGCTATCGCGCTAAGTATTACCAGCAAAGGTGAAGCCAAAGTATGTCCCTGGTTTGTCTAGGAAACATGCTCTAAGTGATGCCCTTCTAGATAAAGGTGTTCTGTTTGTTAGCGCAAACGCTAGGCTATAGGTTGAATCTTCATTCGAACCCGTCGAGAAGAGTAAAGATGAGCTGATCTCTAACAAAATTTGACTAGACGCTAAGGCTTCTTAAAGAAATTTGCGACACAAGGACACACGTTGAACACTATCTGTCCCAACAAATTACGAATGTTAAACTGGTATGGCGTGTGAGTAAAGCACCGTTTTTCTTCGCAAAGTGCTAACGTTTTATCTGCAGATTTCTGACCTCACTCTCAAGGCAGATCTACCACTTCTGCAAGCGTTTTTCTTGGCCTCCTTGGCCAGATATACTTGAGGAGAACTACTTGACCTGTATTGCTTATTGTGTGATCTTTTGACATGCCGCCATGATCCTGCCTTCTGTGTGTATGTGGGCTTTCACCAGTGGCAAATGTCATATATAGTAAGCTCCTTGGCCAAAGATAGACGTACTGTGTGGACTGATGGAAGAGGGCCGTATAGGCAACCATAACGTTTCTGTAGAAGTAAAGATGAACGGCTGCCCCAGCCACGAGTACTGAAGGGTGGTTCTCATTTGGGTCCCTGCACCTCGCAGATCTGTTTAGGCGATTAAGGTACATGCACCCTGTCTGTCGCAGCGTGTCCTGCGGCGCCGCGTTCTACGGCATCCAGCTGTCCATGACCAGACTGGGCGGAAATCCCTACGTGGGCTTTCTGCTGTCGGGCCTGGGAGAGTGTGTGGCCGTGGTCCTTTGCTACGGCACCGTGCGCTGGTTCCCCAGACGCGTGGCTGTGCCGGCCATGTATGCCGGGGTGGCGCTGTGCACGCTCGGTTTGGGCTTTCTCCCTCGATGTAAGTGCACATCCACAGACTTTCCTACAATTTCGTTTAAACGGAGCGGTGACGCTACTACGATCGTTTATAGCCACCGTGCGAATGACAGGTAGATTAAGGCTGTGTTCCAATTCTTAGACAGCATCGTAGACAGTCTACGAAGACTGCTTAGAAGACAGCATCGAGCCCATGCGGTGCGAGTAATGGAACACAGACGGCTTTTACGCGACAATGCGCCACCTTGCGTCGAGAAGAAAAAGCTAAAATAAACAAACGCAACAGTTGTATTTTCTGGATCATTTGACGTTGAAATTGAAAACAAGTAAACGTTACTCACATTGAGCGCCTGGGAAAGCGTTAGCTTGTGTGCAGAAGACAATTCTGGCGATATCCGATCTATCTGAGCGATTCGCTGAGCCGCCATCTTGTTTAGACAGCAAAGTAGCCTGTATCGTATTTGTCTACGATGCGGTCTTCTCTAAGCTGTCTACTTTGCCCGCTACGTGAAAATTGGAATGGGACTTAAGATGGCCGCCGTCCATTTAGCTGTCTATTTAGCCGTCTACGGTGATTATTGTAACGCAGCCAATTTCGCCTAGCATTCGTGCTTGCGTCTGGGGACGCAAGTCTGGCTTTGTTCATTGTTATGAAATATTTGTGAATTGGGAATGGGCTGGAGCTGACCTTTTGACCAGAGGAATTGTCATCTTCCAAGTTGCAACAGATTATCTTATCGCTTGTGTGTAGCATCATCCCCTTCCCCTGCCTCTTTTTCCTGTTCATTGTTGTTCTGGATTTGTTTCGGATTAAACAAATGGCTCGTTGTGAGCTCATATCAACTGGTCAGCCTAAAAGGGTCGAGATGGTAAAATGGGACTACGGACCTTTTCCTGTACTCAGTGTACTCAGTCTTGCGACAAAGCCGCTGAGGCCACAACGAGTCGCGGTGTGTCGAAAGAACAAAGGTTATACGCAAAATCCACGTACTAGCTATCATTCCTTTGCTGGTTGATGCGCCATGCGTTTCAGCTCCCACAGACACCTCTACGTCAGATTTTCCACTAGTGTGCTAGTATGAAACTCCATGTGTATACCAACGTGGCTCACGTGTTTTAGACAAGCTGATTGTGTACTTATGATAACCTAAGAGCCAATGAAGTTCTACCGGCCAGTTGCAATGACGTCGGAATTTCGATCATCCACACCGATACATAAACGACGCTGGCTAAACTATCTGTTTTTCTAATAAAGTGTCTCTCTCTCTCTCGATCTTGCACAGCCTCCGCAACTCTGTGCGTGCTCACCGAGCTGATAGATTAACAAATCATGGCATAGTTCTGAGCTGATCGAGTGCTATACGAAACGAGCATCGACTTGATCGATTAGGATGGCGTTTCTGTTCTTGAAACAGAAAGGGGTGTAGGAAGGAGGATATTGCTCGATTCCCGGAACATTCGGAACACACCGGCGAATGCGAACCGGTTGCTTGGAACAATGTCCTATGTATACGTTCACGGCCTCCGAAACGGAAGGGAAGGGAAAAGCCGGAGCCGTGGTGAAGCAGGACGTGGAGATGTTTCTATGATCAACAGAATCACCTCCTGAGGAAGAGACCGAATCGGTCCTGAAACGTCGGGCTCTCTATCAACATGGCTGGAATCATTTCAACCTTCTAAACCTCCTACACAGTCACACAGATTTCTGTCGAAATGTTTACATTTGAGTTTCGAGTTTATTCAACCACGCGACAAGTACATGAAAGCACGTTGTATACGTGGTTTGTTGTCAAGGGGAAAAAAGAAAAGCTGCATGTCACAGCTTGACTGGTCCCCTCGCATAGAAAAAAAATCTAAGCTAAAAAAGAAGCGAGGACGATTATTGACAGCCGTTATTTAACAAACGAGGACGCCGGCTGACAAAAAATGTGTTTTCACGTGTATATGACGCTGTCTACATTTATTATACTTGACGCCATTTGTCGAAGGAAGAGCGAGCGATTTCAAGGTGGCGTTTTAATTTAATTGTAGATGCCATGCCACTGGCTGTGCTCTCACGCTTGGATCACGTGTTCGCGGGAACGTCAACTACCAATAGGTCACGTGACCATGTTCAAAAAGTGTTGCGTAACCAGAATGGAATTCAGTGATATGTAAGGGAAAAGTAATTTAAGTTAATGATCGAAGAAGTAAGAGCAAGTAGAAATGTTCTCGAAAATAATGTAGAGCGATTGAAACAGATATAGTGGAATTCAAAGAAGTTTAGTGCACTTCAGAGTACTTTAAAACATCGTAGTAGACGCGTTAAAATACAACAGACGTAAGGCCTTGTCGTAATATATGTTTTACCGCGCTTTGCAATAACAAGCAGTGAGAAAACCGTTTAGAGCAAGTTGGTAATCTATTACTTCAAGTAGCTCATTGCTGTGTAGCCCTACTGAAGCAAAGTTAACTTTGCTATTCGAAATCCAGGGTCACAAATAAATTTTCCGTTGAAATCCTGAGTCAGAAATTGCAAACGTAAGTATTAAACATAAGTTAGCAAATCTAAGTTTTTCATTGAAATCCACATTAAAGAAACTGCAAACTGTAGCTAGGAATAAGGTTAGAAATAAGCGCACTTCTGACCCCGTCAAAAGGGTCAAGAATTCATTACACGGCACAGTAAAGTTAGCAAACTATTTACCGCACGCGGCACTCAAAAAGTGTAGTGCTTCTGTTGATTACGTAGCTCTTACGTGGCTCCGCCAAGTGGACGGCCTGGTGGGCAAGACCCTGTCCGGCGCGGCGTTCACCGCCACCTGGCTGTACGCGGCCGAGGTGTTCCCCACCGTACTGCGTACAGTGGGAGTCGGCACCTGTCTCATGAGCATCCGGGTCGGATCGGCGCTCGTGCCATTACTGCTGGAAACGGTGAGATACGTATTGATAGTGAGGGAAAGAAGAGAAAGAAAAAAAAAAAAACTGGGACGTTAGCCATACGCACGACCTCATGGACGTTCTTAACGGAGAAGAGGATCGTGGCCTTTCTGGGCTGTTGCGGAAGCATATAGGCCGATGTCGCAGCCCCGGTAGTGCGTTTTAGGGGGTGGTCACGCATGTTAAGAACAGTTCAGAGAGGACTATGACGGAGCCCCGAGAGTCTTCAGTGAAAAGGTCTTAAAACTGCCATGACACCTCGCGGACGTATTCGAGACCTCGAGGAGGTGTTGGCGAAATGGCAGAGTAACAGCCTAAAACGCCTGGGTCACCGGGTTTGATACCAAGTGGCAAGTGCCAGCCAGACTTTATTCTCGCCCCAGTTTCTGTATTGCCTACAGACCTTGGACTGCTGACCCGCAGGTCGTGGGATCGAATCCCGGCTATGGCGGGTGCATTTTCGATGGAGGCGAAGATGCTGTGGGCGCGTGTTCTCAGATGTGGGTGGACGTTAAAGAACACCAGGCAATCAAAATTTCCGGAGCACTCCACTACGGCGTCTTTCATAATCATATGATGGTTTTTGGGACGTCAAACCCCACATATCGAACAAATCAATGCCTACAGACCACCTTGAGTGCAGTGAGAACGCTTCATTATGTCCGTGGCAGTAAACAGCATAGAACTCAGCGCGATCCTTGCCCGCAGTTTTTATTGCAATAGCAATTATTTGGAGACTCTTGACGGCGCTTGTCGCCCGGCTTCGTCCGTCTCACCTCGATGTTCCGTATAAAATACTAAACGATGACTTCCCTCTATTCGTAGTATGCTTTACCCACCGGTAACAGCACGAAAGCGGGGGCGACGAACGCGGCTGAAGTAGAAAGCCAAAGAGCCAACCCACCACCTGAGGAATCCCCAACCCGTTAAAAAAAAGACATATTGGTAACAGAGATTGAATAGATTTCACTTCATGTGCAGGGAGGGCGCATTTGATAACACCAACCCGTGTGCTACGCATGCCATCAATTGCTACTCAAGCAGGCAGGAAACGCCCAGCCGTCTTCAAGGATGATAGTTATAGCGCGAGAAGAGAACGTCGACAAAGGGACAAGAAGGATATTTGTCGTCGTCCTGTTCTCGTGCTATAACTATCACCATGTCACACCAACTAACCCAAACCGCCATATACGTGCTTATATTTTTGCCCACACGCAATGAATGGAGCTCGACAGGTGGCGCACCATTGATAATCAGGGCCACTTTCTTCAAGTAGTGTGTAATCAGTGCATGCTGATATCTATTAGTGCAGTTTAAAAGAATACTGGCACCCCTGCCATGGGCACTCAACACCCTTGTGCACCCTTCTCGCACCCTCCTCAGAGGGTGTTAAAAAAGTGAAGGACATCGAAGGCACCCTTCCTTAAGGGTGTTTTTGTAACACCCTACATTTCTTTTACATGTACACCCTATTCTAAGGCTGCATGGAAAAGCACCCTTTTTGGAAGGTGCTGAATTAACACCCTTAGGGTGTCGTCCATGGGACAAGCTCATTTACACCCTTCATGGTGTAAAATTTTTTATTGTGCACACTTTTAACTCTTCAAGGAGCATGAAGAAACGCAGGGCGGGAGGGTGGATGGAAGGTGGGAGGGATTTGTCGCTCGAGGAGCAATTGTGAACGTTGACTTGGAGCTCACAACTGCTGGCGCACTCGTCGTCTCTGAGGCCGTCAGAGACGGTTCGTTCCTCGATGCGCGCTCCCCTTCACCGCGCTCGTATACCCTTATCCGTGTTGTGCTCCCAACGCGATTAGACTCTGTGAAAAGGACATCTCTCCATGGAGCGGCCGTAGTTTCTTACACCAACGCTTTGTAGACTCTGTGCTAGATCCGATCCAGAAACGTATGAAAAGTAAATTTTACTGTTCATAAATCTATATACCCCGCCAGCCTTTTGTTCGTTGATTTTTTTGTTTATATCTTGATTTGATTTTTCTTATGCAGCTGTTTGAGCTTTCCTGTAAATTTTATACGTGAATTGTTCCCATGTTGCCCACGACACTTAACATACATATGTTTTTGTGTTAGGAGAACCGCCCCGTCAGTTCTTGAAAGTATGGGACCTCCGAATGTAATAGTTCACAATTTTATATTGTATCAAAAGAAGCTCAATAAATTGATTGATTGATTGATTGAGTTAGCTCCTAGATTTACCTTGTATAATATTTCAATTGGATCCTATCACATTATTTGCTTCGCCCCTGCGGTAAAAGTGTCTTTTTGTGTCCGTGTTCCACACCAGAGGCGCTACACGAACGAGTCGGTGCCCATGGTTGTTCTGGCAGCCATGTACGCCCTGGCCGCTCTCCTGGTCCTTCTGCTGCCCGAGACGTTCCAGGTGGCGCTTCCGGACACAGTGCGAGAGACCTTGCACCTCGAGAAGGCCTGGTACGCCAGGCAAGACACACTGGGCCGTTCCAGTGCGATGCATAGATGGCGGTTGTGGTGTCGCAGGGTTGAGCTTATTACCGCTCCAACAACTCCCGAGTAACGTGACGTGAAGATAGGTAACCAAATGCGATTCAGCGGACAACAGACTTTGTGCGACATCGTTTTGACGTCTGGCAACAATGAGCCGGGTGTCATATTGGTTGTGTCAATACGTTGCAGCGTTCTCGTGGGATCGCACGCGGTGTTGCATTGTCTTCACCTTGAACTTCGCGTTTCGGCGCTCTAATTAGGCCGCTTGTGATGGTCGTGCTACAAAATTGCGCAGTGGCTACTCTTCCCGACTGATGGCTCCGTAGTATAAGGAAAAAAAAAAACGATCCAGAAGGCACTGCAATGCAGATGCTTCAACCAGCCTCTGCCCATCGGTGTCGTTTCGCCGGCTGACGAAGTCATTCAATTTTGCTGTCGCGGCGCAAGCCTCGTCGTCGGCGACATCTATGAACACCTGTGATTCGAGGTAAACACTATCGGCGTCACATGAAACGCGAACAGTGTCGTGCGCGCACATCCACTTTCACAGAACTACGCATGCGCACGCCCGTCTATGTTGATGGATTGGACGGCGCGCACTGTCCGGTGCGAATGCTGGCCGCTGATCGCGTTTCATTTGAAGCTGTACGTATAGACACCGCGTGACGTGAAGAAAGAACACTGGCAGCCGCAAGCTGTAAGTGTCGGTCGAGTGCAGTGTCGCGTCGCATAGTTCTGATGTAAGCGTTTTAAGAACGCGATAAGTAAATGTAACGAAAACGTATCGCGGTTATGTGGAACGTTGCTATTCAACTGTATGAATATTGAACACAATATGGGCACTCTGCACCAACCACGGCGAGTCTGACTGACGTGATTTGACTGACGTTTTACGAGTTATTGTTGACATATGAAAGAGCGGTGAAGCAACCCCATAGATAGATAGATAGATAGATAGATAGATAGATAGATAGATAGATAGATAGATAGATAGATAGATAGATAGATAGATGATATGTGAGGTTTAACGTCCCAAAACCACCATATGATTACGAGAGACGCCGTAGTGGAGGGCTCCGGAAATTTCGACCACTTGGGGTTCTTTAACGTGCACCCAAATCTAAGCACACGGGCCAACAACATTAACGCCTCCATCGGAAATGCAACCGCCACAGCCGGGATTCGATCCCGTGACCTGCGGGTCAGCAGCCGAGTACCTTAGCCACTAGACCACCGCTGTGGGGCGGTGAAGCAACCTCATAAACGACGTATAGAGGTAGTGCTGCCAAGTTCGCAACGACGGTGGGCAAGAACTGCACAGACGAAGCCTCTGCACAAGCTCTTGTGAAGCAACATCGCTGTGCTAGTAATTTAGCTCATTTCATGCACGGAGGATTGGAATCAGTAGCATCGTACGCCGTGCTATTCTTTGTCTGTGTTTGCTTTATGCTGTTGTTTTCTTCTCGTTAAAAGGCCCCACCAAATCATAGAGTTTCCTAATATACACTAGAGGGAACTCTGGCGCTAGTGTCTATGTGAGCTGCGACGCACGGCGCTTCAGCGAGCATGGGAATGATGGGTAGTACACACATTTGCCTAATATTCGTACTTCTGGCCTGCTTTTGGCTCCGTGTGTGTTCGTGTGGCTTGGAGCTGTTTTCTTACGAAACAAATATTAGCAAATGTTCAGCGGTTGCGCTTCACCATCTTATCCTTTTGGACTTACCTTTCCTAATCAGGTCACGAAGTTCAAAAGGGTTGAACCTTTTTTTCAAAACGAAACCGAAACAGCAATAAACGAAGCCGCAAGTACGATTCGCCGCTTGCAAGTATGAAGACTAGGCAAATGTGTGTACTACCCATCATTCCTATGGTCGCTCGAAGCCCGCAAAGCCCGCAAAGCCCGCTCTGAAGCCCGTAAAGCCCGTCTTGCGACCTCATCCCTCAATTTCAATGATCGCGAGGATTCACCCATTTTTGTCAATGAACACCTTACCCCGGAAAACAAGAGATTGCTCGGAAAGGCGCGCGCGCTAAAGAAAGACAAAAACTGGATGTTCGTGTGGACCGAGAACTGTGTTATTAAGGCGCGTAAAACAATCAACAGTCGTGCATTTCGGGTACTGACTGACCACGACCTTGCAATTTTTGAAGAGTAGGCTACTTTCCTTGGCTTTGTAGCTTTCTGTCTTCTTCTGTAATGAATTGTGCTTCACCAGCACAGGTGGCTAAATGTTTAGGCAACGCGAATGTTTTCAGCGCAATACATTTCAATGCTCGTAGCCTTAAAAAGAACTGTAACAAGATTTCCACACTACTTCATACTTTGAACCATCATTTCTCGATCATCTGCTTCTCCGAAACCTGGCTTACTTGTGAAGATCGCGACATGTATGGCTTTGCCGACTATGGTTGCGAATACGATCATCGTATAGTGGTAGCCCTTACGGGGGCTCTGCCATTTTCGTTTCAAACCAGCTCTCGTATTGTCGACGCAAAGATCTAAGCATAAATGTTCCCAAATGCGAATCTGTCTGGGTTGAACTCGATCCAATCGATTCTTCAAATGTTAATAGGACAGTCTTTGGCTCCGTTTACCGCTCTCCTTCATCTAATGCAGCTGATTTCTGCGATGCACTTTTTCTTGTGCTTGATAAGTTGTCTTTCGAAAACAAAAATGTGTTCATCATGGGTGACTTTAACATCAATCTTCTTGATTCTGCTAATCCTATCACTTCGATCTACACTAGTGCCTTTTGTAGCTACGGTTATGAGTCACTGATAAATACGCCTACACGTGTTGTAGATCCTTCTTCCCATTCCCTCCTTGACCATATTTTTTCTAATCATGATTCCCCAATAGAAGCTGGCACTATCGACTTCGATATTACCGATCACTTCCCCATGTTTTTTTTACTTGCACAAGCAGGAAAAAAACAAAACTGAAACCTTCAAGCATTCTATATTTGATCGTGAAAAATTTTTAAACCTTGTATCAGAAATAGACTGGTCCAGCATATTCAATGTCTCGAATCCTGATATCGCTTTACAGCAATTTTCTGATGCAATGATCAATGCTGTCGGTGACTGTACAACAATAATAACTTCCAATAGGCGTTACACTGCCCCTCGGTGCCCTTGGCTTTCAAATTCCCTTCTTCTTGCCTTGCGTGAAAAAGATAATCTATACAAAAAAATGAAGCGCAAACCTTTAAATTCTAATCTCTGAGCACGTTATAAACGCTACTCTCAAGTTCTGTGCTCGCTCCTTAAAGCCGCCAAGCGCCGCTACTACGACAATGAATTCAATAGGTGCGGTAACAACATAAAGAAAAAATGGAAGTTAGTTAAGGAATTCCTGAATAACGCTACTCAGCACAAGCCCATCAAATCCATTGTTCAGGGCGACTCATCATTTACTGAACCTGCAAACATTGCTAATGCATTTAGCAATCATTTTTTCGGGTGTATGCTCACAACTTCCCTCGTGCCCTTATTATTCTGACCTTTTGCGTTGCCCCCAATCGTTTTTTCTATTTCCTACTTGTTCCGACGAAATCGAATCTACCATTGCAGGATTAAAGACTACCGGGCTTGGCTTAGATGGTATTCATGGGTTCCATTTGAAACTTGTACGTCGACTTGTTGCGCCCCTATACTTTGCTATATATTCAACTTAATTTTTAAAACCGGATTATTTCCACAGTCCTTGAAAATAGCAAAAATTGTTCCTGTACTCAAAAAAGGTGACGCGCGCTTTATGAATAATTATCGACCCATTTCTATTCTTTCCTTCTTAGATAAGGTTCTAGAAAAACTTATTGAGACCCGTCTTTCCCGCTACCTAGCTTAAAAAAATTCAACTTGCTCACCCCCTCTCAGTTTGGTTTTCGTGCTGCCCTATCAACTAATATTGCGACTGCATGTCTAACAGATCTTTCATTGATCGAAGTCTTTCATTGATCGCGACGACGTTGCTGCTGCTGTTTTCATAGATTTTTCAAAAGCATTTGACACCATTGACCATGACATTCTTTTCACTAAACTGGAGCGTTATGGCATTACGGGTCCTGCTCTTTGTTACGCAGCTTTTTTTTTAAACAGGCAACAAATAGTTTCTGTTTCCACAGCAACATCACCCCCGGTCACAGTTAACAGAGGCGTTCCACAAGGCCCAATCTCGGGCCCACTTCTTTTTTTTTAATTTACATTAATGACCTTCCTCGCTGTTTAACCTCTTCACAATGCGTACTGTAAGCTGACGACACTACCATGTTTAACTCCCACCGAAACATGTGTACCTTAACGCAAATGCTCCAAGCTGACCTATTTTCCCTCGAGCGATAATGTCTCTTCAACAAGTTATCTATTAACGTTCTTAAAACTTGCTTTCTGCTTTTTAGTTCCCCGCAAAGAAAAATTTCCGAGTTCCCTTCCCTGTATATTTCCGGTATTAAAATTGAACTTCGTCGTAGCACTAATTTTCTTGGCGTAATAGTCGATTCTCACCTTAAATTTCATGAGCACGTAATCTTCATTTCAAAGAAAGTTATGTTCGGCATAAGAGTTTTGATTAGAGCTAGACCAGACTTCAACTTGCAAACTCTCCTAACTTTGTATTACGCTTTTGTCCACAGTCACCTAAATTACTGCATTTCTTCCTGGGGTGGTACGTATCATACCCACATCGCCCCATTAATAACACTGCAGAAACAAGCGTTACACATCATTACATTTTCCCATCGACAAGCAAAAATCTTCCCCGCTGTTCTATCAGCTGCGTGTTTTGCCCCTTCATCATCTGTTTAGGTACAACATTAGTATTTTATTTTTCAACGTTTCGCACGATCACCTTGTCTTAGATATTCTCCCTTATTGCATCACTAATAATCTCAATTCAACACGCTTTGCCTCACGCCAGAATCTCTTACTTCCGTGTATACGCACTACGGCAAACAAACGATTCTATTCTCGGCCATTTCGCTCTGGAATTCACTAACCTCTGATGTTAAATCTTCTAAATCACTTTGCATTTTTAAATCCAAACTAAAGACTTTCTTGTTAGGCCCTTCTGTTTGATTGAATTGTAACTGTATTATGATGTCTTTTTTTGTTGTGGTATTCATATTCACATTTTTTTTAGATTGACGATGTATTCCATGTTTTTTAGTGTTTCTGCTTATTATTCTAATGGTTTTTTTGTTTCTTTTGTTTTTTATTCATCTTTCTTTTTTTATGCTGTGTTTATTTGCTGACTATGTATTTCAGTGTTGCTTGATGATTACTTTTTTTTTTTCCATCATGGGAGGTCCCGCATGTGGTTCTTACCTTGGGACCTCCCAGTGAATCTGTACCCATGCACTTTTCCATGTTCACGCTTGATGAATAAAATTCAATTCAAAAGATGGCGAGCCGAGTACTGTTTAAAGAACTGTTCGAGTAGTAAAGCAGTCATTTTGAAAGCAGCCCAAGAATGGTAATTAACGATTTTTTAAAATAGCAGAAGTATTTCATGCACATTTTATTTGAAATAAATATTTGACAAGCTTTAACAGTGCAGCATTACGAGTACTTTTAACTGACGAGAAATATGCCTCAATTACATGACGTGAGGCAAGCTAATATGGCGCAGCAACTGGAGCCTTAGATATGTTTTGTTGGAATGTAACAATGACTGCAGTTCTCAAGGTTGTACCTTGTGAACAACTTTTCAGTCGAACTGATATAAACATTGTTTAAAATTTGTACGACTCAACATAACCAAAATGTACGAATGTCATCAAACTTATGATGTACAGCGTAAATTTAATGGTCCTTTTCATTGTTATGCACAATATCTGTAATAACTCATTAAAATGAGTTCTGGTAAGTTTTCGTTAAAAGCAAACATGAACGTTACGATGAAGATAAATGAATTCACTCTCACTTCGACGACGCTGGAATCTGAACAAAAAACCTTCACCCTGTGATCAGTTTCGCGTCGATCGTTCCGTGACACTTTGGGCTGCTAGAATCTCGGTAATTCGATAATTAAAACAAAAAATGTACCTCACTGTGTTCCAACGTGTCGTTCATCTTTTCTCTTCCCCTCTGCTTAATCGTCGAAAATTATTAGATGAGTATTCGGCATTTCTATGACGCACTATTCAATCCTTGAACGGAATCGAATAGTACGCTGCTCAGTTCGCCATTCAAAATTTCAGAATATTCGCACACCCTTAATTACAGGCATATCTAGCCTTGCAAGATATCCAGGTGATTCGCATGTCCCTGCTTTCGAAATATGACGCGTTGACCCTGCTCGTACTGTAAACTAACTCGGCTCTGGCTCTAAACATTCCTGTGAAGTCGGTCTATAACCTGCTTCCCACGAACGTAAATCACCTCCACCACTCGAGTAATGAGAACACAGAAAATGTATAGACAAACTAAACACTTCCAGCGAGAATTCGGCCATATTTCTGTCACGTTTTTCGACTTATGGTTCCGCGCAGGAAATCCAAGGCACATCCATCTTCAGAGGAGCTGACGGACTACCAAAGCGCTGCCGCTGTGCAGAAAAAGAACAAGGGTGAGCCGTGACCTGATCGTGGCCCCCTCCGTGGTTCAAACGCCCGAGTCCCTCCCAGACCAAAGAGCCTGCGATCAAGCATATACCTCCAACTCTCGCGTCACGCCAGTCTAAAAAGGCCACTTGGATTGCCGGTGGCTTCGCAGGCGGCGCAAGTTCTCGTCCGCGTGGCCTCCGTGATCAGGCTGCGATCTCGGAGGCCATGTCATCTCTGCGGTCATGCAGCCTCCGTGATCAGGCTGCGATCTCGGAGGCCATGTCTTCTCTGCGGTCATGCAGCCTCCGAGAATCGCGTGTACAGTGTTGCCAAGAAAGACAGAACACACCACGATTTCCAGTACTCGCGTTCCTCTCTTTATTGCGTTACAAGTTTGAAAGCAGCCTTTCTGCCGACGTTCCGTGACACCCACAGCGGGTATAGTTGTCATCTTGTTACACCAAGAGGAAGAAAAAAAAAAAGCACGACGTGAAATATGTTAAGTTTTAAGGCCCTAAAAAAAAGGCGACACCTCCTCACACCCATCTCCGAATTTTCTCAGAAAGGCTGCTCTCGGAAGGGGCAAAAAGGGGCAGATATGTATATACACAAACGCGCACGTATCAACACACACACATGTATGCTAGTCAATTTTTCCTAAAACGTAAGAAGGACGTAAAAGAGTGAAAGAAAGAGGCTTCGTGGACAAAATTCGTAGTCCGGCGCGAAAAGTTGTGTTCCCTTAGACGCCCGAGGAAGTTTTGGCAGCTATTGGCGAAAGGAAAGCACCCTCTCAGCGTCGTCCCATTGTCCACCTATACTTATTTATCTCTAGTGAAACAAACGAAAAAAAAAAGAATGTTACTGGAAAGACGACGACGTCGGAGTCTGTTTCACCCAAGACGCGAAGAATATTACAGTGTTGTGAAGAGCCGCGATTCGGTGTTTCAGTTTCAGGCGACACCTCCCTAATTGCGCACAAGTATAGACCCCAAGCGACCTACAGAGCATGCGCGGTCGCGTACCACGCTGGAGGTTCGCGCATGCGCAGTCGGTGCCTGTCTAGCATCGCGTGACCCAGATTCTTTCGCACCACCTTAGTAGAATGTTCTTGAGCCAAGCCCATCCAAAACGCGCAACGACAACCGTTACAGTTGAAGGAGAAAAAACAAACAAACATAAAAGAAGCCGTTTTGGCAACACGTCTTTCTCCTGGACGGCAACACGAGACATCGACACGAAAATAGAGGAATATATTCAGAGATGCTACCTCCTATAGGGGGGCAGAGTCTTTTTTTTTTTTTGTCATTGGTAGTGTGTGTAGCAAATGTACGTCCAAATGGTTTACAGTCCATTTCATTAATATATAAGGCACTCTCCATTCAACATGAACTAAAAAAATAAGGCGCGACTCTGAATCACCTTGTCAGGCAGGCGTCAAACCTGCTCCTCTGCCTTGTCGAGCGTCGCGAACCCGCTCTCGAAGGACGAGACAGAGATAAGTAGCAGGAAAGTTTCCACCCAAGCGCAGTGTAGCAGCCTATTCCACCAATCCGATACAACGTGTAAGAACGTCCAAGGGGTACAACAGGCGCACACTATTCCGAAACTTTGTTGAGCGGGAAGTTAAAAAAAAAACCGAGGCGCTGCAAGGGTTCGTTGCTCGTCGCCGCATATGGAGCTACTGCAGCGTCGCTTTCGAGAGTACCGGTGTCACGAACTTAACTAGGATGAGGGTTCGCTATCGCAGTGCGCGACGAAGGTCATTGAAATCGATGTACACGTTTTTCCTCGTCTGTCGTACTGACTCAGGGGTGAGCTCGTGGTGAAACTTTTTTTTCACTTGAGGTTCCTGGACAGGGTGATGTCCTGTGGGGCACCCCCATGTTGGTTGCCCTGGTGACTCTGCTGGATGTTGATGTACTGCCGCACCAGCCTTGATATCTCGTGAGCCTGGAAGATGAATCGGCCGAAAAAAAAAAAGAAAAAGAAAACGAAACTCCGAAGGACGTCTTGGCAAGCCATCACACACACAAACATTTTTTTTTCATTTCCAGCTCGATTATTGAGCCGAAAATACCTCCAGCTGGAAATATTTACAGTTCAATAAACCAGCTCGAAGTGGATGAATATCCAACTGAAACTTTGTTCGCGGCTGAAATCGGGCCATGCTACAGCGAAATATTCATCGCCTTCGTCTTGAATATAGCTGAATTGTCGAGCTAGAAATCGTTCCAACTGGAACGGTTCAATGATCCAGCTGGAGCGGGAACTTAACCCATCTGGAACAAGATTTAGCATAACGTACATCGCATAAAGCTAAAATAATCTTCCTAGCATTTTAAAGATTCAAAGACGTTTTAAGCAATTGTAAAAACTCACTCATGATAAACATTTCACCGCTGGAAGCGTGACTAACTTCAACCAAAATTTCAAATCAACTCTGTAAGCCTTTCTCCTTTTGCCAGTGACGTACATAGGAAATACCCAAAGCAGCATAACAAAGGTGCAGACGGCAAGTGATTCACTACGCGATATCCAAGAGATGGCGTTTTAAACGTGAGATGCATGACTTGCTTCCGGCTCCAGCTATTGAATCCGGCATTTTCGGTACCACGAAAACGTAGCCTTTGAGATTAACGGCTGTCACACCGTCTGTGGTTGTACGTACGGTGATTAGCGAGTTCACCGAACCACACCAACAACCATACGAAAGTTCCCTAACCAATGCAAAACACCCAACGGTTCCTGGCTTTGAAATACTGCCAAGACGACAATCGCACGTACCTGGTCCGTCTGAATGCGCGTTATCTTCTGCACCATGAGGTTTCCACACTTCATGTCCAGGTAGAGCGTGCCGTCCTCGGCACGAACTTTCCGCGTCGATATCACCTCCGAGAACGGGTACATCCACACGGACTCCTGCGATCGCGACGCCGGAAAACGCGAGCGGCACGCATTAGAACTACCATGCAGCTCGATCCCACGTATACGGCAGATGCTTTCGTGCCGAACGCGTAGCTTTGAACCAACTCCCAGCTGTGTAACACAAGCGTTATATGTGAGAAAATGAAGATTAGGAGAAATAATCTTACACAGTTTCACCGTGCAAGAGAACTTACATGCGTGACGACGTCGAGGAAGTGAATGCCTTCTCTGTTCAGGGCTAGAATGTGCTCGGACGTGGCGTTTTCGTTCCGAATCCACTGCGATTGAAGGATAACACAAATCGAATTCGATGAGATGCTTTCAGTGCCAACGTATGCATGCCTAACTGTTCCCGTAAGCGATAACATTACGTGAACGAATCACCCACCTTGACTGCGAAGAAGCAGGAGCCGAACAGCGGCCATCTTTGCAGAATGTCTGCGCACAGATTGAAGCACACGGACAGAGCGTTAAACGAACGACGAAATCACGAGGACAACAACGCAGATACAGTGTGAAGGAAAATACTGAAGGTCATGATTTATGATAATCAGTTCAGTGCAGTTATAGTCGATACGGATTTATTGAAGTGTGAAGATAGACACGCAAATTGGCAGTACAATCACCAGACGAAAGCCCGACGAACAGCTTGGGGCACATTAAAAACCAAACAAAAAGATACAGTGAATCTGCCCGCCATCCTACTGCGTTAAACTGAACAAGGCCTGTAAAAAAAAACTAACAAAGGGAGTGATTTGCTTGCTGATAGGACGACTTTCTAGAAACTTCCAGGAATACTGTAACCAAGTATTTAACGAGGTTAGTGACTGTGAGACAAGGGACGGATGAAGCGGAAGGCCGGGAGGTTAATCAATTATTAGCATCCGGTTTGCTACCCAGAAATGAGGGCTAGAGAGTAGGGGCACGTGTAACAACACTCGAGAGACAGAATTCGAAAATCGATTGTCTCTGTAGATTGACATCACACTGAAGAGAGAATTCCACCGAGGTGGGCTAAACTGGCGTTCAAGACCGTATATACATAGCAAAAACGGGAAAGCCTATATATCAGCGATGATACAGCATTACGACTCTCCATTTGGCAGAACGCTGTAGACTGACCTAGACACTGCGCCTTGGCTTCCGTGTTGGTCAGAGCCATCATGTCGGCCCAGTTGCGCTGGACGAGGTCCACCCAGTGCGGAGGCTTGACGTCCTTGCTCGCTAGCACGGGCTTGGGAAGCAGGTACTTCACTTCGTCCCTGGATGTCAGGGAACAACCAAGAGCAAAAAGGCAGGCACGTTTTAAACTTATAACTTTCGCTTAAATACTTCATCTTGACTGCCACGGTTGGCGATCTGTTAACCAAGGCAATGTGAGGTAACAGAAAGTTAACAGCATAGAGGGAAAACGAACAAAGGATAAAAGCGCCCTCTGCTCGATTTTACACGTGGCGAAGAAGAGCTTAGGGTGAAAAGTTGTCCAGACAACTTGATAACTACGATGTACACCTGAGAAACCCAGTTTAGAACATCCAGCAACAACTGTGGCAGCAAAATAACATCGCACTCACTTGGATGGCACGTGCTGCATATCGGCCGCTCTGTGAAGCAAGGCAGCTATCCTCGCGATGTCGCCCTGCGAAATTAGAGCAAATGAGGATTAACGACAGCTGACACATCGGCGTGGTTAATGAAGATAAAATGGCTAGCGCGCGAACATTCTTCAGAGCAATCTTGTCAATATGTCGCGCGCGCACAAACGCGGACCTCGCAGAACCATTACCAGGTCGTATTTATGCTAGAAAGGCGACGTTGCTTATAGACCCCCCCCCCCCCCCCAAAAAAAAAAAAAAAAAAACTTTCGGTCACCTCAATTACCAGCTCGTAGCGTAGGAACTGAAAGGTCGTTTTCACGTTTTTTTAGACGGCAAGGAAGGGCTTATTAGCTTTTCAGATAAAAAGAACGTGCGTAATGTCCAAGGCAATCCCTTGTGGTTTTTATTTAGGCCAAAAAAACATATATTTGAATATATTTTGCCAAACGAGAAAAGAAAAGTGTAGAAAGCCAGTGGGCTATTTTCTTACGCTGCCCACCGATGCTAATCAGGCACATTGTTGGACAAAACAAAATGTCATCAAGGGTCTGTACAACAAAGGCAGGCACACTGTCTGAAAGTTCTGCGTCTGGGACGGCTTTAAGCTCTCCCATAGTAGAGTACCCTGTGCTCTAAATCGTTACCCCCTTTTTCTACCCCCCCCCCCCCCACAACCTCCTCGAGTACCTATAGTACTCTATATCGTTACCCACTTTTTCTAAACACAGTATAACCACTTTATTTTAACACACATGCTTTATGCTCTCCCATAGTAGAGTACCTAGTACCCTAAATCGTTAACCACTTTTTCTAAACACACAACCTCCTCGATGTAATACAAGTGGCGCCTGTCCTCATCTGAAAATTTACACCTAGACGCGGTAGAAAACTAGACGCGTTCACCCTCCAAAACGCTAGTACAGATGGGTTTTAATCTGGGCTGCGACCGAAACACCCTAAGTTTACTTTACTGCACAGCCTTCGTTTAAGGCGCCATAGACTAGTTACCGTAAGACATATGGGCGACGCTATCTTGGAGGCGGAAGCTTTCTTGTTTTTGTGTATCGCGACGTGAACCGAAACGCGGTCACGGAAAACTGTACGCACCAACTCAATCATTTTCATGTGTATGCGTCTTCCTTAACACTGTTCATCTTGTTGTTAGAGATGCAAAAGACAGAAGTTAACAGGCCAATATGGCAACACTCAAACCAGTTTGTAACCCATGCATAGAAACACATTCATTGTAGAATCCGTCCCCTACCTAGAGGAGTTAGCCTTGCAACACTATAATTTACACCACCAAGGGCGTAAAACTATCTCTGTCCACCTAGCGGCAAGCTGGTTCGCATCCTTCAAGGTGTGAACGTTCAACAAGCCGCAGCTTTCGCTTTGCTCACCAGCATCGGGTCCGGAAGGCGGCGTCCCTGCGGCTGGACCAATAGGAGCCCTTCGAGATAGTCGGGCGCCACCTGGTTGAAGATGAGCTCGACGTAGAGCGGGTTGTCCAGTCGCAGCGGGAAGAACCACACCGAGCGACAGAAGATGAGGTAGAACACGTGACCATTCTTGATGAGCTCCGTCGTCACGTCCAGGATGTACTCCTCGCGACTCAGCGGCATCGTAAGGGGATCTGCGCACGTCACGGCCAGAGAGTGCACCGGTTAAAGGCACGGCGTCTTCTACACTTACCGCCATGCTCAACAACAGCTAGAGGATTACGGCAGCATTAGAAACACAGCGCTTAAGATGCACAAAGCACGATAGACGAGAACGAGGACGTGCGCTGACCGAGAACAGCGCACGTCCTCCTTGTCTCGTATGTTTTGTGTGCCTTAAGCGCTGCGTTTATAATGCTGCCATACCAACGAATTCGCCTAAACAGTGTCTTAAAACTATGGCAGCTTCACACTTGCGGTTGATTGATCTGTGGGGTTTAACGCCCACAAACCACCATATGATTACGAGAAACGCCGTAGTGGAGGGCGCCGGAAGTTTTGACCACCTGGGGTGCTTTAACGTGCACCCAAATCTGAACACACGGATCTACAACGTTTCCGCCTCCATTGGAAATACAGCCGCCGCAGCCGGAATTCGATCCCGCGACCTGCGTGCGGATCAGTCAGCAGCCGAGTACCTTAGCCACTAGACCACCGCGGCGGGGCTCACACTTGCGGTGCCAACTTCAAAGAAGAGCAGAGTTGAGAGGCCTACTTTGTTTATTTTTTCCCTTTCTCTCAGATTACCGTACTAGTAAGAAGATTCGTATCGTACCGTAAGAAGATTCGACTTGAAGGGAGGGGGGGGGGGCGAAGTTGCAATCTCGGCGCTGGTTCCATATCACCCGTGTCTGCTTCTTTTGCTCGCCGCGAGATGACGCGAAAAGAGGCCGTGGTTGCTCTCGCTCCCGCTTGGACGCGCTGCCAGCAGCCGCCGGAGCGCGCAGTCCACGCGCTCGCGTGTTCCCGTTCATTAAAATTGACACTGTACATACCACGCCGCTTTCGCCGGATGAATTCTTTTCGTCAAATGAATGTATATCGAACCAAAGTGCTTTTTCAAACAATAGGAACTGCAAAATGTTCGCTGTATACCTCATTTATTTTTTTTGCCGCAGTGCGAAGGGTGGTGATGTCGTCTGATCGACATGGATCGACAACGTCTAGCGTAATCCTGTGAGTGCTACAGAAAACTGAGCAAACTAGAATTGACGTACAAACTGAACGGCACTCCGAGATGAGTTGTGCCAAGCCTGCCCGACAAATTTGCCTCAGTAGTGGGCCACTAGCGAGTAGCGCACCGTTGCGGCTGCACATATAGGACTGAATGTTCAACGTAGCGGTGGTTTGCAAACATATTACGCCATCGTTATTACTTGCACTGTAAGCACCATAAAGTTGATTCTTCAACGGAACACAATAATTTAATTTCCCATTACGTGCCCCGCCGTGGTGGTCTAGTGGCTAAGGTACTCGGATGCTGATCCGCAGGGCGCGGGTTCGAATCCCGGCTGCGGCGTCTGCATTTCTGATGGAGGCGGAAATGTTGTAGGCCCGTGTGCTCAGATTTGGGTGCACGTTAAAGAACCCCAGGTGGTCGAAATTTCCGGAGCCCTCCACTACGGCGTCTCTCATAATCATATGGTGGTTTTGGGACGTTAAACCCCACATATCAATCAATTTCCCATTACGTAACGCTTGTGTCACAACCATGCTCAGACTGACCGTGCGCTATTCACGGCACTCGCATGTTGCAGACTCCATCAGCACGATCTCAACAAGATTATCGAAAAGAACACGCACACGGATGCTTTTTGCAACGCCGAAATTGTGAAAATTCTTCGAACAACAACGTCGTTCGGGGGGTATACCGGTGAAGTGCATAAGTTAGCAGAGAGTCGTGGATTGTAGTCGCAACTGCACGCTTGCTTCATTGCTCTAACCACTTCACTTCGCTGGAAGCTGGAGCGTATTGGCGGCATGCGGCGCTCCATAATATCCGCTATAGCTGGGATACGAGCAATGCATAAGAAAAACTGTTTATTTTGGTCTCGCTGAAGAATATCATGGATAGATGCGGAACTTTTATTTGAAGTCCTGAGGTGCACGACTCAACGCGCTGCGGGCCACTCCCACGTTTGGACAGTCAGGTCAAGCCCGACCGTCGCATAGTGGACCCTCTGGACAGTTGATTCCCGACCTCGGGACTCTTTATAGCGGATAACAACTTTTATTCATTGAATTGGTATTATACATTGAAAAATAGAATCAAAGCGACTTACGAGCGTGAAAAAAAATATTAACGCACGAGGGAACGTGAAATTCAACTCCCTTCTTGCGAGTTAGTAGCTGATCGTTAATCGCCGCTGTCACACTCGGCGCGTCGACAATATTCTACGTCCAGTGAAAAAATCCTCGTCGTCACGAAGGTTTCTTGCAACATCACTGCTGAAAGCAATCCGAGGAATTCCATTCGTCGAAAGATTTTCTACCCGACCGTGGCCGCCGAGATTTAGCCGGCGGCCGCGACCAGACCAACAGCGCGACATTCACGATGTTTATCTGGGCGCGAGGAACATTTCGCCCTGAAACCCATACACGATAGAATCGATTGCAGTGCACTGCCATCTGTCAACAAACGCACATGAGGAAGTGGTGAAGCATTGGCCATGCTTCCCAGAGCAACTTTTCGCGTACGATGAATGTTAGGGGATTCATGCACTACAAAAGTACTGACGAACGCTATACGCACTTACAGAACAAGGCGAGTTTCAACTGCGAAGGTCCGACGATAACCTTCAACCAACTACGAGGCTACGAAATAAAAAAATCTCGCGAAGCTGATATGCACACTCTGCAGGCAATAATTGAAAGCGCGAGTTGCCACGTTTTAAGGGCGAAGCTCCTTATAGCGTCACGACGAGGGATGAACGGGTGCCGCTTTAAGGAGCTTCGCCCCTAAAGTTCACTCTCATTCGCAAACGGTGACCGTCAACGCATACCACCTACAACATGTGTTTAGAAAATAATGTTCAACGATTTCGAGTATACTTCGTACTCAACTATGGGAGAGCACTGCGCCGTCCCGCTAAAACCAGTTACCGTAGCTACGCGTTTATGACATCACGAACATTGTGTTTAGAGAATAAGTGGTTAACGATTATGAGTACAAGGTACTCTACTATGGGAGAGCATATGGCCGTCCCATGGGTGCACATTACATGGTGCCGGAGCAAGGCTAAGTGCTTTCGAAATAATTTGTTTATAGAAATTTATTCTCACAGACAGCGAACATCAATTACAATCCAACAGAACATTGCGACAGAACACAACATCCACAGACACACCAAAAGTTGTTACAAAAAGATATGTGTACATATGTAAACGGAACACAACAATTTGAGTTTAGAAAAAGTAGTTAACGATTTAGAGTACTCGGTACTCTACTATGGGAGGGCTGAAAGCCGTCCCTTGGAAATGGAAGAAAAGAGACGGGGGAGGGGGGTTAAAAGAGGGGGTAACGATTTAGAGCACAGGGTACTCTACTATGGGAGAGCTTAAAGCCGTCCCGAGACGATTTGACTCTTCAACATAATGTTTTTAAGCGACACAAGAGAAAAGAAGCCGAGATCGTCGACTTCACCACACAGAAGCGGGCTTGTGTCACTGGCCTCAGATCGGAAATTTCAACGTCTTAGTAAAATTCACTACAGGTTCTGTCGTCAATGTTTAGCCAAGTGTAATGCTTTTTGCGTCGACAAACGAACCTTTAGTTTTAATTCTAGTATTTACGTTAGCCAAAACGCAAAACAACCAACAATTCTAGCGAATACCAGCTACTATTACGACAAGGGCAGACGCACCGCGTTTCAGAGGGCGGAGCATAAACTTTTTTCTTGTCTTGTAAGCGCGGGAGAGGGCGCGGTCGGGTTGTATCCGCCGATGACCCCGTTTTTTTTTTTTTGTTTTCTGTGCCCAAGTATCTAGCCACCATAGCCCGGGCACGGCGTACGGCTTCAAGCAGCTTCACAAAAATACTCTGCGGGAGCCGCCATTTTGCTTGATAATAAACCAAAAGAAACCGGAAGCTTGTTTGAACACGTGACCACATTCAGCCAATAGCGGCGCCGCAATCTTCCCACAACATCTCCTGGGATACGACACGGAAACACGCGCCCGGGCACGGCCGCTTTTTGACTACGCAGCGGAAAGGGTCGTCCTGCGGCCGTGGCCCGGGCGAAGGAGCGGATTTCGACGGGAAACGGCCGTCGGTGCTAGTGCGGCGTTTCACCGCCAGGCGCCGCAACCAAAGTAGACATGCCGCCGCATCGTCTCACGCAAACGAATGGCGCGGCTGCAATCGAAGCTGCTGTACGGCTCTGTTTTTCAGCTGCATTCGCACTGTTTAGGGTGCAATGGAAACTTAAAAATGAGAATCACGAAACACTTGTTCTGGACACCTAGCTCATTTAAAAGGCATGCGTCGTTTGCAACTATTGATCGAAGCGATCACACGTCGTCTGCTAGGCCGATACCAGATAACTGATGCCAGTAATCCGCGGAAAAGGGTTTCGTCACCATGGCGTTCACTTGACTGTTAGTTGCTCTTTTGACCAACTGAAAGCCCATTTTTGATAGAAGCCTTTGCCAGGAGCTAATATTAAAAGCTTGGGTGCCTAACGTTCCCCGATGCTTGCTACTCTCTAGTGGCTTAACACATCGTGCGCAAGCCGGGAGTTCAAGCATTAAATAGCACAAAATGCTACCAGTCTGCTCCCAGGCCCATAGGTCATCATCCGTTGCCTTCGCAAAACATTAATATGTTGTTACCGAAAAAAAGCAAGTATCAGAAAATGAAACTATGGCAGGTGATTTCACCATTTGAGGGCTTAAACAATGAAATCATCGCGAAATAAACAAGAACAGCTCCATATGCTGCGCGATTTCTGCGATCACGGCCTATGTTTTGAGTAGTCGCTGTTAAAGTCTGAAGTCTAATGCCGACTCTCAACTTGAGACAAGGTGACAGGCATGAAAAATGCGGCCTGTGGTCAGTTGCTTGAGCTTGTCTGTATTCGTGGACGGATTGTTGAAGTCTTAATATCCAGCCGCTCAGCTTTGTTTCTTCTTCCATCTTACTCTGCTCGGTAGCGAGCAGAGTAGAGGCCGAATGGCTGTGTGGTGTCCATATGGCTCCCATTCACCTTCGGGGCGTAATGTTAAGGCTGGTGCACACCGGCGACTAGCAGCGGTCGCGCGACCATTTGCGACTGGTGACCAAAAAGCGACTGATGTTCACACCAGCAGGGGCTGCATGCGATCGACCGGAAGTCGCAAAAGCTGAGAGTCGCGTCCGGATCTCGTTATGAGCGAGAACTCTAGAGACCAGCGCCGATCAGCTGATCACCGCCAGCTGAGTGGGCGGAGCAAACCGGGCGCGCCGTATCTATTGTTTTCACCCGTTCTCGCACAGCGTTCCCAACAGCGTCAAGTTCGATTCAAGCGAAGAACAAGACATTGTCACGGTGCTGATGCGCTGTGCCATGGTGTCAGCGCTGGCGTCGTAGATGCCTCCAAAGAAAAAAAAAAAGCCGGTAGTGAGTGTGACCGTCCTTTCGATCGCGGAAGTTGGCCGGCCATGCAAGCCGCCTGCCTCCCGAGCTGCGCTGAGACGACGAGGAGTATTTCCGAGAGTCGTACGTATTCAGAAACGGTCCTTGAATTTAAATTGACTTGCAACAGTCTACAATACAGCACAAACGCGTCTCGAACGCGGTGTCTTAAGTCGTTGCCAAGGCGTGAAGCACAAACGCATTCCAAACGCGCTGCATTGAAGGCGGTGACAAATCGAATTCAAGACAATAAAATGGTTCTGAATATGGGGAAAAGATAGTGCGCAAATTATTTTCTCTTTACTTGGACGGTGTTTACCTTCTTACGAATACCGCCACGTAAATTCGACACTTTGCTCGAGCTGCTGCACCCCGCCATCTCCAAGCCAAGTATTCCGTGGTGGCCATGGTGCCACAGACCCACAGGAACGAACTCGTTTGTATCTGGTGGCAGGAAGCCAGCGCAATGAAAAAAAAAAACAAAAGAACAAAAACTGAGCATCGTTGATTGGTTCCAGCAGCTTGCGACTGAAAAATCGGTCAGGAAGCGACTAGCCAAAGCAGTCGCTTTGCGACTGTTTGCCACAAGTTGATTGATATGTGGGGTTTAACGTCCCAAAACCACTATATGATTATGAGAGACGCCGTAGTGGAGGGCTCCGGAAATTTAGACCACCTGGGGTTCTTTAACGTGCACCCAAATCTGAGCACACGGGCCTACAACATTTGCGCCTCCATCGGAAATGCAGCCACCGCAGCCGGGATTCGAACCCGCGCCCTGCGGGTCAGCAGCCGAGTACCTTAGCCACTAGACCACCGCGGCGGGGCTGTTTGCGACAAGTTGCAAATTGTCGCGCGACCGCTGCTAGTCGCCGGTGTGCACCAGCCTAACACGGCAGTGATCGCGAGACAGCATTGCTACTGATAGACTCAATTGTTGAATGTTCGGATGCAGCACACTGCCGTTTAGCGATACCAATTGCCGTGTTGCCAAACGTGACGGTACAGTCTTCAGCCACCACTACTTATAATCTATAAAATAGTCGGGTTGTAAATGACGGCCACGCATTATAGTGTAGTACAAAGATTTAATAGGAGACCAATCGATCTGCCTGATCACTGCAAAGCCCGATCCCCCGAACAGCAGCGGAAGCTGCAATTTCACGGAGCTACATCCGCACAGTGCATTAAGACGATAGCTTTAAATGACTCATCAAATGCGAAAATTGATTGCCGGATTCGTCCGGCGTCTTTTCGCGTTGGCGGCGTGAACAGGAGTGATGCAAAAAAAAATCATTACGTGAAAACGTCATCATATGACGTCACAATCATAAATGTTTGTGACGTATTCGAAGGTCACATAACTTGACGGCATCATATAGCATCTTCGCTTGGTCGAAACGGGCCGATCATGAGGGCAGGTAATAACCAGCAGAGGGGCAAAAAGCTCGCTTTGTCTCGAATACTTGAGCCACTAAGAAAACCACTTTTGCCGCAGAAATATCCAGGAGGAAACATTCAGCGCATTGAATCGGAAGAAAACGAGGATAGTTCTTGCCTTTCAGTCGTCTCGGGTGAATCCACAAGTAGACCGGCGAGTTTTTTTTTTTTTTTACTAATGAGAAATGAAAAAAAAATAATCTGATTTCTTTCTGTCAGATATGCAGTTGTACACCGCAGAATTATATACTGAGGTATGCAAGTGATGAGGTTGCAATAGCTTGAAAGAAGATAAAACGCGAATGCTATAAAATTCGAAAGCATGTATCAAACCGGTAGCACGGCCTGACAAAGCCCGGGGAAAACAGCGCGCCGATATATTCGCGGTTTTTTTCACCCCCCCCCCCCCCCCCCCGCGCCCGGAAAAGTCGGCAAGAAGCACGAATTCGAATTAACTCGCATGAAAACGCGAATTCGTGAGCTTCCTAATACGAGCGGCCATTCAGCACCAGCATCTCGTGGATGGATGGATGGGTGTATCCGGCTGTGCCCTTTAGATCGGGCGGTGGCTCACGCCACCTAGCCATAAAGTTAAGTACTATCACTGTGTTTTAGGATTGAATTTCGCTCGCGCCTCTATTGTAGCCACCAATCAGTTAGCCTCCTCGTGGTTATTTCTACCCGTTTAAAGTCTATTTTGCCTTCACTGTCCCTAAAACCCAATGCTTTGAAAAAATCGGCGCCATTATCTTCGAAAATAGGGTGGAGCCCTTTACAGAACATTATCAAATGTTCAGCCCGTTTCTTCCTCCTCTCCACACGCACTACATACCGTGTCTGTGCCTTCGTATTTTGCTCGGTACGTCTTGGTCCGCAATACCCCCGTTCTAGCCTCGAAGAGCAGAGAACTACCCCGAGAATCATCGTAGGTATTTTCTCTTGCAATTTCCTGCTTAAAAGTTCGGTAGGTCTCCAGTGATGATTTCGTAAGCATTCCCATCTTCCACATGTCACTCTGTTTCCTTCACCTTCTTCTTAATCGATGTTTCCGTTAGGCTTCGTATTCTGCTGTTGTCTAAATACTTGCTTGACAATTTTCGAGTTCGTTTCCTCCACTTAGTATCGACATTCTTCATGTACAAGTAACTGAAAACTTTCTTAGCCCAACGCTCCTCTCCTATTTTTTTCAATCGCTCCTCAAATTCCATCTTCCTGCTAGCTTCCCTGCTCTCAAACGATGTCCATCCCATGTCTCCCCGTACCGCATGATTTGGGGTATTGTCGTGTGCTCCCAAAGTAAGTCTACCTATGCCACGTTGTTTAATTTCAATTCTTGCTTGAACTTCTGATTTCATGCACAAGTCCGCATTGCCGAACGTCAAACCCGGGTCTATGACATTTACAAATCTCTCTCACGTCATACCTATTGTAGTTCCACAGTGCTCTATTTTTCATTGCAGCTGCATTCCTGGTACTCTAAGTGATCACGATGATTGATATGTGGGGTTTGACGTCCCAAAACCACCATATAATTATGAGAGACGCCGTAGCGGAGGGCTCCGGAAGTTTCGACCACCTGGGGTTCTTTAACGTGCCCCCAAATCTGAGCACACGGGCCTACAACATTTCCGCCTCCATTGGAAATGCAGCCGCCGCAGCCGGGATTCGATCCCGCGACCTGCGGGTCAGCAGCCGAGTACCTTAGCCGCTAGACCACCATGGCAGGGCCCCTTAGTCATTGCTTATCTTTCATGCTCCCTTAGATACTCAGCCCCGTTATTTATCCATACGCCCAAATATTTGTATTTATCCACTATTTCTAGCGTGATTTCCTGTATCTTATGCTCACTGCCTTTGTTATTATTAAAACTCATGACTGCCAATTTTTCCCTGCTGAATTTCAAATTTAACCCATCTTCCCTCATTACCACAAATGTCTATCAATCCCTGCAGATCTTCCTTGTTGTCGGCTATTAATACTATTTAATCTGCATACATCGTTGCTGGTAATGACTGTTCAATGTATTTTCCTTGCTTGGCAAAAGAGAGGCTGAATCCGAGTCGACTCTCCTCTAATTTGGCTTCTAGTCCCTGGCGATACAGCATAAATAACAAAGGTGACAAGGGACATCCCTGTCGAAGCCCACGTTGTATCTATAGGTTCAGATACCTGTCCTTCCCGTTTGATAACTACCTTGTTACCTTTATAGATATCCTTTAAAAGATTAGTTATTCCATCTTCGACACCTAGTGTGTTCAGCATTCCACACAAGTCTTCTTGAATCACACTATCGTAAGCTCCCTTGATATCTAGAAATGCCAGCCACAGGGGCCAGTGTTCTTTTTTCGCTAATTAAATACAGTGCATCAATGAAAACAGATTGTCCTCCAACCTTCTTCGTTTATGGAACCCATTTTGTAGTTCTCCCAGTACCCCCTCATTCTCCAACCATGTCTGTAGTCTTTACTATCTGCATCACCAGCCTGTAAGCTACTGATGTCACTGTTATAGGACAGTAGTTGTTTATATCGGCTTTGTCCCCCTTTCCTTTACAGATCATGCCCATTCTGCTTAGTTTCCATCCCTCGGGGGCTTCACCAACCATTATTGCTTTGCTCGCTGCCTCTCTTAATGTTTGCCTATAGTTTGGTCCTAATTAATTTATTAGCATGATTAGGATGCCGTCAGGGTCTGTTGATGTGCTATTAGGAACTCTTTTCTCTGCCCTTTCCCACTCTCGTTTTCCCAGTGGAGCCACTGAGCTAATTGGTCCATCCTCATCTGGTACGGTGCATGCAGCACTTTCTTGGTGTTTAACTTCTGTCATCAATGTTTTATATATTCCACTGCCTCATCGCCTTCTAGTCTGACCCCTTGAACTGTAGTTATAAGCCTCCGTTTCATGCGTGTCTTATTACTCAGAGAATTGAGACGGTTCCAAAACTTTGCAGCTGCCTTTCTATCCTTTTTGTTTACTTCTGCCATCCATTGAGCCCCCTTTCTTTTAATCTTTTCACTGATCAAATCGGACGCTTCCCTTCTGCAATTCAAAAAGTTATCCCATTTTTTTACATAATCTCCCGGTTCACCCCTCTGTTTAGCATACCTGTGTTCCGTGGAGGTATCCCGACGTCTATGGCTCCCTTAACTTCCTCATCCCACCAGCTCTTCGGTTTGTGTCTGCTTTTCCCGGTTGATTTGACTCGTACCTTAGCAAGCTCTAACTCAAACAATCGAGTTAGATTTGTGTACGCCCACTCTGCTTTAGTATCCTCGGTGATTATTTTGTCAATCTCTTTAGTTGATATTTCTATTTGCCTTTCTGAAGAAATATTACCGTGTGGTTGCTCGTAATGACGCCTTTCCAATTTCATTTCTCTTCCAAAACTCAGCTTGATACGTTTGTGATCCCTACCCAAGCTTCTGGACCCATATTCATCTATGTTCATCACCCTTAGCCGATCGTACATCCTATGTGACAATATTGCGTAATCAATCGTCGACTTCAGCCTTCCCATCTCCCATGTTATCTGCGGTAGGACAGGCTATGTCCACTGCGGTGGGACAGGCTCGCTGATGCTCCAGAACGAAAAGTTCAAAATAAAAGTAACATATGACACACGTGTTTGGCTCTCAGCGTTAACGCTGCATACCGAAGAAACGTAGAATGTCCCTTTTATATTGTCTCGAAACTGTGTTAGTACTGTTCTGATGTAGGACCATTGTCTTTGCATGTAGCAACAGAAGCGTTGCGCTGGTAAGCACGTGAATGAAGGTCCAATTCGCGGAATGAAGGAAGCTAAAAGCTGGTAAGGAACGTTTCACAATGCGGCTGACAGAAAAGAAGAAAAAAAATTGTAATATAGACACGCACACCACTGAGCTTCACCTGCTCCATTTCCCAGATATAAGAAGTGCTACAGAGTTTTACCACGGAACTCTAAGCTTGAGGTTGAGGCGGGCAGAGCGAATGGTTGTTGGAGCTTAGTATGTAGCCCTGAACAACAACGAAAGCTATTATCCTCGTCGTCGGCTCCTCACTTTCTAGCACGTTGCTCGGCCGGCGCACTCTCTCCTCGTCTTTAACTACTCGAGACTAATTAAGACTGCTAATTAACATGCCTAAAATTAGGATTATGCTAATTATTAGCATGTCAATTAAGACGAAAGCTAAGCGGAAATATTGTAATTAAGAAAACGCTAATTAATGGTTTAATTCGCATAGACACGACGACACGTGGCTAATCATAGTTCTATCCTCCACATAGCCAAGCACCGCTACGCTTGGGCAAATCCACCAATGACTAACCCCCGTATTCAGAATCGCTACTTTACTTGAACTTGACTTCAAACCGCCTCCAATGCAGCGCGTTCACAACGCGTCTGTGCTGCCTTAGCACGGAATAAAGACAGAGTATTCGAAACGCGTTTGAGCTGCATTGAAGTCGGTGGCAAGTCAAGATCAAGTCAGGCAGCGTTTCTGAATACTTTGTCACCCACTTCGTTAGTGTTTTCGGGGTTCTCGACGTCAGGTATACGTTCATTTAGAGTCGCAATTTGAAAATATTTTGAAACCCTTGTCAGTATGCCTTTAATAACCAGGCAGCGAGGAAATGAAGTGCCCCTAAAGACAAGGGACTGTGCTCAATAAACGATCAGATTGCTGTAATCGAAATGTAAGTCGAGCTTGTAGAAGCCGACACAAGCTTGGTCGGCCACAAGTTCCACTGTTAGTCCCCGTTTTGCACCACTAGTGGAAGCTGCTTAAACTTTTCTTTGGTTAACCTCTTTGTCTTCTTTTTTTTTCCTTCTCCCTCTCTCACACACGCACACAACGTACCGCCTTCCACGATGCAGTAGAGCGAGAACTCGTCCATCTCGGTGCTTCCCCGCACGCCCAGAATGCCGCAGATCTCGTCGATGATGTCTTCCACAACCGTGGTCGACTTGGTGTTGATCACTCTCTCGGTGCCTCCGGGCAGCCGGTAGATCTGCCGCTTGGAATTGCGACCAGCCTGACAAAAAAAAAAACAAAAAAAAACAAGCGTAACATATTCATTACGAATAAAATCAGCACGGGAAACTTGGGCACAAGACGACGAATGCGGCAAAACCAGCACGCCAAACTTTCGGCGAGTTGTCAGGATGAATAAAAATAGCGAAGAAAAAAAAAACGTTGGTCAACTCACACCCAACACTAGTCTTTTAAGTTACACAAATTATTCTGACCCTTCGATCCCGGAGTCTGACTTGAAGCGTAAAAGAAATTTGGCACAACTTGCACTAGCAGCACAAGGCTAAAATAACCAACAAAGCTTGGTAGCCACAACTAGGTCACTACAGCCATGACCGGGATTTGGGGACGTCTGCACGTAGTGCCATCTTTCGTCAGCCACAGCGGCTGCCTGGCGTAACTGAATGGGAAATAGGCGAAAAAAAAATCGTATCTGAAGAAAAAAAGCTATTTATCAAAAACGACCGACCTTTTCGAACAGGCTGGCAAAATTAGCGTTGCACTACAAGCCGTGTTTAATATTTAACAATGGGGTCGTATGTATTTCTATGGGCGGTGCTCAATTGTACTCCGGGAAGCCGCAAGCCTTGTAGTGCGATACTGCAATTTTACCGAAATGTGCCGGTGGTTCTCTGCGACATAAAACCCGGAGTCGTTCTTGATAACTGACGTTTTTTTTTTTTCAAAGAATGATTTTTCTCATCCATTTTTAATTCAGTTTTGGCAGACTGCTGTTCCTGTCCACGACAGATGACGCCACGTCCAGATGTTCCAGAATTCCCGGCAATGCTTCCTTTGATTTCTTCTTTGTTCTTTGTCTTTCTGACTTTTTTCTACAATGTCTTTTTGTCTGTGCTTCTATTTACCATTTTTCTATTTTTCTTTATATTTAAATTTCCCGCTTCTTTTTCTTTCTGCGCTTTTAAAACGACACGACAACCGGGCCCGATGGAAACGCGTAAGGACCTTAGAAACGCGACGCACGTCGCGCCTCCCCTCTAGCACGGACGAGATATCGTACTGTGCAGGCGTTAAGCGGGCAACGGAGTGTTACAACCAAGAAGGATTTAAAAAGTAACTGGAGTGGAAATGATTGCGCAGAAGTGAAGCCGTTCCTCTGGCAAAAAGGCGGTTGTGGCGGCCATCTTACTAGGGGCATGATAAAGTATCAACGAAGCGTTTCCCTCGCACGCCCAACGAGTTTAATGTGGAAACTTTTTCGGGCCACATAGTGCTCCAAGTGCGTCTTAAAGTTCCTAGTTTTCCGTAGTGAGCCTCTAATTGGAGGCAAAGTTCTTTGAAGATTCAGTCATCCACACTTGATTCTGTGTGTTATTTCGTCGGGAACAACTATCCTTTAATATAGAACTAACGTAGCATTTACATAACGTATCAAAGCCACTTGATCTTTAAGTGGGCACTATCAGAAAAGAGCATGTTTGCGCCATCTTGGCAGTGGCAAAAGGTGGCTTCACTTCTGCTGGCAAGGCATTGCAGGAGCTTCCACTCCAGCAATTTTTCTTTAATTCTCCTTGGTTACAACCAGGCGAACGTGGCTGAGCAGGGGCTTCACGATGATGATAACTTTCGCTAACAAGGGGTCTGCAGCACGTAAGCAGCTCCGCTTACCGCCCCACCCCCCTCACCCTTAAGAAGTCGAATGAGGAAAGACTGGACACATGCTACTAAAACGGCAGTTCAATCGAGGAAGCCGTGACTTCAAAACGACGCAGATGACGAGGAAACTTGCATCATAGCACGAGCAAATTCCAAGACTACCAAAATTAGGCCTGCGCCTTAGGTGGGAGAGGGGTTGCCTTTAATACTGATCATTTAAGAGTCGGACGGCCGATCAAGCCCCAAGTCCATACCGAATCACGCGTCCAACGCCATGATACGCGTACCTCGAAGGGTTGCCGATTCGGGCCCCATCGACGGAAGGTGCTTTTTCCTCCACTCCGATTCTTTTCAATTTAATGCCAACGATTGACCTCGCTTTCTGGATTCCGTACTGAACGATTGTGTCGCCCGCGATGAGCGTAGCTCTCGCCGACTGGCCCGCCTACCGCGATCTCCTGACGCCGTTTAGTAGCTCTCGCCGAGTGGCGCCCCGTTTTCGGACTCCTCCGACCGTCTCCCCCACCTTTCCCATCTCTCCTTTCGGTAGCTCCTGTGCGGAGAGTGTCCTCTCTTCTTTATCTTTCACTATTCTTTTTATCTCCCTTCTCCCGTCCACCACTAGGCACTGCTCCATGTCCACGACAATCAGGCAGACAGAAATTAGATGCCTTTTCCTCTTCAAGAATCACGCATTTCAAATAATTACACTGCATTTACAACAAATTTTCTGGTTTCCTATGCTTTCCTTGGTTTATATGAATGTTGTATTAACTTGGTCGTGTCTGATTGAAAAAAAAAAAAAAACGAGCACCTTGAAGTAAATTCCCCTTCCCTTCACGTAAGAGCGAAAGTAATTCATCTCATCAGTGCCACTCTCAATGGCAAAGAAGTCTGCAGCGGGGCACATCATGACACGAAGAGCCAGTATGGTTTACTCACCGATATCGCGGCGATCTCCTCGATGCTGGGGACATTCTTTCGACCTCCGTACTTGAACGTTTTTCGCAGGTTCTGCAGACACACCATGGCCGTACCTGCGAAAACAATAAGGAAAAAAAAATGCCCGGAGTTTTGTTAAGGGCGAACTGTTCAGTATTCAGAGTGTTTTGCCGATCAGAGTCTCACCGATACCTGAATACAAACGTTGTTAAAAGGCCAGCCAACAGGCTCCGACGTTTTTTTTTTTTCACACATCGTAAAGACGCTCGGCACTTTGTAGAGTAGACCACACCGATAACGCTTCCCGAATATTACAGCGCACGGGCAAAACATTCATTTCGATGAACAACGCCGTTGCATTGTTCATCGCCTGACCGATTTTACCTTCACGCGCAGTGACGCAAAGTCGGCGACTAGACGTAGAACGCAGCTCGTCGATTGCTCTAAACCAGTCTGGTCGGCGGGCTACGCCTTCCCCTCGCCGTGAGGCAGAAGGGCGGAAAGGCCGCCCGAAAATTTGGAACCAGCTGAAACCCGGTAACTTGCTTAATGTAGCATGTGTTCGCGAAATTCTTGTGGCACTATGCTCGCACAGCGAAAGTGCACATATTTCTCCTGATGACAATTTTTGAATGCCATGGTTTAGTACGGGTGAAGCTCCTTAAGCCCTGGGTCGTGCTTCTCCGATATGTGGTGTGTGTATGTACACACACACACTATATATATATATATATATATATATATATATATATATACCTAGCGCCAAAGACAGTGGGGCTCGAACCCGGGTCCGATGGGTGCCAGCCCAGTATTCTACCACTGATCTACGCTAGTGCTTGTGACTTGTTGGCAACCTAGCGCCAAAGACAGTGGGGCTCGAACCCGGGTCCGATGGGTGCCAGCCCAGTATTCTACCACTAAGCTACACTAGTGCTTGTGACTTGTTGGCAAACCTAGCGCCAAAGACACAGTGGGGCTCGAACCCAGGCCCACTGGCTGCCAGCCCAGTATTCTACCACTGAGCTACGCTAGTACTTGTGACTTGTTGGCAAACCTAGCGCCAGAGACACAGTGGGGCTCGAACCCGGGTCCGATGGGTGCCAGCCCAGTATTCTACCACTGATCTACGCTAGTGCTTGTGACTTGTTGGCAACCTAGCGCCAAAGACAGTGGGGCTCGAACCCGGGTCCGATGGGTGCCAGCCCAGTATTCTACCACTGAGCTACGCTAGTGCTTGTGACTTGTTGGCAACCTAGCGCCAAAGACAGTGGGGCTCGAACCCGGGTCCGATGGGTGCCAGCCCAGTATTCTACCACTAAGCTACGCTAGTGCTTGTGACTTGTTGGCAAACCTAGCGCCAAAGACACAGTGGGGCTCGAACCCAGGCCCACTGGCTGCCAGCCCAGTATTCTACCACTGAGCTACGCTAGTACTTGTGACTTGTTGGCAAACCTAGCGCCAAAGACACAGTGGGGCTCGAACCCGGGTCCGATGGGTGCCAGCCCAGTATTCTACCACTGATCTACGCTAGTGCTTGTGACTTGTTGGCAACCTAGCGCCAAAGACAGTGGGGCTCGAACCCGGGTCCGATGGGTGCCAGCCCAGTATTTTACCACTGAGCTACGCTAGTGCTTGTGACTTGTTGGCAACCTAGCGCCAAAGACAGTGGGGCTCGAACCCAGGCCCACTGGCTGCCAGCCCAGTATTCTACCACTGAGCTACGCTAGTGCTTGTGACTTGTTGGCAAACCTAGCGCCAAAGACACAGTGGGGCTCGAACCCGGGTCCGATGGGTGCCAGCCCAGTATTCTACCACTAAGCTACGCTAGTACTTGTGACTTGTTGGCAAACCTAGCGCCAAAGACACAGTGGGGCTCGAACCCGGGTCCGATGGGTGCCAGCCCAGTATTCTACCACTAAGCTACGCTAGTGCTTGTGACTTGTTGGCAACCTAGCGCCAAAGACAGTGGGGCTCGAACCCGGGTCCGATGGGTGCCAGCCCAGTATTCTACCACTGAGCTACGCTAGTACTTGTGACTTGTTGGCAAACCTAGCGCCAAAGACACAGTGGGGCTCGAACCCGGGTCCGATGGGTGCCAGCCCAGTATTCTACCACTGAGCTACGCTAGTACTTGTGACTTGTTGGCAAACCTAGCGCCAAAGACACAGTGGGGCTCGAACCCGGGTCCGATGGGTGCCAGCCCAGTATTCTACCACTGATCTACGCTAGTGCTTGTGACTTGTTGGCAACCTAGCGCCAAAGACAGTGGGGCTCGAACCCGGGTCCGATGGGTGCCAGCCCAGTATTCTACCACTAAGCTACGCTAGTGCTTGTGACCTGTTGGCAAACCTAGCGCCAAAGACACAGTGGGGCTCGAACCCAGGCCCACTGGCTGCCAGCCCAGTATTCTACCACTGAGCTACGCTAGTACTTGTGACTTGTTGGCAAACCTAGCGCCAAAGACACAGTGGGGCTCGAACCCAGGCCCACTGGCTGCCAGCCCAGTATTCTACCACTGAGCTACGCTAGTACTTGTGACTTGTTGGCAAACCTAGCGCTAAAGACAGTGGGGCTCGAACCCGGGTCCGATGGGTGCCAGCCCAGTATTCTACCACTGAGCTACGCTAGTGCTTGTGACTTGTCGGCAAACCTAGCGCCAAAGACACAGTGGGGCTCGAACCCGGGTCCGATGGGTGCCAGCCCAGTATTCTACCACTGAGCTACGCTAGTGCTTGTGACTTGTCGGCAAACCTAGTGCCAATGACACAGTGGGGCTCGAACCCGGGTCCGATGGTGCCAGCCCAGTATTTTACCACTGAGCTACGCTAGTGCTTGTGACTTGTTGGCAAACTTACCTTAGGCAGGCTTGATGTCGGGAAAGCAATCGCGTTAATACGACTTATAGAGCATTTTACAACTGTGAAAGATCAGCCAGTCGTCGCACAATCCGAATAGCGTAACGAGTGGGCCGTCCAACGCTCCAACACACCACAAAAGCTCGTGCTTGTTCCCCTATAGACTGGCGCATACCCACTTCAGCCATAATTCCTCATCGTCGTCACAGCGACTGCATGAACAATGAACACGAAATTCCTCGCAAGTGTTAACGGATACCGCGATCCTCAGAAGAATGACGAAAAATAGCATGGCGAATGCCGGCCTACTACCCAAAAGCTTATTATGCCCTATAGTGAGTACCAAGCAAGTGTGCTTGCAGTAGTTACCCAATGAGTGTTTTGAAAAAGGCTCTGAAAGGCCGCTCTTCTAGCTTTCGCCGTGAGTGCGCTGCGCATTCCACGCAGGCCTGATTTTTTTTTAACGCGAGAGCGTTGAAGAGCTCGTTTCGAAGAAAATTTCGGCGTCCGTGCACGACGTTCGGACGCACGGACGTGGTACCGTACCGTGGTAGGCCCTCCTCTTGTCGTAGGCAGCCGCCTCGAGAAACTTGAAGAGGTACGGCTTGAGGTTCTCGGAGCAGTCGAAGTACGCCGCGACGATGGAGAAGAGACGCCAGCCTCGTTGACAGCTGTCCCTGGAGAGGAGGAGGAGTAGACAGGAGAGGGCGTCACATTACGACGGACAGAATACACCGAATGCAGGGCACAACGGCCGCATGGGTGGTCGAGGGGCACCAAACAACGGTTAAGTGCGCCACATATTGTGAAAGCAGTCCGGTGCTGCAGGGATCTAAAAAACAAATCCTATTAAGCAAGTTAATTTTATTCCTTTTTAATAATTACAAAGAGTAAATTAAAATGCAAACTTACAGTTGGTCACAGAAGTTAATGCACCACAATAAACTTGTGCACATGCGTGGGGGAGAGGGGAGGCATGGGTGCGGCTGCCCAAAGCCGACTAAATTTCAAGGCCGAAAGGCTGCCGCAGTGACGTCAGAGGGTGGGGGCCCAGTTACGCCGCGAACGCGGCGGAAAGCCTGTGTTTCGTTCACGTTTTAGGAGAACCAACGCTCCGGCTCTCGCAGCTGCTGCGGCTTGTTTGGGCCGAATAAAAGATGTGGAAAAAAAGTCTTACTGAGCATGCTCAGTTGGGCAACTGGGCCCCCAATCTTTGACGTCACTGCGGCAGCCCTTCGGCCTTGAAATTTAGTCGGCTGCCACCCCCCCCCCCTTTACTTTCTTTAGACACACAAGAGAGGCGGGCGCAATGATGTCTGCCCCATACATAATACTGATTCGATTGATAAGTGGGGTTTTTCATTGATATGTGGTGTTTAACGTCCCAAAACCACCATATGATTATGAGAGACGCCGTAGTGGAGGGCTCCAGAAATTTCGACCGCCTGGGTTTCTTTCTTTTTAACATGCACTCAAATCTGAGCACACCGGCCTGCATTTACGCCTCCATCGATAATGCAGCCGCCGCAGCCGGGATTTGATCCCGCGACCTGCGGGTCAGCAGCCGAGTACCTTAGCCACTAGACCACCGCGGCGGGGCCATCCATGATATAGATAACATGAAATTAATATGGAAGGAAGAGGGTGTTGCGACGATCCTGTGCCCTTCCCCCTCTTTTTAGGTGTAACATTTCGAAAAAGTTATTTTCGCAAAACTGATGATCACGCACTGTGATGCGAAATGATGGTTTATGCACCAACTCCAGTACACCTTATTTCTCGTACGTTTGCACTAAAACCTGACATATATTTGTTCAGTGGCACACACTTGAGATTCTAACATCATCTTAATTAGAGTTAACAGTACGCTGATATAAGTGAAACACACAAGTATTTTTCACGCCACAAGAGAAGCGCGCACGCTATATTTCGGTGAAAGTAATCGCAAAAATAATAATTTGCTCCATGTTAATCACGTGAAGTAACATAGTGAAGTTACAACTGTTACATGATCAACTAAACATAGACAAGTCCCGCTACATAAAGCTATCCGCAGCTAGAACTACCCACCACAATACTCTCACGCCCTTGCCCCTTACAGATTTCACACAGGTGCCTTCGAATTCTCGTTCTTCCCGCTTGCGATCAGAGAATGGAATAACCTGTCCCCCTCCATTACCAGTAGAACATCCTTAGCCACTTTCACAAAACTGGTAGAAAGCGACTTGATAGCCTCGCAAACATAATATGGTGCTATGTGATCTTTCTTATTTAAGTAAAGTGTCAATATGATTGTACTTCGACGTATGTACTTATATGTTTTCTTTTTTTGTTGTTTTGTCAATTTTTCTTATTATTTTTCCCTTTCTATTGACTGTACTTAATCACTGCCTTAGATTGTCCACCTGTTATAATCCCTCTGGGATTGACAGTATGTATAAATAAATAAATAAAAAAGTAACGCATTACTATGTTACCAGCTCACAAAAGCATGATTCATTATATCACTTATTACAACAGAAAAATTGCTGCGATTTCACAGCTAACAAGTCCGCAATCTTTGGTGGGCGAAGACATTGCCCATTGTTTACTTTCAGCAATGCGACGTGGGGGAGGGGCAGGCAGCAATAAATGGAGAATAACCGGTGTCCTGACGAGTCTTGAAGGCGCGTCCCAGAATCCGCACTTGCTTGTAGCGTATACTTCGCTATCGAACGTTAAGGAATAGGCACCTCCAGACGCGAAGCCCGAAATTCCTCATCGGATTTTTATACCGACTGGTCGCAACGTTGTCACTAACACCGCTTTCTACGTAGAGGGAAGCAAGAGTTGTGGGCATGGATCAGAACAGCTAGATGATAGCGAGCTAAACCCCCCCCCCCCAAAAAAAAAATCGTCACAAGGGAAGCCCAGAAATGCAGCGCGACTTTCGCGGAGAAATCCAAGAGAAGCGCAAGGTTCTGAATTTTCCCCATTCTTGAACATGTCGGTAATAGTATTTTAAAAAGATCCCTCAAATTGAATTGAATTGACTATTTCTTCTGTTTATACAAGAAAGGAAGCAGAAGCTGAAGGTCATGTGGCCTAACAATGGCTTCAGTTCCTACGACAGTTCGGCACGCAAGGCCGTACATATCGCAAGTCAATACAAAGTGTATACAGACGTATTCCACTGACTAGTCACGAAATTAAACGGGCATGTGTACAAAAAAGTGGAAAAGCGAGAATAAACACGTTATGTCTGCAAAGAAACAACAACGAAAAAATACACAATACACTGATAGATCATTTTGCCCAAGCGAACAACTAAAATTTGCAATTGAGACACCGAAAATGAAAAATAAATATAGCAGCTTTGTCAGACAAACTCAATACTTTGTGAAATGAGCAATGTTTTAAGTGATTCTCTTGACGCTTCTATAACTTCGTCGTGAAATTTATGTATTCTATTGAGTGGTGAAGGTGCATGGTAACTTTGTAACTGTTTGCCATAATTTGTTCTTATTTTTGGTGTTTTCTAATAGTGTTGCCGAAAGCTGTAACGCGGGTTGGTGGGTGCATCCGTGATATAGTGTGTCCAGTCTTGTTTGATATATTTCATTAACTTGTAATAGTACACCTGATTTCAGTTTAACACTTGATACTTGATTTTAGTACTTGATAAAAACTGGCTGGTTCTGAAATTCTGTAAAGGTTCCCCGATAACGCTCAAGTTACTGTAGAACTTTTTTTTTACAGCACAATCGGCTTCCTATAATTTTTTTGTGTGGCCGTGCCCCAGATTAATATACAGTAAGTTAATCGGGAGTAAAACAGTGCGTAATACAACAAAATTTTCAGCCAAGAAGGAACCAGAGTACTCAATTTGTATAAGCAGCCAACAGTTTTACTTAATTCTGTTACAATTTTGTCTGCATGTGTGTTCCAAGCGAGATCTTCCTGAAACCACACTCCTAGCAATTTTCAACGTTTAACCCTCTCGATTATTCTGACATCAAAAACAATAGTCGCGTTGCAGTTTCGTGGTTTATTAGTCGGGGCAAATATCACATATTTCGTACTAAAGAGGGTTCAAAAATCAATTCAAAACTATTCGCTGCAGCGAAAATATGCGCAAATATGAACGAAGGCATATGTGTATACTATAGGTAACGTTGTCTCCATGATGTCTCCAGAATCTTCATATCGGTCAAACACACGTTTGCCACAGCCCGACTAACGTTGTTAATTTCCCCAACTCATACTCAAACTCTTACTCAAACACAGAACTACTCAATGTCATCAACAAACGTGCGAATAATGAACGACAAACGCGCCATTAGCGAACGCCATGACTACCAAAATAAATACCGTAGCTGGAGAATACAGATAAGCCCCATAAAAACGCGACAATCGACTGGGAAATTCTACAAGCAAACTGCAGGCGAAAAAGAAAGCCCAAATCCACCAATTGTACACGAATATGAAAGGGTGCATTCCAGGGACGGTGAACACAGACGATGAAGAATACAAAATGACAGTTCATCGTCTGTGTGTATCGTCCCTTGGTTGTGCCGTTTCCGAATCATGACCCTTTACCGACTCGCCCAACTATCACTGCCGCCTATTATAGCCGGAATAGGCAACTCTGCCATGGATTACTGGTTACGGGGGTAAGCCAGCTATCGCACGTGAAAGATCGCGGATTCACTATGAATGGATAACATCCGTCGGTGTTGATAAGTGACAGATACCGGCAAACTAGGAGCCCTACTCCTTAGCAACCTAAGATACAATGAGCGGCTACAATAGATGTACTAAAAAGAAACAATTACTTGGTTAATGTTGATAAACTGCACCCTGCGAACCACAATGCCGTAAGGTTCACTATCGTAAGTTCATTATTGGTTTCATTGTTTTAAATTTCGCGCCGAAATCGCCACGAGTGACGTAACGAATTTCAGAATGCATTTTTCGCATTTTCGAGACATTGGCTCGATGAAATTTTATGAAATTTTGTACGCTAGGTTTATGGCACCCACAGGTGGCAATGTACTTCGATTTCATCGATTAGAAGTTGCGCACGATCCAGTCGATGCCTTCAAAGACAATGACGTCACGGAGTATGGTGCGGGAATGTCAAGGTGGCGTCGCCACTGGCGTGTTCTTTTCGCGCGTTTTTTCGCTCACTGAGCGTCACGCCGTGGTAAGAGCGACGTTTTAGCGATTGCATAATTGTACTTAATAATACGCGAAAAATCGTTTTGTTCTTAGATAGTGTCCCTTTCACGTGCGCACTGGCCGACTTCACGCTTGCCATTAGATAGAGAGAACTAAATTTCCGGGCTTCCATGAAGGGGCATCTAACAACCCTCGCTTACTGTAAAAACGCCACCTCAAACGCATGCGCACAACCTTGCTGATCGAAAGAAACCCCCAATTTGTGAAACACGGTCTATGATTACGGAAATAGAATCCGTGAAGCAGATTCAAGGCAGCGCAGCACTTAAACACAAGCGAGTAAACTCCATTCACCAAGTCCCCCGCCGCGGTGGTCTAGTGGCTAAGGTACTCGGCTGCTGACCCGCAGGTGGCGGGATCGAATCCCGGCTGCGGCGGCTGCATTTCCGATGGAGGCAGAAATGTTGTAGGCCCGTGTGCTCAGATTTGGGTGCACGTTAAATAACCCCAGGTGGTCAAAATTTCTGGAGCCCTCCACTACGGCGTCTCTCAATCATACGGTGGTTTCGCGACGTTAAACCCCACATATCAATCAATCAATCAATCCATTCACCAAGTGCGGTCGACGGTGCGGTCGGGGTCAACTTCCTTAAAACAGCTGTGCTAGGACTGTTTCGATTGCGGATTTATTGCTTCCTATAAATGATCTGTAGGGATGCGATGCAACAAGACACGAGATTTACTGTTATAGGTCTAAGATAAAACAATTATCACTTACGGTTTGGAACTCTTGTTGCTTGTGGTCTGCTTGATTATTTGGCAATAGACTTCATCCCGAAGTGCGGGAATCTTATGGCAACTCTGTAAAAATAAGAACGGGTTGTCAAATAACTAATTCGTGCCGGAGATAGGGCGCGTTGAACAACATAGCCGTGCGAGGAAGACAATATAAAGAATAGAAAATATTTTTTTTTCAAGTTCGGTGGAACTTACTACAAGGATAGAGTAGACGCAATCCACTTCGGACTGGTTCTTGGACATGGGGTAGTCGCCCATATAGCGCATGATGGCTGGCGAGGAAGAAAGAACGAACACAGGAAGTTTACATACAGCAGAGAATGACATTGCACTTTCTGGAGCAGCATTGAATATTGGGATGGCAACGCGCATACAGCATAAAAAAATTGCCCGCAGCTTCCCTCAGGGGAACACTGAGGAGGATGCGGAGCATATAATTGGTTAACGGGGTGTTAAAGTGCGACTTACTTGGGTCGATGGCTAAATTGGTTAACGTGGTTGTGAAATGGGGTGTTAAATTGCGACTTACTTGGGTCGATGGCTAAAATTGGTTAACGTGGTTGTAGGAGGGGGTGTTAAATGAGTGAACACGTACACACGTATGCGAAAGGGCGGCGCTGGTCGAAGGGACGTCGATCATTGTGTTTGTGGATTCGTTGGAATTCATTTCACGCGACCTTGGACGTCGACGCGCCGTACAAACCAACCGACGAGCGGCAACTGAGCGAGCGAGCGCCGACCTTGAGTATATATACCGCGCGACGGTGCATGCACTGTCAGCTGTTGAATGTTCTCGAAGCGCGACGCCACATGCGCGTCCACTGGAGAATCAGGAGAATTGTAGATGTCGAACGCGGTGTGTAGAGGAGGAAGGGTGCACAGATGGTGGAGGAGTGAAGCGCGCGCGGTGTGTAGAGGAGGAAGGGATGCACAGATGGTGGAAGAGTGGGCGACGGCACGACGGCGCATGCGCGCGCGTCAGCTGTCGAATGTTCGAGAAGCGGTGCGGACGGCGCACTACAAGGCGCGAGTATAAGATGCTTCCGCATCTAATAACGGCACGTCATGCGAGACCACAGCACCCTCATCGTGCACACGCACAAACATGAATAAGCATGCGACTTGATTGACACTTACATAGGAAACTTTCTATGGCAAGCTTGTTCAGTTCGGGCGATTCGAGATTCAGGAGTGAAGCCTTGATGGGAGACTGAAAAAAAAAACCACAATATAAACTTTTTGTCACTTCAAAGCACTTCGCTTCAGTGGTGTGTGTGTCTGGACAGCCCACTGTAAGCTAGTCGGAGTGTGATGCTGAGAAGTGCAAGAGGCTAGGCAAAAAATGAGAAACAAACTCAATGGCTGTTTCTCTTGGTATCGAATTGAACGCGATGGTAGCTTCCTTTAGAACTGGCGTGTTACTGTCCTTACAATATGATAGCTTCATTCTAAAATGATAATAGGCTTGTCCTTGCAACGCCTCCGAAATCAAATGCTTAGTTCCATGGCCTTGCCTTCGTTCCCGATGGCAGAATGTGTTGCTGCTGCTGACTGCCTTCAGAACTCAAATGCAATGAGTCGCATTCCAAGCAAGGCTGAGTCAATGTCCGCGCCAGACTCCATCAAGCTTAAACTCTTGTGTCTTTCCTCGGTCCTTTGTAATTAATTTTGAAGCGTTTTTTTTCACCCGACTTCTGTGTAAGGAAGCAAACGAAGTTCAGTTCTTTTTAAGATTCCCCGATTGCAAGCCCATCTCAGGATTTCCTTTTTCTTAGACGAATGATGAAACTAAAGAAGTTGAATCATTCACACTGCCAGAATTATCAGACAGGAACGCTGCAAGCGCGCGAATAGATACGACTGGCTAGTGAGGTCGTATTCATTGTCATCATTTGGCACGAGCATCATAAACTACAGAGTCCATTATTGCGAACTTCATTGCTACTTAGCATCAATCATTACGTCTGAATTTATTCATTCTCCCGATTGTCACGTAACGCCTACCAGTACTACAGAAGACCGCGGCTGCACACGGTACACTATGGCCGCAAAAGAGACGACGTAGCTCGCTATGGTTAAACATGAACAGCCTTATTCGAGTAAGGTGCTAGGGACCTGATGTTGAACTACAGGACGGTCGTAGCGAACCTTAGAAAACTTGATGAGCTGGGCGAGTTCCTTCCAGGTCCAGTCGGAGTCCTTGCCTTTCTTGCTGGCTTTCAGGTCCTCGAGCATCTTCAGAGAGCCACGGAAGGAACCATTCTGGTCTCGGAGCATCTCGTACCTTCGTACGTGGAAGGCGATGTGCGAGAGAGAGAGAGAGAGAGAACGTAAGAGTTGCGGCTTGGTATTGTTGGCATTCACTTTCGTCAGTGTAATGAAGCATAGTTTTACATAACATTTGAAACTAAAGAGAGTATAGGCTAATTCAATACGAACAATACTACAACTTAATGGTACTTTGCATTACTTCGACTGTAGGATACCCCGAACACACGTCTCCGACCCACTCTGCCTTTGTCTCTTATGGCTGCATCGATCATGTTTTATTGCGATAGCAAGTATAAATGCAGTCACGTCGGTATATTTTTTTTTGGGTCGGCGCCATGTCACACATAAAGACCAAATCGATAAGATGCCCCAGCGCATCGTACGTTCTGCTCGCAGGTAACAGGGAGCGAGCGGGGGCGACTGACGAAGGCGAGATCAGACAAGCCTAGCTATCTTTGTTGCTCCGAGGCACGTGCGATGACAGCTGCGCATTACTCTACTTTTTACTCCCACTACCTGCATGCAGTTCTCCTGCATTTTTGCACCTGCTCTTACGGCACCAGCGATGCTCCCATGTCCTTCAATTGTGAATACATCAAAGCAAAGTGCACATCTCAAGTACTAGACGTTGCCCAATGAAGACCTTGGTTAACCATTTCACCTTCGTCTACGGCATTAAAACAACACCTTCCCTTCCCCACCCGACGCTTCGTATCACCCGATTGTTCCCTTCGGGAAGATGCGGCCATTTTTCGTCTATGGCTCGCTGCTTCGTCCTCGATTTCAGCTGAAGCATTTTATTAAACTCCAGGTTTCCAGCCACGCACGTGAGTACAGGCAGGTAAGATGCAGCTGCTATATACGTTTTTCTTGAGGGATATTGGTAAGCTAGCTATTCACGATCTGAAAATGCCTTCCGAGTTGCGTGCCATCCGGTTCTTGACCTTTGTTCGATATAGAGTACATGCAATGCAGATGGCACAGACCTGTCGAGGCTTTCCCTGAAGTTGAACATGGCGTACTGCAGCATGCTGTGCTTGCCGTCGGCCATGTGGCTCTCCACGCCGTTGCTCTGCTCGATGGCGAGGTCCTCCAAGTTGTCCACGTGGTCCTGGAGGTGACGTTAGAGTGAGGACGCTTCATGTTGAATCAATGACCGCGAACAGGTTATCCTTCACGCGAAACATTACGAATGTTGAATACGGCTTTGAGCTAGCACTGCATTTTTCTTTAGAAGAAGGCTCGCAGTACGTGACACTGCTTGCACGCCTAAAGTTCACGTCAAAATCATACTCCGGTCACCGACTGAGGTCGACTGCAACGGCCCCCTCGCACAAAACGAGCCTTCCTCATATTAAACGGACTCTCTTGCGACTCCCCTTCCCCCCCCCCCCCGCCCCGGAAGTTTACAGATTGCACAGCCTTTCAGGTTGCACCGTTTGACCTTTCACCATTGCAGTATCACAGGTCGCCGCCAAGAGCGGTCACCTGTGGCCCCTGACTTGATTTGTGGGGTTTAACGTCCCAAAACCACCATATGATTATGAGACGCCGTAGTGGAGGGCTCCGGAAATTTCGACCACCTGGGGTTCTTTAACGTGCACCCAAATCTGAGTACACGGGCCTATACCATTTCCGCCTCCATCGGAAATGCAGCCGCCACAGCCGGGATTTGATCCTGCGACCTGCGGGTCAGCAGCCGAGTACCTTAGCCACTAGACCACCGTGGCGGGGCGTCACCTGTGGCCCCTCAAAATGGCACATTCTTCAGACAGTTTTTCTGGGGAAGTACGCTAAGAATTTTGACGCATCGTTAAACACTATTCTACGGATAAAGATGACTAATTTTAATTATTTATACAGGAATACCTCGAAGGCCCCCGAAGAGGCATAGCGTGAAAGGGAGGGGGGAATACACTACAATCAATACATGATATGTTGTATGCATACACGCATTAAGAAATTGTCACAGAGTAACAAAATTTCAAGTTATCAAACTACAAAAAAGTTAGAAAAAATAATAGCGAGTAAGTAAATGTACAGCAAAATGTTTTTTTAGCATTACAGTAAGAGGTGCCCAGGAAAACTTGTAATACAGGAGGATATAATACACTTGCGTGAATATACATAGACAACATAGAGCAATATATATTCTCTATTGTATTGCGCAATACGATATAGTATACAGAAAGAGCCGAAGCAGCCACATATAATGTACCTTGGCCTCGACCCAGGTAGGCTGCTCCGTTGTGCGCATGCGCGTGCTCCGACGGAGAGCGCATCTCTCCTCGAGCACCAATGGCAGACGCCGGGGAGGCGGAGAGACCGTTGCGGCCGCGCAGACGACAGTGGCGCCACGTACTCGCACGGGAACAGGCCGCTGTCACCGGTGTCCGTAACGCCGTAAAGCCAGCCTGCAGTGTACGTCAGCGTGAACGGGAGACATGCTAGCGAGGTATGACGTAGTACCTTACTTTTTACGCTGTATAGACTATTTTGCCGAGGGGCTTCGGTGCTACTGTGTTGGGCTGCCAACCTTTGTGCTTTAGTTTTTTTTATAACTAAACAGTGTTCACGGTATAGACGCACACACACGAAAACGGTTTAGTTGGTGCACACGGTGTTTCATGACCTGATTGGTTCACACCGCAATACACAAAAAGAAGAAAACATCGACATAACAGTCAAAAATGGTGGCGCCCATATGTCTTAAGTAAAATAGTCTACACGCTCTAAAGGCTTGTTCACACTGGCGACTAGCACTGCCTGCAAACAGTTCCCAAGTGGCCGGCCCCCTAAGAGTAGAAAGGGGGGGGGGAGGCAATGGCTGCCACATATATTGAACTGACTTAAGCAGTGGGGAGGGGGGAGCTGCGACCAGCCTTCGTCCACCTTGTTGGGGAATCCTGCTCATGCCTACGGACATTGGCTGATGTGTAAGCCGATAAGAGCAGCGAGGCTACCGATTGAGAAACAGGTACGAACGGTGCCCAATTCACGCTGTAGCGTTCCGCTCTTGAGATGGATTCTCAGACGTCCATTTTTTTTCCCGGTGAGGAGCGGCACGCGTCCATGCGCCTTATGCGGCATTTATGACCGGAGAGTAGCGAGAGTACAGTTTTCGAGGAATTATATGCGTAATAGTGTTAGTGGGAGGGGGGGGGGGCATCAAGAGGATGTCACTGGAGTACTTTCCCTCTGAAGCAGGCGCGAACGCTCCATTCCTTTAAAAAAAATGTATAGATAAGCGAATCAGAAACCATTTTAACAGAGTTTGAATTACGACAATGTTACTATTCGCTGAAATCAGCTAACGGCAGATTTCGCACCCATGCGATATGATACGCAACATGAAACGTGGATAACATCACGCCATAGCAGTAAAAAAAAACGAAGAAAAATAAAAGATGAAATCGAGAAAGATGCAGCCATTTTGGGTTTTTTTGAAGCGAAGTCAGGACGTGACAGCTCAACGCAACGTGATAGAAAAAATGGTTACACCTGATCTTCCTCTTCCGAAGATCGACAACAAGAAATCCATAAACGATACTACGGGCTTGTCTGGCGAAGTGAGGCCAGCTGCTTACTTAACGTATTGATACATAAGCAAACAAGCAAAATATTGTGCTGACCGCCATTTCGCCGTCACTAAGACCAAGAAGCAGCTGTGAGTAGCCCACGAACTGTCCATGCGCCCGAATTTCAGAAAACAATATTTCATAATGGTGTACTAAATAGATGGACGCCAGGCGTCAAGCGATATGGACACCACGATATTATTTTAGGGCACGCTGCCACGTGGTGTTACGGGGATATTGAACAAGTGGCTGTTCTTTAACATCCACTGATATCACGAGTGCCCGGGCCTTTATCGTTTCGCTTCCGTGGAAATGCGGCCGCCGCGGCTGGGATTCGAATCCACGACCTTCGGGTCGGCAACCGAGCACTGCAACCTCTGGACCAATATAGCTAGTTCATTGGCCTAAGGCCCACATCATGTACGTTATCCTTAAACCCTACCGCTGCCTTATAACATTGAACCTAGGACATCGCGCTTAGTAGAACGCCTGAGCCAGCGAATGAGAGGGGCAGGTAATACAGATAAAAAAACCGTAACCATGCAGGTTTGTGCATTTCAATCACAAAAGGTTCAACAATCAATATCAATGCTAATGTGTAAGTGAGCTTTTATTTTGAATAACGACTGAAGTCGCGAACAAGGTAAGGACCATACAGCCGTGAAATGGGGCTAGAAATGACGGGCCCACAACAACTATATGCCATAGAAGGTTCCAAATGTCATTGGTACAGCGGCCTGACATCAACGTAACCCGCGGATCTGGTCTCAATCCACAGGGCAGACGACCGGTGGACATGAGCAACAGATTGGATACCAAGGGATGGAAATGCAGTCCGGCAAGGCGTAGAGGGGTCGGTGGGCTGACGAAATTGAAGAGTTCGCCGGGATAAAAATGGAGTCAGGTCGCACAGGATAAGGTAAACTGGATATCGTTGGGAGAGAGAGGCCTTCATCCTGCAGAGTATTAAGGCAGTCTGAGAACGGCGATGGTGGATATCATACCTTGAACGGCGAGCACAAGCTGACTAATAGCCTTCCTGGTCTGCGATGCGACGTTTCTAAACACTTCGGCCAGGGCCCATGGCCGGTCCGGGGACTGACCGGCGGCGCACAGCATACCTCGCGCCATCCATACACCGACCACTACCGAAAACACTCCCGTTGCAGAACGAAGCACGAAACAGAAGGGCGGGCGGGTCCAGGAGGACCACAACGACCGGTCGGACGGGTATGTACAGAGAGAACACACACACGTCGTCACTGGACACAACACGTAACGCCGCCGTCGTCACCGGACGTCGTCCGTCAGTGTGCCACGGACACATGCAGAGCATATGCGCTTGCGCCGCGCGACGAAGGAGAGACGGCCCAGTGTCCCGGTGACGCTGCCGTGACGCCGGCCGTGCCATTGTGCCGGGGCCCTGAACCGAGCGCTCGCCTCGGCTGGCTTCTACGGCTTGCCCGCATGTCGGGCGTGTCCGCACGCTAGCGCAGGTCAAGCCGAACGTCGTTCATCTTCTCCCTTCCCACTACCCGCTTGTCACATGCTTCGTTGATACGTTCGGCGGTGGAAGCCCTTCTATCCCCTGGTGGCGTTATACGCAGTGTATACGTAACAAGTTACAGCACGAGACGGGGCGCAAGTATAAGATTGGCGAAGAACTTTCAGAACTTGCCGCAGAAGAAAATGACGATGCTGATACGTAGGTTCTAGAAGCGCAAGGGCCATGCGCGGCCTATAGGAGCGTCATGGCAAATGACGGAATAGTAACAATGATCCGTACTTTGCGATGATATGTAAAAGGGTGTGAACAATGATAACGTTACGTGGCTGTATTGGGAGGGCCCCGAAATTCTGCATCGTAAGCCAGATAAAACACGAAAATGATGAGGGTGACATGAAATGTGTGTAGCCGGAATGAAGGGAAATTCTCGTGGGGAGAAAACTTTGATCTAAATATGACATCAGCAAGATTTCCTCGTGAGCGCCTTTGAGACCAAAAGCCGATTGCCACGTCACCCCTTCCCCCTTTCCAAAAAAAAAAAAAATGCTGCGAGCCCACGCGACGAACACAAACGACCCCACACCCCCTTCTAGAATGGTTTCGTTCTCAACCTCTCTACTCATAACGAGGTTATGGCGCAAAGAAACACAAGAGAAGGACATAAGCTCGTTAAGAATGAAGCAACTCGCCCAACAAGTCGCTCTGTTCTCTACTCCTGCCACGTAACGCGATCTCATCCTGGTCACTTATCTCATTCGTAAAACACGTCGACAATGACAGCATTGGCGTAGGCACAAAAAAAATAGTTGCTGGGGCTCCCTACGTTCAGCAGCATGCGGATTATGATCTCCATGAAGATCTACTTTCTTGATGTCCACCCGAATCCTGCGTGAGCGTCGACCATTTTTGTGCGTCAGCGCCGTATACGACGGAGCCAAGTTGCAAATGGGGCTTGAGTATAAGCGCATGTCCCCAAAGCGCGCTCAGGCTGGGCCCATCGTCTGCTTGGCTCTTCCTTCGTGACAACATCGCCCAGCCGCTAACTCACTTCAGACGAACAAGCTGCGCGTCTTGCTCGAATCTTACCCCGTATTCACAAACGCCCCTCCTCGAATTTCGTCCTTCACTTTACTGAGTAACACTGCGCCACTGCTCGACTTAAACTGACACCGCACTTCTCAAGAATCGCTGCAGATTATTGCCGATATGCAGTGACTTGACGATATGCAGTGAGATTATTGACGATATGCAGTGAGAGAGAGTGCACTCTCTCTGCCAAGAGAGTGCACTCGCATAGACTTTTTCAAGTCAAGGGGAAGCGTTGAGGGAAGGGACGTTCTAGAATACGGCGCTTATATTCCGGAAATCAGCAAGCAACCGTAAAAAACGAAATCCGCAGATACGTCACCCCCCCCCCCCCCCGCGCATGAGATAAGCTGGCAAATGTGGATCGTCCGAAGTGAGTTAATGCAGGGGCGACGTTGTCACGAAGGAACAGCCAAGCAGACGATGGGCCCAGCTCTGAGCATCTATAGGTGGTGGTTGCTGAGCGCGCTTTGTGGGCATGCACTTATAACTCTCGCCTTGTGTTGCAACGTGGTTCCGTCGCTGACGCGCACAAACCAGCCTGCGCTCGCGCACGACAGTTGAAGGTTTGTGCGGCCGCATACACCCAGCTTTCGCATGATGTGGCTTCTCAATGCGCACATTTCTCGTCCAGGGGCTGGTGCACACCGGCGACTTGCAGCGGTCGCGCGACCATTCGCGACTGGCGACTAAAAAGCGACTGATGTTCACACCGGCAGGGGCTGCATGCGAGCGACCGGAAGTCGCAAAACTGGAGAGTCACGACGATCGTTATAGCGCGAGAACAAAACGACGACACAGAGACAAGAAGGACACGTCCTTCGTGTCCGACACAGAGAGTCTCTGTGTCGTCGTTTTGTACTCGCGCTATAACTATCGTCATGCCATACCAACTAGCCCAAGCTGCCACACATCTCCATAGAAGTGTGGCAGCTTGCTAGTTGGTATGGCATGGCGATCGTTATAGCGCGAGAACAAAACGACGACACAGAGACAAGAAGTGTCTTTCGTGTCCGACACAGAGAGTCTCTGTGTCGTCGTTTTGTACTCGCGCTATAACGATCGCCATGCCATACCAACTAGCAAGCTGCCACACTTCTATGGAGATGTGTGGCAGCTTGGGCTAGTTGGTATGGCACGACGATAGTTATAGCGCGAGAACAAAACGACAACACAGAGACGTGTCTTTCGTGTCCTCCTTGTCTCTGTGTCGTCGTTTTGTTCTCGCGCTATAACTGTCGTCATTCTATGAAGAGTCACGTCCGGATCTCGTTATCAGCGAGATCTCTGGAGACTGGCGCCGATCAGGTGATCGTCGCCAGCTGAGTGAACGGAGCAAACCGAGCGTGCCGCTATGGTGGCTAGATACCATAGTGCCGCGTTTATTGGTTTCGTCCGTTATCGCACAGCGTTGAAAAAAAATTGAGCATCGCTGATTGGTTCCTGCAGCTTTGCGACTGCAGTCGCACGACTGAAAAAAATCAGAAAGCGACTAGGCAAAGCAGTCGCTTTGCGACCGTTCGCGACTGTTTGCGACCAGTCACAAAGGGTCGCGTGACCGCTCCTATAGTCGCAGGTGTGCACCAGCCTTAACGGTTACGGTGGTCGATGGTTGTGGCGAAATAACAGCGTCCCTCACAATGACATCATGGTTTTGACACCTAAAACCCTAGATACCATCAGCGCGCCATTTCCCAGACATGGCAGCATTGACTGACGTCAGTGTACTACAGTATCAAACGTGCTTCGTTTCGATTTTCGACGGATAGTGACTTAGCGATTCACCGCATGACGCGCCTGTTCTCGTTGCCAAGCTCCGCGTTTACGCAGCTGCTTGACAGGTCAGTATGCGAAGACTGGTCGACCGCGATGACGTCACAGAGAACAATCATTTCTCTCGCAAGACGTCACGAACGCACCTTTTCACCACAGAAGCACCCAAACGGGGCCCGAAACACACCCGCAGTCTATAGCAGCATTGATTGATATGTGGGGTTTAACGTCCCAAAACCACCATATGATTATGAGAGACGCCGTAGTGGAGGGCTCCGGAAGTTTAGACCATCTGAGGTTCTTTAACGTGCACCCAAATCTGAGCACACGGGCCTACAACACTTCCGCCTCCATCGGAAATGCAGCCGCCGCAGCCGGGATTCGAACCCGCACCCTGTGGGTCAGCAGCCGAGTGCCTTAGCCACTAGACCACCACGGCGGGGCAGTCTATAGCAGCATAACACCGCCGTGGTGGGTGACTGCTATCGTGAGTACAGTTCGAGAAGTAGATGATTCACTGACGTAAACGCTTTTTCTGGCGACATGTATTTAATATCAAATTACAACGGGGGCTCCATTTCTGCCATCGAAAAATAGGAGATCAGCCTATAGTCAGAAATTACGAAAGCGCGGACTTGAACCCTCTGATCCGCTTGCCGAAGCACACGAGTTTGCCTTGCATGTCGAAATACATTGGTCGAATTTTGTGTCTGCAAAACGAATACATCTCAATCACGCGCGCAAATTTCTAAAGAGCAGCGTTTCAATGTCGAAACGCGCTAGAAAAGTGCGCGAAGCACGTTTTCCGTCTACGAAAACACCGTCAGAGTTCGCGCGTCAACAACGCAACCGCTGCCGAAATACGAGTCTTTGTAACAGCACGTTTTCGCGCCAGCCTGGCTGGCGAGATGTTACACGCGCAACATCGAAATTTCGCCGCGGACAAGCTCGGCCATTGTGTTGCGTCGAATGCAGGAAAAAAAAAAAGTGCTACGACTGCTGCACGCAATTACGCGATCCGCGGTGAAAGGAACAAGAGGAAAAAAAAAAGGACAGACAAAAAAAATAAACATGGGAGAATGCACGAGCAGAGCAAGATGACCGACCGACTGACCTGCGAGCACCTGGAACGGGTGCACAATGGCGACTATACGTTTAAAAAGAAAAAAAGTGAACGAATGAAACGGGCAACAGAGGCAAGTTTCTTTCTAACGGGCAGTTTCGTATGCCATTCGCGCCATTATGTACTCGCAAGAGATCATCATCATTTCAAGACATAAGAAGAAAGGGCGGTTTGTTTTGGAGGAAGGGAACATATGAGCAACGAAGAGAGATTCGTTTGGAGAGCGTATCGAAAGACTATGGCGTACCGGCACTCGCCGCGAAAAGCAGAAATGAAAAAAAAAATCGTTTAGAAAGAGAGGAGGTCCGATCACACGTGACCGCACTGTTGACAGCTTGCACGTAGTCAAACTTCTTTACGTACGGTCAATTACAAAAGTTTACGGACCCCGCGGTGGAGCGAACCAACTGCTTGTCCGCGTCACCTAGTGGTGCGCCATCTACCGTCGAGCCCAGTGCAGGGCCGAAAAAGGGTCTTATATTCACTGGCCTTTCAATTTTCCACAGCCATGCTGCATATTGTTAGCTAACAGTTTTCACGCAAAATCGTATATCGGCAGCATGACTGTCACTTTTCTACTTTGATAGCGAAATCATAGATAACACGGGGTGCCGTTGGGTAGAGAGCTATACTGGGATCAATACCCCGCACCTCCACCAAAATGATACAGGGAAAAAGGGCGTCTGAGAAATATGTTTACTATGGATAAACAGGCAGGCACACAAGATGAAAACGCAGTATGCACGAGAGCTCAAACATCGTCTTATACCCTATCGAGTTCATCTGTGGCGCCACGTATAGCTATATCACTTTGAAAGGTAGATTGTATAGTGGCGACAGTCATGCTGAATGACTGCTCTCGAGACAGAATGAAGTCACGTTCAAACGTGAAAAGAAAAAAACATATTCGCGTCCAGTCAAAAACATACAAGCAATCGACTAAATGAAGAACGCGTCTCGTGCGATGGGCTCCTGTCGATCACCGCTGACGTAGCGGATATGACGTAGCTCCTGTATATGCGCTCGCGTGATACGTAAGCTTTTGTGGTTGAACGTATACGTGTAGTACAACATGACGGCTTCCACGCACATTTCAGTGTTACTTCACATTATTCATTGACGTCGGCCTCCCTGCCAGACCAAGACAGTATACCAGTGTGCGATGCTTTGATCACGTTCGCTGGGCGTCGTAAGATAACCTTTCCACGGTGTTAGTACTGCAACACGGCCGCCTAAATGAATTCGGCGCAGGTCATATGTGTACTGCACAGTACTTACGCATTGGAACGCGAAAATTTAGACGTAAGTAGTGGGCATTAAGGATCGCAGACTGGATTCTAAGAGAGACCAAGCGGATCAAAGAGAGACCGAAAGTTAGGTGGGCAAATGAGCCTACTCAATGCGAGGTTTAACGTCCCAAAAAACCATACGATTACGAGAGACGCCGTAGTGGAGGGCTCCGGAAATTTCGACCACCTGGGTTTCTTTAACGTGCACGCAAATCTGAGCACACGGGCCTACAACATTGCGCCTCCATCGGAAATGCAGCCGCCGCAGATGGGATCACATCCAGCGACCTGCAGGTCAGCAGCCGAGTACCTTAGCCACTAGACCACCGCGGCTGGGCGGCAAATGAGATTAAGAAGTGTGTGGGTGTAAAGTGGCAGCAGCAAGCACAGGACCGAGTCGACTGTCCAAACAAAACATGGGAGATGCCTTTGTCCAGTAGTAGGCGTAGTCAGATTGATGATGATGCTGATTATCATGAGTGCGCATGCCTTCGTTTCCAGTGTTTAAAGGTCGCGGCTTATCGACCTAGTTTCGACTCTGGCACTTACACGAGGGCCAAAGTTGCCTTTAGCGGCTGGATTTGAAGCGACATGACGCAGTTACCACGAGTAGTTCTTATACCAACGAAAAACGATGTGTGCATTTCAATCCACGAACACTGTACACACGTTGTCAATAGCGGGGACGTGCACAAAGAAGAAGGCCTGCATATGCAAGTGGCACGCTCTAGAGCGGGGCATTTACACATGCCTGCAGACCTGTATAAATGCCGGCAAACCCTTGTTCAAGTGCTGACCTTTGGCGAGTCCCGTGCAGCGTTGCTTGACGAGTCGGATGAGCTCTCCCTCGCGGAAGCTGAGCAGCGTCGACTCGGTGGTCACGTAGTCGGCCACGGCTTGCACGTACTCCGGCACTTCCTGCGAAACGGAACGGCCATCCGAACGACGTAATCAGCGAGCGCGCTCGTTTCGCACGCACGAGCAAACGAAAGGAACCGCGTCGGCTGCCGCCCGCCTGCCGGAACGACCGCGCTGCCGATAGTGACGACACCTGGCGGCCCGACGCGAAGACACAACGAGCGCACCTGGCGGCCGCCCGACGCGGCTAGAGTCGTGAAGTCACGTGACGCCGACCACGGCGAAACCCGCTCTCTGTTTTACGCGTTATCTGAATGCGCCGGACAAATTCAGAGGGTCCCTACAGAAAGCCACTTTTAAGGGCTTGCTTTTCGGTGCTGGACGCAACGTGTTTCATTGTTATTGCAACATTGATGTGAATGACGAGGTAACTTACGGAACCTCGTCCCACCCATATTAACTGTCGGAGGCGCGAAATCTGCCCCAAACTTTTTACTCAGTCGAACTTGGCTCGTCATTGTTCAATGGGATGCAGAGTGTAACCACGCAGCTTTTCTTTCTTTTTACGACAGTAACTTCTCAGGATCCCTGCTCTTGCATCCAAATAACTGTTTACTTTCAACACTTACACCCGGATTTCTCGAAGTTTTGAAAATCGACGTCAAATTTTTTTTTTCATGTTTTTCGCTCTGCGGATTTTTGTAATGCCAAGTGAAAGGGGTAGGAGCCTCGACAAGCTGCTAACATAGCAGCTTTTTGCTCTTATCTTTGCGTTTTCTTTTTCGCAACTCTGTGAAGAAAATGCTCAATAAAACTGAAACTGAAAGCGGCCCTCTCAAGGCAAGCCGTTGGAGCACGTCAACGCATCATTTTTTTTATTTCTGTATACATTTTAAAGCTTGCTTCCTTGTTGATTCGAGGCTTCGCCTTGCCTAATCCAGATCCCTGCCTGTGGCTTGTTCACAGAAGCCTTCCCAGCAAGCACACTGTAAACGTGTATCTTGCGTAGCTTGCTCAGTCACGTAACGAGAAATAGGTTAACCGTACGCAGATGCCGAAAGTTGAGAAACGTTTGAGGTAATGATGTAAAAAAAGTAACAAAATGTTAAAGAGGGAAGAGTTCCGTTGCTTACGAAGCATCAAGTCGCGCAGAGCGGGTAGATACACATGCGATCCGCAACCTCCTCCTCCTCGTACAGTACATCGGCAAAATGCTGAAGTGTACGCATGCGCACGGCAAACCTATATAGCTGTCAACGAAGTCCGTATTTATGCACGTGACGAGACAAATCTTTCCACACGCGCGACGTGTTTGAAGGCGAGCGGAAACTGCACGCTGGAATGGTCGAGACGTGCCTCACTTTTACTGACTTGCTTAAGCCTTGGATTATCTGAAAATTCACGCGCGTAGTTCCCGCGCCGCGACGTTTTTGCTTGTCGCACTACAATGTTGCGAACACCGGCCGCTGGGAGGCGAAGAAACCGAAATGCCCCTACAAAAGGTAAGAGCCCAAGGTTCAAAGACCTTGGGCTGTTACCCTTTCACTCTATAAAAATGATGAATCGCAGTTGTGCATGTATCAATGGCTGTATTATAAATTGAAGTCCCTGACATAATAAGGATACAGCCTCTGTTTGACACATACGGTGCTTGGTGAATCGAAAGCTGATGTGACAGTTTGTAGCTACTGACGGCAACAAGAGTTCACACGACGCAAGACTTGCCACGAAGGTGTAGGTCCACTTACTCTGAAAGCTTAACCTCTAATGGTTGTTTCAGCCCATAGCGCTTTTTCTACCAGCATGGTTATTGATTATATTATGAATGTCATGATTTGACAGACCATAATTTTATCTCTCTCTCTCTCTCTCTCTCACACACAAACACACACACACACACACACACACACACACACACACACACACACACACACACACACACACACACACACACACACACACACACACGTCCATGATCCCCGTTGAAGACACGGGGCACGCGGCTAAAAGCAACGTTACTTGGACTAAACCTAAGTCAGCCTCACCGCAATGTCGGCCTATAAATCTGTGCGCTCACGACTGTTGCGCACTCTAGAGCACATTATTCTACCCCAATCATGATACTATGGGCGTTTTACCCGTTTGTTGCATTACCTGCAAAGTTGGAAGCAAGTATATGCTGGCTCATTACCGTTACTTTGTTTTTCAATAAAGAGCATCGTATGGATCTTTCTCTGTCTCCTTCCCTGGTCAATTACAGCTGGAAGCAGTTTAATTGTATCTGACGAATAGCTTGGTTACGCTGATTTTCAGTACGAAGCCCCACATACCATGTAACTCACGAACTGTACAATACTTGATATTCTGTTCAAAAATTTTTCAAGTTTTCTATATATATTTTTATCTTGCTACTCCAAATTGATGGTGACTGTGACACGCTATTTTAAAACGTACGTTTCTGCGTCTGTTATACTTCTTCAACTTGATTTTGTGTCCCCTCATTCAAAATGGGAAAGGAAATTGGTATTTTTGTTCCACTTCGCCTGAGCAAATGTTTAGGTGGAGGGACCTTAGTCAGGCAGAGGTAATTTGCCTTTAGTCTCTTCAACCTAGGAAATCTTTCTGCCTGAATAAACAGTGAATGAATGAATGAACTGTTTAGTACTGACTATGGAAGGAAATACATTTTCGACGTGCGCATAATTTCTAGAATCCACGCTGTAAAATATACACAAAAGATTGATAGTAATTTACACCGCGCTAAAAAAACTCACACTATTTGGGACTCACCTGTGTGCCTTCCATGACGAAGCGACGCACCAGTGCTTGAATGTGGCCGGCCTTGAAGAACACGAGTGGAGGAGAGCAAATGTGAAATTAATGTAAAAAGACTCGATGTATTGAGGCTGAATGAAGACAATATGACATTTCTTGTAGCTCATTTGAGAGCACTAGCTATCACTTCGAGCAAATTCAACTAAAGGTTCAATGTCAAAGACAAAATCAAAAGTAGGGATGCCAATAAATCACAATTATGTGCCGCAATACTTTAGTTTATTGCAAACAATCTGTCACTGTAACTTGGTCGTAAGAATAGGCTGTATGAAGCTAAGTGAATTTTCCTAAGAGCAATCCGTGATCCTGAGAAAACCATTTCTCGATATTCAAGCAATCACAGGTCCACTGGACGGCTTTCAGCTCTTTCATAGTAGAGTACCTCGTACTCTAAATCGTTAACCACTCTTTCTAAACACATAAGTAGGCGTAACCGGTGCACGTGGGACGGCTTTCAGCTGATCTCCCATAGTATAGTTCCAAACACTGTAATCGTTAACCACTTCTTCTAAACACACTGCGTCCACAACCGTTCTAGATTTGGTATTCCTCCAGTCTACAGAACCTCGAATTCCCCGCGTCCAGTGGTCATTCCCGTGGAACCGTAGGCCGAGCCCTCGCCAGACAAGGCGCCTCTCGATGAAGGCGTCTCAGACCGGAGATGTTACATTTGACGCTCATTGCATGGTTGCCCAGTCGACCGCAAGTGTAGATGTCATCTAGGAGACTCCAATCCACGACGACGACGCCTGCATCTACGAGAGCTCGAACAGAACCACGAGTGGGACGCCCCTACAAATTCACGAAGACACCACCCCCAGCAACATAGGCCAGGACAGTACGCCTTTGTACCGTCCTCGCCCAAGAACGCGGGAACCAAGCGCCACCGAATATCCTCTAGTGACTCAGAAGCCCCCAGCAGAGACAGAAGTCCACTGCGGACTTCGATGCAGCCCCTGAAGTCTCGAGCTTCTGTGGAATCGCCTGGTTGTAAAAAAAATTACTCAGACGCCTGCAGGGTACTCGTTCCCGCGCCTGCTAGAGGTACCTCTGCTTCTCCGTGATATTATTATATTGCGTTTTACTTTACCTCGTGGCTCTAACTCTAAAATTTATTACTTTTAACGTTCATAGTTTCCGTAATCCACAAAAACAGGCTGAGGTATTGTCGATAGTTATAGCACGAGAACAAAACGACGACACAGAGACAAGAAGGACACGAAAGACACGAGCGCTCGTGTCTTTCGTGTCCTTCTTGTCTCTGTGTCGTCGTTTTGTTCTCGCGCTATAACTATCGTCATGTTATACCAACTAGCCCAAGCTGCCACACTGAGGTATTGTGCCTCCCGCGTTCATAGCACTGTGATTTGCCGTTCGTGCAAGAAATAAGTTTTTTTAATGATTTCTGATGTACTCGCTATTAAGCGTGCATTCCATATTGATTTGTTTATTTTCGTACGCCAGCAAGCGTTCGACAGGCGTCGGAGTCAATATCTTTAACCGAAGTCTATTGCGTGACCATCCTGTTTCCTTCGATTCCTTCGGACGCCTCCTGGCAATCCTGAAACGAAGAGCACAGCTGCACCTCTAGCGGGGAGCAATGAGCACTAGCGTGTACACACCGGCGCAATGAGTGGGGCGAAAGCGTCCGTCCGTCCATCTAGCGAAGACTCCGAATACTGCCGTTTCGCATCTTTTCATCATATATTTATCATACACTTGTTTCACAAGCTGTTTCATCACACATCGCTGCGGGACGGTCTTATCTTGCCTCCTAGTTATATCTCACCCCGGCTGGATCATTCCCATAAGGTCGGGTTGCCTTATTGCAGGACTCGCGCCTTTTCACAGTCTTTCATACCTCGCACCTCTGAGGACTGGAACCGGCTTCCCGCATCAGCGGCAACCATTGTAAATCACCTTCATTTCAAAAGTGTCTTAGCTAATTATGTGTAATTACAGCCAACAAAGTATTGTATTACCCGATGCTGTGTTGTTCCTGTACAGTATTTATTTTCTTGTCGTTTTTCCTGTCTTGATGTAATTCTCATCATTCCCGCGTTTTTGTTTGCTATAAAGCCTGTTAGCTAACCTGTATAATTAAGATCTTCTGCTCGATGTAAGATTCGCCGCTGCGTTTGTAAAAATTTTTGTCTTTTCTTTCGCAACCACTCCCCTCTGTAATGCCGTTTGGCCCTGAGGGTATTGCAAATAAATAAATAAATAAATAAATAAATACAGAAGTACCACCATCTAGCGGCCATTCCAAGGACTAAACGAGAGGTGACTACTTACTACTGCTACTACTACCCCCATTACTACTACTACTACTACTACTACTACTACTACTACTACTACTACTACTACTATAGTACTACTACTATATACACCGGGGACGCACGATCCACGGCTCAAGGAGCTTCGCCCTTAAAAATGCTCGGCATCACCTTTCCGCTTGCGACTCCTAGTTCTCCACTGCGCTAGCCCCGCGAAAAATAGTGGCCGGCCAACAGCGCATACACACGACGCAGGTTGAGCTTCTCTCCAGTCGGGCAGTGGCGTTCGATACTCCAACATGCCGCGAGCAGGCGACCTTATCACAAGTTCAGCGTCCATTCAGAGACAGCTCTCCTGGCTGTCACAGCGCTTTCTCTGATTCCGCTCTCGCCGTTAAATAGTACAGCTACCACAAGCATCTATGACTGCAATGGCTTGTTTGGTGGCATTGGAAATACCTTGGGTGAATAGATCGTCATCCAGCCTCCGTGCCTGAGAAGTAGCTGCAGCGTCCTGGGCCTGGTGGCACTGACGTCGGCGATGTCTTCAAATCTAAAATGGGCAACCAATAATAATAAAAAACGATAGCGTCGTTTTTCTCGCCTTTTTTTTTTTTTGGTTGCAAGCTCTTCAAGTATGGTGGGCGCAAAGTTGGGCTTGTTTTTGAAATGGTTTTACGGAGCTAAAAACACGGAGAGCAGGGAACTGAAATTCCCTTCAGTAAAACCAGAGGAATGATAAAATGACGATGTTTTTTTTAAAATCGTAATTACCCTTACAACAGAGTGACTTCTTTCAGGAGTGTAACCAGGGGAGGGGGGAGAGTTGAATACCGCCGCCCCCCTAAAATTTTTCAATTTTCCATGCGTATAATGTACACGCACACATAAAAGCACTCGTACGAACATACATAAAGTAAGGTTGACGATTTGATTGATATGTGGGTTTTAACGTCCCAAAACCACCATATGATTATGAGAGACGCCGTAGTGGAGGGCTCCGAAAATTTCGACCACCTGGGGCTCTTGAACGTGCACCCAAATCGGAGCACACGGGACTACAACATTTCCGCCTCCATCGGAAGTGCAGCCGCCGCAGCCGGGATTCGAACCGGCGACCTGCGGGTCAGCAGCCGAGTACCTTAGCCACTAGACCACCGCGGAGGGGCTCACACTTGCGGTGCCAAGCTTCAAAGAAGAGCAGAGTTGAGAGGCCTACTTTGTTTATTTTTTTCCCTTTCTCTCAGTTTATCCTACTTGTAAGAAGATTCGTATCGTACCGTAAGAAGATTCGACTTGAAGGGGGGGGGGGGGGGTGTTGCAAGGTTGATGATGTTGATGATGATGACGACAGCTGAGACATTTATGCAAAAGAGTACTCTCCGGATCGAGACGTCGTCACTTACCTGACGGTCTCGAGCACTCGCAGCTGTCCCGGCGGGTCCCGCTTGACGAGTCGAAGTCCCGAGTGGGCCACAGCGACCAGGTGCACGTCGGGAAGCTGCCGGCCACCGGACGCCGGGAACATGCGGCTGAAGTAGAGCGGCAGGTCGCGTGCAGCTTCGACGACGCTGCGCTGCGTCTGCACGGGGGCTCGGGTCCGACTCTCCGGAGCGGGACTCACGCCGAGCGAGTCTGCGCACCAGGGAGTGTGGCCTTAGGCTTTTGGTAGTGGACTCAACGAATGAAATAAGACTGAATGAAAAACGACGTACTCTGTACTGACGGTTTGAAACGGATGGATGGATGGATGGCTGGATGGATGGATGGATGGATGGATGGATGGATGGATGGATGGATGGATGGATGGATGGATGGATGTGGCTGTACCCTTTAGATCGGGCGGCGGCTAACGCCACCTAGCCATAATACTTAGTGAACTAACCAATAGATTTATCTTTTTTTTTACTTTAGATAGTGAAGTTGAGGACTGCCACTTTGCAGTGAAGGGTTTAATTTTCACTCGTGCCTTGACTTTAGCTACCAGCCAGATAACCTTCTTCTAGTTAATTCTACCCACTTAAAAGTCTATTTTGCCCTCCCTGTCCCTAAAACCCAGTGCTTTGAAAAACTCTGCGCCATCATCCTGAACTATAGGGCGAAGCCCTTTACAGAACATTATCAAGTGTTCGGCAGTTTCTTCTTTCTTTCCACACGCACTGCATACCATGTCTACCACTTCGTATTTGGCCGGATATGTCTTGGTTCGCAATACTCCCTTCCTGGCCTCAAACAGTACAGAACTACCCCGAGTACGAGAACGCGTACGCTCAGGCAACGCCTTCTAGAAAAGCTATGCCTGGAACGTGGCTCTCTCTTCAATTGAGAGCTGGCTGCCAGCGCAAAATCTCGGAGGCCATGCCTCCTACCGCGTGTTGGGACCGTCCGCCGCGGGGGACCACTCGCCGCCGTACCGCTCTGTCACGTGACGTCACCATAGCGCTGTGTCACGTGGCATCACAGCTTCTCGGAGGCAACTGTGAGAGCATTGCTGCTATTGCTGCGTTCGCAGGGGGCGATCGCCAGAGGCGTTCGCCTCCGTGCCGGAGGGGAAGGGTGAAATCCGAGGGTAGGGCAGTGGTTTCGCGGCTCACGTTCCAGGCATAATTTTTCTAGGAGGCATTCAGGGATAAGTAATGCTCGTATTTTCGTTTCAAGAGACTACAGTTCGTGTCACACCAGTGCAATTTCGACTGGAACCCTTACATCAGCGCCATTATTCCTATAGCGACCAGATTTGCAGCTGTATGACACGGTTATCACTAGCAGCTTCTCATAGAACTCATTATACTAAAAAAAAAAAGTGGCGTCGCGTTCCAATCAGCGAGTACATTGCCGGTTTAACACTGCACGTAGGTAGCATTAGCCATGCTTAATCTAAACCTAATGTTTATTCATTCAAAATGAGGCGACCTTCCGAGGCAACAACCTGCCTGCAGTCGTCAATTATCAGAGAACAGTAGCCATGGCGAGGCAATAGCATAATATAACGTTAGCCAACACTACAGTAGGCGAGTACAGCTTTAGACAGCAGCAGCATTTCCTCCACCAAGACTGATGCACAGAAGGCTGCACGAATAAGCGTGCATTCTAAACTGTGACACCATGAAATGACTAAGGCCGGCAAATGACGTAAGTATAGAACACGGCTGCTAACAGGCTATATCAAAGCGATAGTGTCAAAGAGCTCGTTTGACAGAAATTCATGCGTAGGCGTCGTTGGTTGCGAGCGAAAAATCATCATTTTATGTGTGAGAAAAAAATCGAGAACGATTCAAATAAAATTATTTTAAAAAAATCCTGGATCCGAGTGGAAATCGAACCCTGGTCGTTCGCATGGCAAGCAGATGTTCTATCACCCAGCCACACGCTTGATTGTGAATACAGTGAAAAAAAAAACAAAAAAACTTCCTCTGCTTGAAAGTGCAGCGAATGTAACTTTCGCACTTCACAAACACATGCGTTCTGTACACATGCTTCACGACACGGAATGAAATAAGGCAGTAATAATGGGTGGTGCAAGCGCCGGCGGGCGTCAGAACACGTGATTATCATAACGACTTTATTGTTTAAAGCCGGTCACCCACTACATAAGGCACAAACGCTACTTTGCCTATTCATTAGGGCGACATATAGTGGGCGCATGGCAAGTTTGAAAAAAATTTCGCGCACTAAAAGTGTTTGAAGCACGCACTAAGAACGAGACATCGCACTCGCGTTCAAATTATAAAGGCGGAGCTTAAGGCCAAACCTCCAAAGCGCAAAAATGCACGCGAAAGCGACAAGCGACGCGACGTAGATCGGCTTCGCGCGATCAGTCGCTAGCGCAGGCAAACCTCATTCACACGACGGCTTCGGCGAGCGAATTCCACTGTGGCTGGCATGAGGCCGTCTACTCGCACCGAGAAAACCGCGTAGCAAGCGGTATGCAATTTAAAAATAAAATATATTGTTGTGTAATGAAACGGAAAGTGTTTATTAATGCCTTGCAGCACTTTTTATATGCACATGCGTAATAAACATTGCGTTATTTCTTGTTGCGCATACGTGACTAGGGCAGGGTCACGTGCACCTACGTAGTCTTTGTCTTTTCCGGTATTTCGCTATTGGCTGCTTGAGCCCAGCACTTCCGGGCGATGAGCGACGGTTTCCAAATCTGGAGAACCGAGCGATCGCGCGAAAACGAGCACGCGACACGTCGCGCGAACGCCCTGTTTCGTCGCTCGTAGCGTCGCTCGTCGCTGTCACGTGCATTTTCGCGCTTATGAGGTTTGGCCCTTATGTGTTCCTCCATGCTACATAACGGCGCAGAAGGGGCGAAAATTGCGCCAAGCATTCGCTTAGTTTGGGGAGGCCACTGCGACGGAATCTTCCCACTCCCCCGAGGGGGAACCCAGTGCACACACGCGTGCCTTACAGCAGCCACTAGTCGAATGAGGAAGGCAATAAAGAGTAGAAGAAAAGGCAGAGAGCAAAGAAAAAGGCCGAGAGGAAGACCAGCTCCCGAGCCTGCCGCGTTAGCGCAATGTCTTGAACAAGAGAAAATATGAGTGTAGAAGAAAAAAAAAGCAGGCTAGAATGTCGAGGGAGGATGGATTCGAGGATAAATAGCACGGAGGTCGTGTATTCGAATGATACAAAATAGAAACGGCAGGGCAATTGAGGTGAAAGAGAGAGGGATAGAAAGAAGGAATGAAAGGAGTTAACCATCTTGCTAGGAAGCGCAGCCACTATTACAAAGAACACACAACACAAGCGCAACTTAAGCGCTTGTGTTGTGTGTTCTTTGTAATAGTGGCTGCGCTTCCTAGCAAGATGGATCCTTACCAACTGGCCCGATACAATTGTTTATTGAAAGGAGTTAATACAGAATCTCTAGCGAAAACGTGTCCCTCAGCTCAGCTTGACGGCCCCTACGTGGGATTAGCCGGGTGGCGCGGGGTCTCCCCTGCGTCTTCTCAGGACCAAAATGAAGTTTTAATCAATCAATCAATCAATCAATCAATCAATCAATCAATCAATCAATCAATCAATCAATCAAACCCTGAGCGCGTGAACACAGACAGATCTTCCGCTGGCACCGCGACAGTGTGTCGGAAGGCACTTTTACGATGATATGCGTACAGATGTGCGAAGTTAGCTTAGATCGATTATAGTTAGCACTTTGAGAACAGTGGAGCAGCACTGCTGATACTATGAAAGACAAAACAACGCACGACACCTGCGTTGCTTTGTGTTAGATAGGCCCGTTTATTGAGCCGTCATTTAGTAGGAACATGATACGGCGGCGTCCGCGTCTCTATACGCAGCGTGCAAACCGTTATTGCTTGTGTGGCGATCTCCGGGATCTGTGTCTGTAGAAGGTTGCGGGCGCTACCGCGTCCAGGTCTTCCGAAACGGGTAGCGTTTCGGCAAGAAAACGTACGTAGTTCTGTAGGACGAGCGTTCGCAAAAAAAAAAAAAACAAAAAAAAAACGCGCAAAGCAACCATATGACCACAGCTTCCAGAAAAGGTCTAATTTACAGCCTTGGTGTTGATTTAAAAGGAAACTGAAGAGAAACGATGAGTTGTTCTAGATTGATAAAATGCACTCTGGGAACTCCACTGTCATACATTTCACTGCCATAAGTTCATTGCTAGCAGAGAGAACTCGAGGTTGAAGCTTCATTTTTTTGAATATCGCGCTGTAATCTCCGCGCGTGACGTAAGAAATTCCACAATCTATTTTTCTCAATTTCGTGACATTGGCTCGATGAAATTTTTTTATTGCGATAGAAGTCATATGGGCAGTCTCAGCTGGTTTCTGCCGCCACCGCCGCCCCCGTCATTTATATATATATATATATATATATATATATATATATATATATATATATATATATATATATATATATATATATATGTATATATATATATATATATTATATATATATATATATATATATATACACGAAGAAGATGCGCTATTCTCCTCTTTCTATGGAGGGAACATCACCTTTCCGGCCGGGGTCGTCTGCGCGCACGCTTATCTCTTGCGCGAACTAGTAGGAGGGAGGAGGTGGGGCGCTTATGGTTGCCGCGCCATCTGAAAACTCAAGAAAGAAAAAAATTGGCCCGAATCTACATGTTACACTGTAAATGTTGTCGAAAGAGGACAGTCTTGCGTCTGGAGAGAGTGAACAAAACGATTATTTGATGTTCTGCGCAAGAAAATCGGTGAATGGTATTCTGAAGACGCTGCGTTAGAGTTCCTCGAGCGTGTAGCGGAGGCGAACAAGCGCATCTATGCACGTTAGACACGAGCGCCATCTGGCAGTTATCTTCGAGAACGAAGGTGGCCGCGGAGAAAGATGCGCACCAGTCATGGAGGTGATAAGGTGTAGAACGCAAAGCGACGGGCAGGTGCCGCCACCGCGTCGTCGTAGCAAAGCGTTGGAAACATCCTCTCGAGCATCGCGTTAAACGCTACAGTCCTTAGAGTTACTTGTGTGTGCCTCTTCTAGTATAAAGGCAGACATGCAAAATATAGACATGTTGTTACGGCGCCTCAGATATGCGCAATATTTGCTTTTTTTAATTGCCAAACGCACAACCATGAACGCTAAACCTTGAGAAATATTGGTGGGCGCTGCGGATGGGCTTGTCCGTTTGATGCCGTTTGAGATATGGTTAGGTGGACAAACAGACAAATGTACAGACAGACAGACCAAAATTTTTCCGTCCAAGGTGCCCAAGAAAGACTATCGTCTTTAAAAGCCACCCGCACTCGGCACCCAGCTCATCGCGATGCGCCACCACGCCCTTATCTCCCGCGCGTACTTTGCCTCGTGGATGGGCGCGGGGGGTTAGGTGCTCGGGCGCGCGCGCTTATGCATCGGTGGCGAGAATCGTGCGCCTTCGGCTTTCACCGAAAAGATTGCCTTTAGTTGCCATATCACTTCACTCGCTGCACAGGCCTCGTTTGCGAAAACAGCGCGCTTTTCAGACACAGCGAAGTAACAACTGGGACACTCGTTCGCTCTCATTTCTGTACCTGTGATTACGTTTCGTGCGTCGTTTTTTGTTTAAACAGCGCAATAAGCATCGAGTTGTAAACGTTGTTAGTTAGCTCTCATCCCGTGTGTGTTGTTTTCGTGCGTCATTTGTGCGTGAGCAGCGCGCTGCACGTTTCGATCTGCTAGCCATGCCCGGCATTACATTCCAACGGTTGTTGCTATCGCATTCATTGCTTCTCCCTCGCGGTGAAACTCTGACATTTTTTTTTTTTGCATTGAAATCACAAATAGTACGCTGTATTTTGTTGGCGTTCAAAGTACGCGATGTTCTGCGGAAGTTGTGAAAAGCAAAATGCCTCATTATATCGAGCGTTTACTTATATCTAATATCGATATATGAAATGTGGCTGTATTATGAAAGGGTAGAGTTCACTGTCTCTCACCGCATAGCGCCCGTAGCCTGGCCGCTTCGTCCTCGCGCAACCTTATGCAGGTCGGGCCGAACGCGTCGGCGACCACTTGACAAAAGACCAGATGCAGTGCCTGAGGTTCCTGTAGCTGCTCGCCGGGCTGGAACACCTGCGTCGGGGGCGATGTGAAAATTTCGTGGACAAGTCAGTCACTGCATTGCAATACATGCATGTCTTCATTATGTCTTCATCATTATATTGATATCGGATGAAGAGAGATGTTGCTGTCATAAGAGTGGATAGCAGACACTATTGCGTGGCACACTCTATAGTTCAGTGAGCATATGTCAACATTAGCCATGACATATCCAACGCTAGCCATGATTGTCAAGTTGGCAAATACAGCTGGTGCTGGGTCGAAATTTCGGACACTCAGGTGCCTCCATAGTGTCCAATTTCCTGACGGCGGCTTCTTCAGTAAATCAGAGTTGACAAGATTGCAGACGTGAAGATTCGACAGCCTCCAGAATAGCCATTGTGATCACCATAAAATAAAACATCATGCACCTTTGCAGACATGGCGAAAGGGGGCGTAATGGAACATTATGTCCTCGAAAAAAAGAGGAGAGCTCGCCACAAGAACGTAAACAAATTACGGATGACGCAGGGTCTCCGATATGCACGTACCTCCTTGCGTATCCTGATTCTCCACTCGACCTTGGTGTAGGTAATGTAGGGGGCGCTACTGGGCGGGTACAGGCGAGTCTTCAGATTGTCTCTGGCACGCACCACTGGAGCTGGAGGAGGCGCCTCGTCTACGGGCTGCAGGAACTCGGCGCAGTCCTCGACTGGAACCAGAGCAAGAAAGAAAAAAGAGGCATCAAGGTGATCATACTTAGGTATACGTCACCAACCTGCCATCGAGTCGCGGTTATTATATAACGGTGGCATGTGAATTGCTTTCCTTCGCGATTCGTCACTGGTTCGACCGACGCTCCGCCCTTGTGTTGTTATCCCGACCGACCAGTTCTTTCGCTTCAGTCGCAGTGGGTTTGAGTACTTTAAATCTTTAAAGCACCAAAGTCGCCAGAAAAATCAAAACAACGTTTATCGAATTTCACCTTCTTTAAGTATCTAAGATCGATATATTTCGTACTGTAGCGCGCGCTTTGTCAAGCAGGTGTTTATGGGATCGTAGAGTCAAAGAAATCAAGCGAACAGCCATGGTCCAGGAACACACTGAGAAGCTTCAGGGAGACACAAGCTCACGCTTGGTGCAGTTGCAACAGGCCATTGCGCGCAAAACTGGACGGACGTTAAGGCATGCCTTAGGACGTGCTCCTTCGTTAATTGTATTTCAGCTGAATTCAAACTCTTTCAGCGCTGATCTGACGGAATCCGCAGAAGCTGTCGAGGGTCAAGCCCCCACAAAGGTTTGAGTGTTGCGGTTGGTCCCTCCATCGCGCAAATTCTCCAAGTATATTTATTTCTCAGTTTAAACTGCCCAATGCTCGTAAACCATTCTCAAAGCGCTGTCCCATCTACTCATATCTCTATTAACAGCCACTCCGTCACGCACACTCGATGGACTCAGCCGTTTTGCTGTCCGCATCGTAGACCAGCTTCTCGAAATCTACGAGTGAATCACGGTTTACGAAAATTTCCCGTTGTATAATCAAGGTTAATTAGCTTGTACGGTACACTCGGGGCTGCTGTTTGCGAGATACATTCAATATATGCCCTCGATTTTTCAGCCTTTCATGCCGTAGACAACTGTTCTAAATGTCTCTGTCACGGCTCTCTAAACCTCTCTAGTATATACTAAAACTTCATTATAACAAAGTTACATCTTGCACGAAAATGAGTTCACTATAAACGAAAATTTGTTATAAAAGTATATGCCTAACACCATATTTATTGCAAGAATATTCTTCATTTACTTCGATATAACAGATATCTTGTTATATCCGGGTTCGTTATATAGAGTTTTTGGTGTATCAGCTTGGGCAACACCACGCGGGGTACCCGCAATAATAGCCGCTAGGTCACTCACACTCGATGGCCTCAACCTCTCTAACATATACTTAAACTTCATTACAACAAAGTTACATCTTCCACAAAAATGAGTTCATTATATCCGAAAATTTGTTATAAAAATATATGCCTAACACTGTATATTGCAAGAATATTCTTCATTTACTTCGATATAACAGATATTATGTTATATCCGGGTTCGTTATTTCGAGTTCTTGGTGTATCAGCTTGGGCAACACCACGCGGGGATACCCGCAATGCTAGCCGCTAGGTGACTCACACTCGATGGCCTCAGCCTTGCTGCTGCCCTCAAGCAGCTTCTCCGGGTGCAGAGCCACCGGGTGTCGTGGCTCGCGGTGCCGAGGCACCACCGGTGTAGTGGGCATGCACACGCTACTCGACGCGGCCACCGACGATGTACCCGACTGACCGGATCCACCTCGCGGTGGAAGTTGCTGCTGTTGAAGGATCGACTGGTGTTGCTGCTGCTGCTGCTGCTGCTGATGTTGAGGCGGCGGAGGCGGCGGACCCAAGCCGGCTCGGTCGGAAGCCCGCGGAGGTCGCGAGGACGCCATGTCCCGCATCGGAGCCTGCGAGGAGGACACCAGGAGACCAAGCGCGCGATTGAGCGGACGGCTGGGCAAGTGGCTGGTTCGGGATCCCGGTATAACGCGCGCAGAACAGGACAGGGACTTTCTCAACGCCCACGTTTTGTTCTGCGCAATATGCTAGGAATAAGTTTAACGGTTTGAGAGGGTGAGCCACTTCGGGTCTCTGTATTCGCACTGCACTGCGTTTCTAGAATTTTCTTGAACATTACTAGGGATGACGATACTTATAGCGTATGAGAACAAAACGACGACACAGAGACAAGAAGGTCCTTCTTGTCTCTGTGTCGTCGTTTTGTTCTTGCGCTATAACTATCGTCGTGCCATACCAACTAGCCCAAGCTGCCACACTTCTAAATTACTAGGGAGCTCAAGTGTCTTTCGCACGCTCCACTATTTCACACGCCTACTGTTGGAGGTCGCAAGTGAGAGCCAATTAGGCAACAACTCGAAGCACATGGACACAGAGCATTGAAAATGAGTTTTTCCTTTTATAACCCTTCCCTCCACTTAGAGGAATTGTACAGAACTAGTTTACAATAGGGCAAGGGTATACACACGGAAAGGGACACGAACCTGCGACCTCCTCTCCATCTTCTGTATCTTGGCCTTGACCAGGTTGTCGAGGCGGAACGAGTGGGCCTCCTGAGGCGGCGTCCTGAAAGCCCAGCTGTCGCTCGAGGGCCAGCTTGCGTTCCTCGCGCAGCTTGCGGTTGTCGCCGCCCGGGGGCGTGGTGGGCGTCGGCGCCACGGGCAGCTCGTCCTCGCGCCGCCTCCTGCTGGAGGCCCGCGAGCGCACGCTGTGGTCCATGGTGAGCTGCTCGAGCTTGGCCTTCATCTCGGAGCTGATGCGCAGCTTGCCCACGCTGCCCGGACGGGTCTCGCCCTCGAACGCCCGGATGATGGGCTCCTCGTCTCCGCGAGTGCGGACGGACTCGGACTGCGTGCGGTCGCGTTTCAAACTCGAACAACGTGTCTTTGAATTTTGACGGTAGTGCGAGAAGAAGCGAAGCACCACAGGAAGAACAGCATCAACAACGGCATAAGACTACACGCGAGCAGGTTCAGCAAAGTGATTGACTCATAATCAAGCTTCAAGGCTCCACCACTAGACTGCGTAACAAAAGGGTTCTTGATCATTTTAAGAGAGATTTGAAAATATAAATTGTAGGGATTGAATGTAGGGATTATGAAATGTAGGGATTATGTCCCTACATTTCACGCCCCTTTCATTTTTAGTACGATCTAATCAAGCGTTATGGCCAGTTGTCGGTTTGATATCACGCGAAAGACGACGGGCACAGGAAGGAGGGTACAAGAGATACCGTGCGCAATAGTGTCAGGCTACGAGATGCGCTAACTGCAGAGGCGGCAAGTGCTGACCTTGGGCGATCCAGCCTCGGTGCCGTTGGCGTCCATGTCCTGTATCTCGGGAAAGTCGACGAGGTCCTCGTCTTCGTCGTCCAGGTCGTCGAGATCATCCAAATCGTCGCTGCTGGAGTCGTCCTGGAGGCCCGCGGCGCGCCGTTCTTCGCGTTCCTGGCGCCGAAGCCGCTTGAACTCGAGGAACGACGTGGGCTGGCCCGGCAGGCAGTTACCGGACTCATCGCGAGGTGGCGGCCAACGCCACTTGCCGATGCGGACCGTTTTGGCCCGCCCGTAAACATCTGCAGGGCGAATGAGACATCAAAAGGGAGTTATGATTTTAGGTCCTCTTTATAACGAATGGCGAGCTACTATAACAAAACAATCCAATTATTCTTACGTGGCTATGCCAATAGAGAGCTGTAGAATCCAAGTGCTCTAGAAAACGAACTATTCGGGCCTATATACTACCGAGCTTCGGTCGGTAGTAAACACTGATTGAAAACTGACACGGAACTTCAAGAAGTGACTGACAGTCCCGTGGCCACTGACCTTGGTACTTGGCCATGGTTGTTGGTGACATTGGCGGAAGTGGTGGTGGTGGCGGAGGGGGTGGCGGCGGTGGAGGAGGAGCGCCCGACGAAAGTCCACCGCCGGGGGCGCACCACCGTCAGCTTTAAACCGCAGTTCGCTGAGAACGCTGCCGAAGGCGTCCCTGGGAGAAGCCCTGGTCGCCGCCGTCGCTCCTGCGGCATGTGACGTGTGCGCTGCTGACGCCGTTGTAGACGTCGCCGTTGCCGCGGGCGCTAGAAGTCGCTGTTGCGCGACCGTGGCGGGGTCGATGGTCGGTATGGACAGCGACAGAGGAGTGAGACCGGCCATCGGCGAGCCCAGGATTTGTTGTTGTTGTTGCTGCTGCTGTTGGGTGGAGTCACTCGCGTTGGCGGCTCGGGCTAGGAGGCCGCCAGCTCCGCCGGTACCTTGAGGCGGAGACGCAGCTGGAACCTGCGTTGCAGTTATGATTGTAAGCACACCTTAGGGCGAAAGCCATTTATAAGGTCGAGAAAAGGAGGAGAGGGCGCAGCAATTTGTGTTGGTTCGACAATTGCTTGTATGTTCTCTGCCTATACGGATTTGAGGCGGGAGAGAATCAATACAATCGATTGGGATGTAAAAGATTGTCTTCGCCTGCAAATCTTCTAAGTAAATGAGTAAAGACCAGGTGAGTTTTTGCCGTGTAAGGGACCGCTGCAACACTTAATACGCAAGCGGCGTAGGCACCAGTGACATGCATTTACCTGTATACCGGGTGGTAGTGGCCTTTGAATTAGAACGTGTCTTTAAGAAAGCACCAGCTACGTCTAGCAACAACTCTTTCAGTTGTCTCAGCGACGTGGGCTGGAAATCGTCGACGCAAGTCACTGACGCCAAATCGCCATGAATTTTCTCTTGATGCAAATTGACACATGAGTGATCGTTCAGAAGTGGCCTTCGACCGGCAACAGAGATAAATTGACTGATATAAAAAGCACCAGCTGTAATTGTCTGGTACCTGTTACCTAACACACTCACATGAGCTCGCATGGACGAGTGCAACGCGTCTTTGGAAGCCAACTGCAAGTGGCCCGTGGCTCGCTATGGAAAGTTGAGACTCGTTAAGTACGCATGATTGAGACGGGCTGAGCAATAAGATACTCGTTGCGTTTTGACCTCCACATCGACACGCCCACAGCCAGCGCTTGTACACCAAACAATAAAGCGCTGAGAACAATGTAGGCTTCTGCATCCATGGGCGTGCCTGTTTATTCTTTTATGGCGTAAAGCCTGGGAGCTATCCCGAATCAGTCGGCGGCTAGTTCAGACGCTTTCAAGAGACGTAATTCAGTGTTTGCAACATTTTTTCCAACAGAAGCTTCTTTGGTTGTACTTCAGCGGGATTGGGTGCCAGTAGTTCGAGGTTCTCATGGCGTGCAGTCTTTGCGCGGTTAGCTTAATCATCTGTGAAAATTAATCTCGGATTGAATTTAAATGAACTAATACTGTAGCAAATAGGCAGAAAAAGCATTCATCTATTGTTGGCTTCATTATCATAATAGATTACATTAGAGTTATATTGATTTAATCCGCGTATAACCATTTAAGAAACCTGCCTCGAACTTGATCGTCAGCTTCAATTCCTGTTTGCTCGTCGCCGCTGACGTACTTATAGCAACGAAAAGCCCGTTCTCGTAAGTCAAACGACAATGAAGTTGAATTCCGGGTAAGGCGGAAGTTCAGGGAGATAGGAAACCTTTGAGCTGTGAAATCTTATAGCCCGAAATGTCATTGCAGCATACGTTTTACAAGTGCACTTGTCTTTCAAGACTGCAACTACCTACCCTTTTAGCGTGTGTATCTGCCTACTTCATGCCGCCCCCCCCCCCTCTTACCCGATCGCCCAATTTTGTATGGGAGGGAGGACTGGTTAGAAAGTATCCACACACACACACACACGCACACACACACGTGTGTGTACACAAACACACACACACACACGTGTGTGTGTGTGCTTGTGTACACACGTGTGTGTGTGCGTGTGTGTGCGTGTGTGTGTGTGTGTGTGTGTGTGTGTGTGTGTGTGTGTGTGTGTGTGTGTGTGTGTGTGTGTGTGTGTGTGTGTGTGTGTGTGTGTGTGTGTGGTGTGTGTGTGTGTGTGTGTGTGAACTCCGAGGATAGTGTGGCCTTTCCTTGGTTGGTTCCTCAGGCGGCCCTTTTATTTGACCCTCGTGACAATGCACGGGGGCAACCCGTCTGCTTCCGGCGGCACTCCTTCTCTGTCTTTTCTTTTTCTTTCTTCTTTTCTTTCTTTTTTTTCCTTACTGACGAACATTACAGAAAAGCAACAGTCACTGCCGCTTCCTTCGCTAGTTCGTTGTGTGATTTTTGCTGTTCTTTCTTTCTTTTTTTGTGGCCCCCAAATTGGTCCAACTGCCCTCCGCTACGGGATGTGCTATTTCACTTACGTCCTCCGAAGAAGGCTGGGCCGCTAGCCGAAATGATTAGGAGAAAACAGATATTTGTTTTGTTTCTTATGTAGCAATACTCCAGAAGTTTCTAATTCTAGTTACGGTATATCCAGAAGAGGGTTTGTTCATTACCTTGTGCTCCGAGGGATTTCGTCGAATAGAGTTGAATCTAGCATAAGGTCGAGACCGTAACATAACTTTTTTCTCTTACGCTTGTCCCGATAACACGTCGACCGAGTGCGATCATTCTCAGCATTTTTAAAAATTTTCGTGACATCTTGTAAAGACGACATGTCGTGACAAGAGCCAACTTACCACAGATGACTGAAGCAGCTGCTGAAGCGCGGCACTCTGCTGCATCAGCTGCTGCTGTATTTGCAGGTTCTGCTGAACAGCGTTCGCGAGGAACGCTCGTTGCTGAAGCTGAAAAAAGAACGTAAGACATATCTCGATATACCTTGGGACCTGTGTCTACGAATGAAAAGCAAACAGAAATGTTTCAGTTTATGATGGTGCAAAGGCACCAACGGTTTAGCATGGCCATGCAATATTTTTCCCCCACAGGGTTTGCAGAGTATGGTCTCTTCCTTTCCAGTACACAGCATGGTGATTCAAGTATCCATCATCGAATAAACACGCTTTTTGATCGCTTTGTTTTCAGCATGGCTGATGAGGGCAGCACTCCAGGAGCAAATAGTCAGAGCGCTAATAGACCAAAAGGGTCTTTCTGCCGCGTATGAACTTGGTCTGACCGCACAGAGGCAATTTTCTCCCCTGTCTGTGGACATCTTAAAGGGCTCTTCACCAGGTCTGAGAATTTCGAGCAGGCAAGCGGGATGCACGGACTGAGTGCTCACGATCTCATCTGCCGAGATTTGCGATGCTGCGCGCCCCCAGAAAGAGGTGAAACGTCAGACTGAAACACCGCTTGACCTTCATCTCACGGGCGCGTTCGTAAGAACGGTCCAGCGTACGGCGAAGTAGCACGTGACACTGCGAGAATTATTCGTGGCGACGAGTGTCATTTGCGCAACCTGTTGCCTCAACCATGAAGTTTGCGTACAATTATTACACCATACAAACAAAATCTATGCGCGTTACTTTTTTTTTAACTTCGTATCGAGCGAGATTGATTGATTGATTTATGGGGTTTAACGTCCCAAAACCACCATTTGATTATGAGAGGCTCCGGAAATTTTGACCACCTGGGGTTCTTTAACGTGCACACAAATCTGAGTACACGGGCCTACAACATTTCCGCCTCCATCGGAAATGCAGCCGCCGCAGCCGGGAATCGAACCCGCGACCTGCGGGTCAGCAGCCGAGTACCTTAGCCACTAGACCACCGCGGCGGGGCTATCGACCGAGACAGGAAACTAATCTGCCTCCATTCCAGTTGCACTGATGTTCTCGCATCGCCCCGGTGGAAGCATCCAAAACGTTTGGCGTGTTTCTGATGCATCGTCCCTTAGAGCAATTTCAGCGGAGCGACACATTTGTATCGTGGTAAGAATACACGATCCATGCCAGCCTCTCCAGACGTGCGCATATACAGGGATCCATGCCGCAAAAAACAGGCATACAATACAGTGAACCTCGAAACGACACAACGCAACTGGCGTGCACAAGCTGCAGCATGGGCATGTCGTGCGAATATAAGCCTTGCGTGGCCACGGCGGTTTGTGCGTCGTGTGATCGTCCGGCCCCCGACTCGCTCCGATACCGAAGAGGGCCGGGAATGAATTCGGCTTAAGTCTACACTGGGTGAGCGGCTAAAGTTTCAAGCTCACCTCCTTGCATCGTGCTTTCGCTGCTCTTAATGAACTAATTTAAAAATTTTAGTGGTACAAAGCTTTTTCAATCAGCACACTACCAGTGTCTAAGTAAAATTTCTCATTTAATCTAGTGAACAACCTTCTAAGATCTAGTGAAGAACCTTCTAAGAAGCAGATGGCAAACAAAACCAAACCCACGTGGACATTTTTTTTTTATCTACACTCAGCTTTCCCCTCATGACACTCCACGGTTTCGCACTTGTTCTTCATTGTCCTGAGGCTCCCCGACAAAGCCCCTCGTGTTCCATACGTATGCGAGGAGATGCTGGAGGGACGCCGAGAAGGCAACGCGATGCGGACGAATACATGTGTAGAGGCTGATTGGCCACCATATTTGCCAGGCTTTGTAGGTTTGACAGTGCTGAAAGGAACTTGTGAGATGGAGTATAGGTTGCACTCCATAGAGTTTCGAAAGATAAATTTTGTTCGGTAACGTGAATAGCGGTTTTCAACTGTAAACAAAAGCGAAATTCGAGGTTAAATACATCCGGACTATCATCGCAGCTGCTAATCGTACTCTCGGCTTCCTAAAACGTCATCTGCGCAACGCACCCCGCCATGTGAAATTATTAGCATATCAGTCCCTCGTAAGAAGCAAGCTTGAATATGCATCGTCAATTTGGAGCCCACAACACGCGTACCTCATTACTGCACTCGAATCACTTCAAAACCGTGCTGCTAGATTCATTCATTCCTCATATGCCTATCACATTAGCGTGTCATCTTTAAAAGAAGAAATTGGCCTGTCCCCTCTATCTTCCCGCCGCCGCATTGCCACCCTTTGCTTGTTTCATAAACTTTTTCACAGTCCACTTGCAATCGAACCTTACATTTCCCCCCCATTTCGCAGGTCATATCGCATTGGCCATGGCTTTGGAGTTGCCCGTCAACGTTCCCGCACCGTTACTTTTGCTGCCTCATTTTTTCTTCGTGCAGCAAAAGACTGGAATGACCTCCCCCACCATATTGCAGCAATCACCTGTCCATCAACATATATGCATAGCGTCACAAGCCATTTTTCAAGCTAATTCATGGCTTTTTTTGTACGTTTTTTGTAACCCCACACCTTATGTATTGTCCCCCTGGGGACCTTTAAGGTAATAAAATGAAATGAAATGAAATGAAATAGCATTCATACGGGCGCCAATTCTGAAAATAGACTTCTAAATTCATTTATAGGGATTTAGGCACTAACGTCAAAAACGGGCATTGATGGTCACAATAAAAGCACTTCTTGGCATTTAATTCATGTTCATATATGAAACTGACACAATAGGAGCGCCAGAAACAAGATAGGCGTATGCCTATAATCCGGTCTCTTGTCATAAGTGACTGTAAGTTCGTCAGGGCTGAAATCAACATGCACAGATGGATTGTGAGAAGAGTTTCAAACCTGCATCATGTGCTGCTGCAGAACCTGCTGCTGGATCAGCTGAGACGCGTCCACAATCGGCACGGTCATGCCTGTTGACGTACAGAGACAAATGTTGGAACATTGAAATCAAAGGCGAAACCGTTTCCTCGGCCCAGTTTCCGAGTGAATTGCAGCGCCTACTCACCGGAAACGTTGTACAAGGGCAGGTTGTAGAGAGAGGCCGCATTTTGCTGAGCACCGGACCCACTGGCTGCGCTTCCTGCGCCGGAGCAGCGCAAACGAAAAGAAACGACCACGCCACAATCAGAAGAGACGCTCCCCATGATAAATCTCTTATCTTTCATCTCCCCCATCCCCCTTCCCACGCGCAGGGTAGCAAACCGCCTGCCTATAGACTGGCTAACCTCCCTGCCGTTCTTCTCCTCCTATTTTCCTTCCCCATTATCAAAATTAAGCAGTTAAGAGGATGACGCCACTTCAAGCAGTCGGCAAGGGCCTCGGTGGGAATAACGTGGAGCCTGGAATCAATTATCGACAATCTAGTCGCCAAAGGGAGTTACCAACAAAGACCCTGACCGGCTCTAAAGAGGCTAGGCAACTAAAGGAGCTAGAAGGACATGCTTCAGGTGCCGCCTCATATGGGGCCGGAGAATTACACAAGCGGATTAGAGTAGGCTACAGTTTTCTGTTTAACACGAGTATGTTTGCCCAGGATGCAATGCCATACAATGAGAAGCGTCAGTAGAGGTATAAAAGATCGCGCTGCCGACGTAAGCGTGAGCAAAAAAAATAGAAATAAAGAGTGTGGCCAGGTTCAGCACTACAGCTACTTTCTCAGTGGTAATCTGAAAAAAAAATCATCTAAGACAGTCGACCTATGCCAGTGGCTTATGACGGCTTTCGCGACAGTGGACATAGTGTACTTAGTGTACGCCTATAGTACAAAACGTTCGAGGTAATACAAAACAACGCAGCTAAGGACCGAACAGCGACCTACCGGCTGTCAGGGGACCCGTTGATGGGCTCTGCATGGCCTGGAATCCGATAAGGGGAGACACGAGTCCACTACCAAGCCCCAGGTTAGCACCCATAGTCAGTGCACCTCCTGCATTCTGGAAGAGTATTCAATACGGATAATGAGAACGAGTATAGAATAGAAGACGTCAGCGGGTTTAATGAGCCGCAGCTCCTACAACAGCGGTCAACGATTCAGCTGTACCTGTGCGTCCATAGACGGTCCGTCTCCCTTGAGAGCTCTGGTCAGTAGCACCGGGTCTTGAAGCGAACTCAGGCTGTCGTCATCGCCGTCCCACGCCGAGTCGTCTCCTCTGAGCGACGCCGCGAGCGACCTGGCGTCACTCAGTTCGTCGAGTCCTCCGTCCAGGAGCACCGGGTTGAACAGGTCGTCCAAGTACTGGTCCAGGTCGGACGTGTGCGACGGTATGCGCACGTTTCGAACGTGCGACGCCAACGAGGGGGCCTCGGACGTGTCCGACAACGCCGAGCTGCGAGCGCACTCCGACGATGACCCGGCGGCCGCCGCCGCGGCCGCGGCGCGACCGGCCAGCTGCGCCTTCGCCGTGTGCGAGTGAGGGCCCTTACGTCGTCCGGCTTGAACAGCCGAGCCACCGGAGTACTTGACGTATCGCGTCGCGTCCGTCGTCCCGCTTCTGGCATCGACTTGAGGGCTTTCGCTGCGGTCCGAACCGGGACGACCGTTCAGCGGCGAGTCGAGCATCAGCTCGCTCGCGGTTTCGGATGCCGACGGCGGCACCATGCTGCCTCCGGTACTCCGGGAGAAGTACCGGTCGTTCAGGACCGACGCCGAAAGGCCCCACGAGGTGCCTCCGTCGTCGTCGTCGTCGACTTCGTCGTGGTGGGAACGTCCAGAGGGTGTCGTCGCTAGCGTCACGCCAGTGGCGTCGTCCAGGTCCGGTCTGTGGTGAACGGTGGCCACGCATCGTTGCTGCCCGCCACCGGCAGAAGTCGCGGCAGACTCTGCTCGGGCCAACTCGAAGTAGCGGCCATTGAGGGCACTCCTCTTGGAGAGGGCGCTGTCCGGAGGTCCTTCGTCCAAAAGGTCTTCCATGGACCGAGAGCGGGCATGGGAGGAAGAGGCGACGGAGCGGTTGCCCAAGCGTGAATCGCGGCGGTCGAGGGAGCCGTCTGCACCGGCTGCGTGTAAAAGGAGATCAAACAAGTTCCATTATTTTTATGCGCTCTCCAAATAAATAATAGATACACGGAATTGATTTGTTGCGAACGAAAAATGAAAAAAAAAAGATTACAGGTCAGCCTCAAAGCTAATAAGGCCACTTAAACTGCCGACCTTAAATTAGGTAAAAGACATAGTGAAGTACGCGCACCAGGGGTCCTATTTCCCGATCCTAATTTTTGCTCTGCAGTTGAGAAGAAAGCAAGAAAGCAAGAAAGAACGTTACGTCCTTAAGCTATCCTCAGCAAGACAGCATCATATGACGCCGCCCCTTCCTACCGCTGTGCGGCGCTTCCTGCATAGGGTCTGAGGACCCGCGGCAGGCGCAGTCAAAGCTAGCCGACCAACAGCAGCACTTGCCCGTCACGTGACCAGGGCTATTTCTGCTTTAAACTTTTTTTGTGAGTATGCTTCAAGGTTTTAAGACGCTCTGTCCTAGCATTTTTGTCTCCCCACCAGTGCTCCACAAGACCACAGTTCTATCTGGTTGAATGGAACAACTTTGCTTCCAGATCCGGCCAGCCGCTAGTCTCGGCCACACCGCTCAGACGAAGTCCTGCTGAATAGCCGAGACTCTGCAGATAGGAGACGAGACGCGTGTTCCACCATCGCTTCCGCAAACATTATTCAGAGCCTGTTTGCCTATTTCGGTGCTCCCACAGCATGCGACGTAAGGAGGGGATGTCTATTCTACCATTGAGTCAGGGTAGAGTTCCAGGAACATCTTGCATAACTGAACAGGGTTGGCGTAAAAAGCGCTTAGCGATTCGCAACGCTCTGTCACCTGTTGCTCCTTTACTTTGAGTGAAGTGGAAAGAAAGTCCACCTCTAGTCGTGATGGTGCATCGCGTATTGCGGATAGCTGGTTAGTCGGCCTTTTATTAGTAGTTCCTTTCTCACCGGAGTGCCGAGGTTGGGACTCAACGGAGCGACGCGAGCGAACTCCATCCATGCGACCTCCAGCGCCAACAGCAGCCGCGGCAGCCGCTAGGAACAACGGGCGGTGGCACAGGTATGGGCTCCCTAGACCGGCTGGGTGCCTTGCGACTGGACACACGTACGGGAGGTGCGGGAGGCGGGCTGGCGACGTCCGCCGGGTCAACCTCGTACGTGTTCACCCGACTCGGGTGGTGAGGCCTGGGCCCGGCATGGAAGGAACGTCATTAAACAAAAATTGAACAGCAGGGAACGGAACAAATAATCACTGGGGTTTTTCGGTTATTAACCTCTGACAACAACGAATTACCATGTGCATACGTAATGGTACTCGGTCGAAGGCACCGGCTCCATTGGGCAGAACAAGACTATCGGGGATAATAATCCTAGAGGTCGAGTGAAAACCACATCGTCATGAAAGCTAGATTAACGAAATTAGCAATATATTTGTACGTCTGCGTTTATTAAGCTTCTTTTTTCTCGCCGCGCTAATGCGTCACGCCCCAAGGATGCCTGAAAGAGACCTGCGTGACATGGTGCTACGTCACTTCCATTACGGGGGCAACTCGGGTTTCGAGCTGTCTGCTAAGCCACCAAAAAGGCATTGCTAAACGAATTTGGCCACGCCTTCAGGAGGCGATGCTTGGTGCATTAGTGGGAGCATTGCTTGACTCGGGGATGCGATCGGGGGCCGTGATTCGACCATCAGTGCGGCGCTTCTCTGCCCTTTTTGTCTACGACGCTAGAGCCACAGTTGTTAACACGCACTCCAAGACAGTCACTGAAAATGGCTTGGCGCACTCACGACGTCTCCGGCACGGGCGTCGGACCACGGGGGTCGTGCGAAACGAGGAAGTACGACTTGCACACCGGGAACGCCGGCGGAAGCTCAGCCTCCGAGATCAAGTCCAGCACGTAGTCGGCGCCACACAGGCCATACGTGGTGGACTCGCCGTGCTCCAGGTCCACAGTCCAGCCGAACAGGTCGTCGATTCCACGCGCCTGGATCAGCGGCGCAGCGAACTCCTCACCCGTCGTCCACGAGTCCACGGCCACCATGGAAGGTTCCGAACCTGCATGTATATTTAAGGGGTAAAAAAAAAACCAATGGTTGCATATTGACATTGGAGGTTCGAAGGGCTCGGGAAAACTACATCGCTGTGGAGTCCGTAGAGCACATCTTGCTCGAGTACCCAGCAAATAAAAACGAGAAGCAACGATACGTACCAAGATAACCTCGAAAAACTTGGCCAAGGCCCCTCAATCTTAACACGGACACTGGGCCCCTGGACTTGCACTCGCAGCGCGACGAGCTCAGAATTTCTCGTTTACATATATTGAATCTATTGTCTCTAAATTGTGAGTTTCGAACCAAACAAAACTGATGTTGCACACCTTCAATCAACAAAGCGTGCGCTGCGCCCATCAGTTTTAGATGCGAAGCATCTTACGGTCGAGTTCAATCCGGTGTGCGCCGTGACCACACTCACTGCGCATGCGCGCCCCCTTTCCATTTCTCCTCTCCCACGCTCCTCCCTCTCTCGCCCCGCAACGCCGACGCAGGCAGCACCTGCTAGCCTACCTCACTCCCCCTCTCTCTTCTCTAGGCATCCCTCCCCGCGGCGTTTTAACGCCCCCATTGTACCAGCGCGACGCTCTCCCACTGTATCCTTTCCTATGCTCCACCCCTCTCTCGCCTCGCAACGTCGACGCAGGCAGCGTCTGCTGGCGAGTTTCTTGATTCAAATAGCCGAGTGCTCGCGCTGCACAACCGTTCACTGGCCGCCCCGCATATTAGGCACTGGATCTTGACCTAGGGCCAGTGGGAATATTTCCACTGTGCGTTGTTGAACAACTAAAGTTCGCAGCGTGCGCGTGAACTAAAAGCGGACTGTGGGTCTGTATGTCCAGAGTTTACAGAATCTCATTGCCCATTAGCCGCGATTGGGATGTTCCAGTAGGAAACACCGGTCCATCACTGGGTGCTTTGCGCCTCCCCAGATTCCTCTTCTGCGCAACGCCGTGATGAGCGGCAGTGTAGGCGTTAGCGTCCGCTGCTTCGCATCTACACATGATTGACTTTAGCAGGAGATGCTGTAATTTTTAAAATTTTTGTACATCTTACATTAACTGTCGAGACTGTCTATTCATCGACTATGGCACCTGGTACAACACTTGGCCATTATTTTTTATCTTTTGCATATCTTTCAGCCCTAAGTTTTCTAGGGCCCTTTTATCCCCTCCTCCCTTCTACTTGCAGGAAAGAAAATGGGCGAATGTACGCTGGCTGAAAATTCTGCTGTGAGTAAAGGGCTTTCTCTCGCTCTTTCTCTCTCTTTTCCCCTTGTTCGGAACATGCGCACAAGCAGAAGTTTACGGGCACTTTATAGGGATTTTAGGATCGTTTTTGCACTAACTCACTCATCTCACTCAATATTTTACAACTCTTTTTATATGGAAACTAACAGCCCAGAAGAGACCGCTTGACAAACCAAAACAACCATAAGCCGCACCAACTTGGCCAAACGCACGTTGTATATAAAAATTATGTCGCAGAGAAGAACAAAACGTAATCTGACGCAATCTAAAAGAAAGTACGATGAGACCGGCAGGACTCGGCACCTGAACCCGCAGCAGTTTCTCTGTAACCGATGTCTACAGTGATCACGAGTGACCGCTAGCGGGTCACACTGAGGTAGACGTGCACCCACCGTCGTGGAAGGCAGCCGGCAGCGCCATGCGGCACTTCTTGGCGTTCGCCTGCCACTCGAGCATGCAGGGCGGGTAGGTGCGCGCGTCCCGTCCCTGGGAGCGAAGCAGCTGCTGCTGGCAGTGGCCCGCGTAGCCGTCCTTGTCTCCGTGGTCGGACACGTACCTGCGCCACGAACGCGAAGGAAATCGGGTAAAGCTCAGTACGAGATTCCCGTCTCCTTCTTCGTTCCTTGTGTTCGTTATTTTATTGGCTCAAGTTTTTTTTTTCTTCGGATTCAAAGTCCTTCACCCCATCGCAGGGGTCTCGGACAGGCATCTCACGGACGTTTATTTGACATCCCAACCTGCGCGTGGCTATTGTCTCGTATTTCATTCCTTAATTTTTAAAACCCTGTCCCGATAGCGTTAGAAAAGGTGAACACTTTATCGAAATTGCCGCTTTTTTTGTTGTACTCAATTTGTAGAGCTTTTCTTTTTTTTTTACTGAATAAAACGGTGCAATTATTTCAATAATATGGGGTTTATTCATTTAACTGACTGCATAAAAAAGGGTTTCTGCTCCGTAGCTAAGTACCGGCAAGATACAGCTGTTATATAACTTCCTCTTGAGGAATAGTGGCAATATACCTGTCATCTACCTCGTACTTAGCTACGGAGCAGAAACCTGGAGACTTACAAAGAGGGTTCAGCTTAAATTGAGGACGACGCAGCGAGCAATGGAAAGAAAAATGGTAGGTGTAACCTTAAGAGACAAGAAGAGAGCAGAGTGGATTAGGGAACAAACGGGGGTCAAGGATATCATAGCTGAAATCAAAAAGAGGAAATGGACATGGGCCGGGCATGTAGCGCATAGACAGGATAACCGCTGGTCGTTAAGGGTAACTGACTGGATTCCCAGAGAAGGCAAGCGGGTTAGGGGGAGACAGAAGGTTAGGTGGGCAGATGAGATTAAGAAGTTTGCGGGTATAAATTGGCAGCAGCAAGCGCAGGACCGGGTTAACTGGCGGAACATGGGAGAGGCCTTTGTCCTGCAGTGGACGTAGTCAGGCTGCTGCTGATGATGATGGTGATAAAAACGGGACAGCTCAAGGATGGCATAACCGCGTGCCACTACAATAAAAGATGGCGATGCAAGGAAAGCTCGGGCAAAAGTGACGCCACGTGGACAAGTATGGTCACCCCGCGTGATGAGACGCAACTAAAAAAAAAAAGTACAGTCGCAATCGGTCATTATGGTGCCAAATTCGATAGCAACTACACTCACCAACGGGAAAGAAATGGTTAAAAGCTATGTTTATGAGCTAAATTGACGTTACATGTATCAAAAATTCTTTTTCGTGAGGTGCCCCATGCGGTCACTACGTGTTGAAACATAGCTGCTGAACGAGAAAGGATATACTACAACAAAGTTCATATTTTAGACATTATGGAGATCAGTATCGATACGTTTTCTCGAATTTCGACGTCGAACCTCCTTCGAAAAAGAACCACGTATCAGATACGAGAAAGGCCGTCCTTCTATAGGCAACAGTCGCTAACATTTTTACTCTCCGAAATTTTGTTTCGCACCCCCCCCCCCCTGATATCTGCGACTCGCTTAAGAAGAACAGTTGCTCACAGTTGTATTCTAATCAGAATAATGTGAATACCAAAGACGTACCTCTTTCCTTCGCATCTCTCTCACTTCCCACTCGCTAATGTAGTTTAGATAAACGGATGCTAAGCTCTGGTTGACCTTCCTGCGGCCCATCTGTCATTTTATTATCTTTCTCGCTCTATCTTCCTAATTCGGCGCGGTTCACAATCTATTACACGAGTACACCGATTCAAGATAAACGTGCCATTCGTGGTGACAGAGCTTACATAATATAGCACATATGTACGGTTTAAAGTGGAGATCTTCAGTGACGTCACGTGTACAGGCGGCTCTGCCATGTGCACTACGTCGTATACAGGCAAAACACAAGGCGTTTCCGTGCTTCGCTGAGATGAGGCACGCACGCTAACACGAGCGCCGAACGTGGAATGACGCTGGGCGCCGGATCTTTATCGCCCGCGCCGTCTCGCTTGCCGTCCTCAGCGCATTCGTATACAACACGCGGAGGAAGCCCTAGCGAGCCGTTGCACGTGGAGCCAACGTTGTGGCGTCGTTAGAGCGGCGTTGGAAACGGAGACGGGCTGAGCAAAATAACCTACAAAATGGTACCCTACAGAAACGTATACCGGATATCAGACGCTCTCATCATATAGGGACAAGCCGTTACATATTCTGTTCTGCGTACCTTCATCCTTGAGTGTTCCGTGTCAGAGTTCCGTCAGGAGTTCCCACTCCGACCTGAACTCCTGACGCTACTCGTAAGTGTTCGTTCATAGACTTATGGTCACAAAGGCAATACCCAATGTTTCTCGCCTCAGCACAAACCCAAACCACGGAGACGCTGGAGCGACCGTTAAGTTAGGACTTTCATAAAGTCTTCGAACTATACGTACCTACGCGTGTGAATGTGCACACGCATTATTTAGTAGAGATTTCAATATAAGTGCTTGCTTCTTTCACGTTAGGCACTTTAACGGGTCGTCCATGCGGTAAATGAACTTCCTGAGACTGTCCCCAAATGTCCAATAAGGAGTGCTAAGTTTTGCGTCCACAGCAACATCTGCACGTGATATAGCAATGAGTGATTATTTATTTGTCCCCTCAATTAAATTGTGGAAAACGCCAAGTCTGTCAGTATATACATGCAGGCTAGTCACAGCAAAATCTGGAGAAGCGGCTTTCCTTGAGCCAGTTTTAAAGTTTCTTTAGGCGCCTACTGCAAGTACAGCTTTGAGGTATACTTACTATATACCATTAATAAGGCTTCCCGAACGCGCGGCCCATGAACTCTTCACTAGTGGTGCGTGGAATCACCAGAACAAACTTTTGTGACTGTAATTCTAATTTATACCAGCATTATTTTCTCACCTATTGCGAATCGTAACGCTTTGTTCGGGGAAGCCACAAAGACCGGTAGGCCCTCGGGCATACATTTCCTGGAGCAATCCACGCGGTCATTGTGGGACGAAACATAACCGTTGAAACAAGCCTCCGCTGAATACTAACAATTCTAGTCAATCTGCAGATCGGTATAGATATTTTAGGGGCGAAGCTCCTTAGGGCGTGGGCTGTGCGTCCCCTGTAGCCGGTATGTAGCCACCTCTCGTTTAGTTCTTGCAGTGTTCACTAGATGGCGGTACCGTCTCCTGTATGTCACCTCTTCTCGTTTAGTTCTTGCAGTGTTCACTAGATGGCGGCTCCGTCTCCTGCATGTAGCCACCTCTCGTTTAGTTCTTTCAGTGCTCACTAGATGGCGGGACTTGTAGCTGATGATGAAAAGATGCAAGATGTTATAAACTAGACGGCGGTACTTGTAGTTGATGATGAAAGATGCGAGATGTTATAAAATAGGAATGATGTCACATATGGCACGTGTCATTGGTGGAAGGCAATCGTTCGATTTAGTGCGGCGACGTACGCTAGGGGGAGCATTGTAATAAAACCGAGTAGGCAAAATGTACGGAAGATTCATGGTTTACCAGGTTTTCCTCCAGAGCTTCGCCCACTCATCATCATTCACTTCGTGGATATGGCGGCACTTTTTCTATACCAGCGGTTACGACTCGTATATGAGGTATGGAAAAGACGTTTCTATGAAATGAGAAAGTTAAGCGACCGACTTTGTTTTGTGACTTGAGTCTCGCGTATGATGACTCTTGGATGACTATATAGTGCTACGTGAAGTTACGTCACGCTCACCTCCCCTTCTTTTTTCCTCCTTGAGTTCTCCCCATTTGGCGCTTGCTCCTTCTTTCTATCTCTCTCTATATATTTATGTATTTCTCTTTCTTTATCGCTCTTTCTTTCTCTTCCTGTCTTCATCTCTGCATTTCTTCTCTCTCTCTCTTACTTTTTATTTGTGAATGCGCGCTGGGCGTACCTATTCGGAGGAGGAAGCACAAAGTGAAGAAGAGGACGAGATAGCGCGATGGCACGATGATGGCCCTTATTTACGGACCCTATAAACGAAGCATAAATAGCTCCGCTGCTATATCAAAATGTCGCAGACAAATGATGTAAAAGATGGAATACAATACAGAATCCACGTTGCTTATAAATGCTTTCCAAGCTGGTCACGCGTTTAAGTACTCTCCTGCACAGGACGCCTGAAGTGACGACTCGGTGGTCCGAGTTCGTGACCTTCGACGCAAAAAAATTTTGTCTGTCTGTCCATTTGTCTGTTTGTCCACCCTTAACGATACCGGGTACTCTAAACGGCACCAGCCAATACCCCAAACGGCCGACCCGATTCACAGCGCCCCCCAATGTTGCTCAAGGTTCAGCGTTCATACTTGTGCGATTGTGAATAAAAAAAGCAATTATTGCGCATATCCGAGGCACCATAACAACACGTATATATTTTGTAAGTGCGTGTTTTACTTATAAAGGCATACATAAGTAATTCTAAGGACCGTGGCGTTTATCACGCTGCGCTGACCAAGCAACGCTTGCTAGAAAAGGCAAGTGTTTCCAACGCTTTGCTAAGACGGTGGTGGCACCTACCCGTCGCTTTGCGTTCTACACCTTATCACCTCTGAGGCGGGCGTGCACACCCGTCTCAGAGCCACAAGCTTCGTTTTCCAAGAAATTAACTGCCAGATAGCGCTCATGTCTCACGTGTGACGTGACTCGATGCGCTCGTTTGCTCCGCTGCACGCTCGAGGCACTCTAAACCCAGCGCCTCCAGAATACCATTCACCAGTTTTCTTTCGCAGAACATCAAATAAACGATTTGTATGCTCTCTCCAGACGCCAGACAATCGTCTTTCGACGACATTTGCAGAGTAACATGCAGATACGGGGCCGATTTTTTTTTCTTCTCGCGACTCACTTGAGCAGGTACTTGTAGAGCAGCGGCGACGGCGCGAAGCACCCGAGGCAGTTGGCCATCAGGAGCCACCCCCTCTGGCGGTTCGCCTCGTTGTCGTTCTGCCACGTCTGGTTGGACAGCTGGCACAGCAGCTCGTCCCGCATGGGCCTCTCCTGGAGCGCGCGCTGCACCACGTAGTCGCCCAGCACGCGTTCTCGCCGCCCGCTCAGGTGGCCGTCGTTCATGAAGCGCAGGATCTGCGTTCGTCGTCGTCGGTGCGACAATGAGCGCCGTCAACGGTTCGTTCTTGATATGGCTGAAAAGCTTACATAATTTACATATGTCTTTGAAGGGAAATTTCGTCCATAGTCGTACATAACTTCAGCCTTACGGAAAGGTCTTCTCCGGATGACCGAAGCCTGGCAGCCCGTCGCCTCCGCAATAAAAACAACATCCCACTCATGCACTATGACTCATGCCCTTCGAAGGCGTCGTTACAAGACGTCGTACTCATGACCTCAGCCTCAAGTGCACGCTCATTGGTGCAGGCCTGTGTGACTTTGAGAAGGAGATGCCGCGGACTTTTAAAAGTTGTATCTGGCTATACTAATCATCTTACTAAGCAATAGCTACGCTACTCAACCACCGGTAGAGACACCAATAGACGAGGAAAGTATCGGCCAATGGCACGGCGTCATGTACTGACCAACTTGAACAGTGCCAGCGACTCCTGGTGCTGCGCGTCCGAGCTCTTGGCCAGGAAGGGCGTCCGTATGGGCTCCCTCTTCATGCCCCACACGTGCGACTTGAAGTAGATGCTGGTGAACTTGCTGAAAGCGTGCTGGTCCACGTCGGCGGGCAGCTGCCGAGGCACCAGTGTCAGCGGAGGCGCCACGCCGCCCGCAGAGGAACCGGAACTGGAGGACGACGGCGCCCTGGCCACGGCGCCCGCATATCCGGGCCAGTCGTCCAGCTTGCTCAGGATGAAGGCAAGCTCGGCCGGAATCTCGAGGTGGTTGACGCCGGCCACGGCCCGGGACGCCCGCTCGTCCCGCGCCATGCGTTCCTTGGCTCGCTCCAGGGCCAGACGGTCGGCCTCCCGCTTGCGGGCCAGGATGGCTTTTATCTGCGAGGGATGGCACACAGCAACGCCTATCTTCATTCACTCTGAAAACCGTTACTTGAGACTTGTCCCTTGCTATAACGAACACTGATATAGCGAATAATTGGTTATATAGCAAAGCAACAGCAGACGTGTGGGATCGCGGGCAAGTTGGTATACCATACCTGGATATCCTCAGCGCCAGAAATATATACACAGAACCTCGTGAACGACGAAGCAGATATTTTTGTAGTTAGCTGTGTATTGATGTTGCATTTCTGCATTACTTGGTGTTTTACGTTCTAGCCTAAGCATACGGTGATTATGTTTTGCGCAGGAAATATAATTAATGCGAAGCACTTCTTTGCGTACTGCAAGTACTTGGAGCACTGAATCTATCTATCTATCTATCTATCTATCTATCTATCTATCTATCTATCTATCTATCTATCTATCTATCTATCTATCTATCTATCTATCTATCTATCTATCTATCTATCTGTCTGTCTGTCTGTCTGTCTGTCTGTCTGTCTGTCTGTCTGTCTGTCTGTCTGTCTGTCTATCTATCTATCTATCTATCTTTATCTGTCTGGTCTGTCTGTCTATCTATCTATCTATCTATCTATCTATCTATCTATCTATCTATCTATCTATCTATCTATCTATCTATCTATCTATCTATCTATCTTCTATCTATCTATCTGTCTGTCTGTCGGTCTTTGTCTATCTATCTATCTATCTATCTATCTATCTATCTATCTATCTATCTATCTATCTATCTATCTGTCTGTCTGTCTGTCTGTCTGTCTGTCTGTCTGTCTGTCTGTCTGTATGTATGTATGTATGTATGTATGTATGTATGTATGTATGTAGGTATGTATGTATGTATGTATGTATGTATGTATGTATGTATGTATGTATGTATGTATGTATGTATGTATGTATGTATGTATGTATGTATGTATGTATGTATTTTAGCCACCTACGACTGGGTGCTATCGTGATCACCCCCTCAACTTGGGGTAAACCGAAATTAGCATGGGAGGGTAAGACGGTTTGACGAATATGACTTACTGGTCGTGACATGAATAATGTCACAATCCCGTCGCGTGCGCGGTCAAACCGTTTCCGTTAGACGTGTGGCATGTAGCCGCGGGCGGGTATGTGCTACAGCTGATTGGACAGAGGGACGGACGGACGGATGGACGGATGGACGAACGGACGGACGGACGGGTGGGTGGACGGATGGATGGATGGATGGATGGATGGATGGATGGATGGATGGATGGATGGATGGATGGATGGATGGATGGATGGATGGATGGACTTTATTTGGTACTTCAGAACGTGCTTTAGCATGTTGCGGGTTGTTCACACGTCGGCACAGAAATACCAAGTCTCTCTGCTGCGTCATGGGCCCGTTGGACTGCCCATAACTGTTGTTCGAGTCCGGAGCTTGTAATAGCACCCCCCCCCCCCTTTAGACGGCGTGATGACTTCCCCATCGAACGAACTACATGTGATTGACATTTTATATGTACCCAAGAAGGGCGGGAACAGACGTGGGTAATTTCAACGCGCGAGCGTTAAGAAAAAGTTGACTTCGGCAGCGTTGTCCCAACGAATGCAAATAATAAATGTAAGGGTCTTAGTAGGAGTCAAACCCCAGAATTCTGCGCGGCAACCAAGCATTCTAATATTACTTAGCAAAACAAACTGTTTGGCGAGTTGGTAAATCATCATGAGGGACATAATGCCCCATAATGCCTCAAAGCCGAGGATAACTGTGTTGCCCTCTGTAGCGTTACACAGAACAAAGATTGGGTATCTTGATGCTCACATGTAGTTCCTAATTGCTGTTAAATCTTGCACACTTGGTTTTATTGCTTCTAATATTTTGACCTTTAAAAAAAAACTTTTTTTAGTAGTACGCGCTTGCGTTAGTTTATTCCTCCATCTACGTTTTTTTTTTTTTTTTCGTGCAGTTTCTCTCATAGCGCCGTTTCTGAAGCCCTACTGCTCGAATCAACAGCGACCCCACGCCCAGATTGGTGAAAAATGTTAGCTTTTCAAGCAATTGCCGCGTGTCTGTAGCGATACATGTTTCGTTTGAAATAAGGTTCGTTGCCTCTTGCGAAAAGAGGTCGCTCCGTTTACTCTAGCGCAAAACATTTTCAATTGAAGAGTAGATATTCAGCGAAGGACATTCAGAAGAGTTTGCGCCACATTTGATTCTGAAATGAGACAGCACGCTGTTAGAGGCACCATTTCATTAACTCCAGTAGCACTGCTTCGACGACACTGTATATGTGCTTTTGCATTGAGGAAGCGGAGGGGACTGGCATGCCCTCAGAGGGCCTCTGCTACATCGCTTAAGAATTATGATGTTAACACATCTGAACGAATAGTTATTCATTCTGGAGGAGGAAGCCTTCCTCCTGCGGTGGTCAACACGATTCATTATTTTCAGAAAGAACAAAGTGTCCATGCCTTGCCTTCATTACTGAGAAGGTAGGCTAGTGTTTGTGATTTCACTGAACCTGCATTTAGTATTGTGTAAGTATTTAGTTATTCTTATACGCATTTTTTAATGTTTTTGTTTCTTTTCATGAGTCGTACGTAGCCCTGAGCATAGTTTTCTTTATGCACGTTCAAATTTTTGTTTACACGTACAAAAAATTCCTGTTGTACATTTGAACGCATATTAAGATATACTAGCAATGTCTTGAGAACGAACAATGTAACACATAAATGTCATCTGTGTATATTATCTTTTCAGAAATAAAATTCTCTTGAACAAGGGACGGCTTTCAGCTCTCCCATAGTAGAGTACCGAGTACTCTAAATCATTAACGACTCCTTCTAAACACGTCGGTGCAATGGTTTTCTTTTGCCGGGACGGCTGCACTGCTGTTCCATGGTTGAATACGCGAAGTACTCAAAATCGTCAAACTGTGACTTTCTCTAAACCACACGCTTATAACAGCTCTGCGGAGCTCGCACTTTAGTGATCTACAAACGGGGATCGATTATGTATACACAACGGATTTAACGATACACCTGAAGCTATTCAGAAGAAAGCCCGTGCTTCTAATGTGCTCGAAGCATATTCTCGAAGCGCTTGATTACATTGTAGTAGCAAATGCTAGGGCCAAAAAGGCGCTACGGTGTATCTTTTGCTGCCCTTGTGTCGAGTCCACGCTATTACTCCTATAGCAGTCGAGCGCTGCGTGAAAACGCCTACGACACCTACTTGAAATAAGCACACTATGGCATCGCAATGCGAACTCCGTGGCGATATAAAAGTAACTTTTCTTGCTCTAATTTCGATGCTGACGCTACGTCAGACCACTGCCCTTCCAAGTCAGTGTACTGACCGTGCGTTGTAAGCCCTGACGTGTGCACAATTACTCAGTTTGCACTAGAATGTTCGTCCGCCTTGTAACGATTGGCTACTCACGCTTGGCTGCTCAACAGGGCGCTACTTCACTGACTGCGCATTCAGCATCGCCCCGCCGTGGTGGTCTAGTGGCTAAGGTACTCGGCTGCTGACCCGCAGGTCGCGGGTTAGAATCCCGGCTGCGGCGGCTGCATTTTCGATGGAGGCGGAAATGCTGTAGGCCCGTGTGCTCAGATTTGGGTGCACGTTAAAGAACCCCAGGTGGTCAAATTTTCCGGAGCCCTCCACTACGGCGTCTCTCATAATCATATGGTGGCTTTGGGACGTTAAACCCCCCGAATCAATCAATCAATCGCATTCAGCATCGCATCAAATTGATTCTCGCGATGCCCGGAATCTGTTGGATTGTAACAGCGAGGTTGTTCTTAGTACTAGTTAAGGGAAAGTCGGCAGCACTAAACGTGAACAGAAGAAACAGAGACAGGTAAAGTAAGGATGACATCCTTCTTGTTCCCGTCTCGGTTTTCTCGCTTCGCCTTGTTCTGCTTTCTTTTGGGGAAGCTGGAATTCCCTTACCAAGGATGTACACACCGACTTGCGCAACAACTAAGGTTGCACGGCGGGCTTGCTGGTGGTTCCATAGCATCCGATGTGTAGCGCATCTATATAGGACAGCGAAAGCCACAAAACACACAAACGCGGGCGCTATAACTTTCGAAAATTGTTGAAAATTAGCGCAGTGTCTGTGTGTGCGCGCGCGTGTGTGCGTTATGTGTTTATATGTATTACACACACACACACACACACACACACACACACACACACACACACACACACACACAAACACACACACACACACACAGTGCTAACCTTCAACAACTGTTTATTTATTTTTATTTAGTTATTTATTTTATTTGGGCATTCTTTACAAAAATGCCCACGAAGGGAGCAAAAGGAAAGAGCACCTCCTTACTTGGCCCACTCTTCGTGAGGCACCTCGGGCAAGTACAGCAAAGCAGTACATAGAAAATTCACGATTACACATACAAATTATAAAAAAAACGATGATCATTACAACAAGCGCAGAAAATATCGCTTAAAGATTCAAACAAAGCTGTTCCTTAGCGATAAATACAAATACGTTATCAGCACTATTAACATATGTTGAAATACATACAATGAAAGTTAGCGCCGTGTGTGTTTTGTGTCTCTTGTTCCGTCCCGTCCTATGGGTGCGCTATGCATAGGACGCACGAGAAGCCTCTTCAGTGAATAGTTTTTAGTCGAGGCCTTCCCGTCCGTTGGCGTAGCGCTGCTTACGGGGTCTTGCTGCTAGGCGAGAATGGGATTCGGTAGGAGAGAAAAGGCCGCGCAACATCAAGATGGGCGAGAGTCTAGGTGAAAAGGCTGAATCAAGGAGAGGCGAGGTTCAGTCTGATGAAAGAGGGAGGGGGGGGGGGGGGGGGCTTCAGCTGCGTTCTTTCGACACTATTGGCGAACTGGTGCTGGACAAGCTTTCTCTTGTTACTGAACAATCGATACAGCAGGCTTTATCAGGCATAAATGTGGTTTACTGTTGTTCTTTGAACAGAAATATAGGATTAACTTGAGTTGTAATAGTGCAGGCGCCCGTATCAAACCCATAAGGCGAGAACTTTGGGTATAAAAGCTTGACAAGTTGAGATGAACTACGACTCATCATCATAGTCAGGCTGATGATGATGACGATGACGATGACGACGACGACGGCGATGATGATGACTACGACTCGAATGTGGTAAACGTGTGAAAGCTGTTGACGCGATGATTTTCGCTACGCCAACGTGATACACCGGGGCTCACCTTGTCGTACTCCCTCTTCTGCCGAAGCATCCTGTAGTTTGCCTGAGCCCGGATGACGCCTCGCCGAATCGTTCGGTAGCGGCTCCTGCAAAGAACGAACGTCCACGCCCCGCGTTTAAACAAGGATCGACTATTCCTTCGGTAACTACCGGGCCCGTGGTCAGACGAACTACTAACGCAGCTGTCAAGATGACAACGCAGATATGACCAGGATCAGGGCTTGGACCCAAGTGGCCGTAGCTCTTGGACACTACAAGACAAGTGCGTATACGGTCACTCTCTCGTTTTTTTTTATTACTTCGTGTCTTTACACGTTAGTTCATCTGGCTGGGCTAGTTGGCCCCGATTGAATTAGTGCCATATGAACGGCGAACACGCACAAGGTCACAGAAAAAGACGCAGTTGCCTGACGATTGTCTTGTTATTTTTGTTATGCTTGTGCGTTTTCGCTGGTGTGGCATGGAATGATTCGTCTGTGTACACCTCAAACTCCCCTATCCCTTTGCCCAATACAAAATGGCATACCAGTTATTCTGAACTTGCTTTCCTCTTCCTCAATTATATTTTCTTCTCCATTCGATATCAACTGTATTTACTTATTTACTTATTTTTTATTTAGGCATATCTCACAGGCCCCCCCAAGAAACAAAGGTTGAGGTAGCCCGGGGGGATGGCATATGGTAGAATTTCAGTACATGATATATTAACAAATTTCATAATTTATAAAAAATTTAGACCTCCTTTATTTCAAGAATCAATACCAATCAGATAAGGATAAAGATGTCTGTAAACAGAACGGGAAACCTGCAGATAATGCGTCACCTTGACAAACAAAGTGTCAAGTATAGAGCAACCGCTGCAAGGAGATGTCATTCTCGAATGTATGCTTGTTATTTGTTTGTTCTTTAATAAAAAAAAAAAACCGGACATGGCCGAGTGTCTGGTGATCGCGCAAAGCCGGAACACCCACCCACGTCAGGTGAAGCCGACTGCGTAGCGATTCGTGACTGGCTATACCGCACTCACCCGCACAATAGCAGTACTATTAGCTATGGTATACTGATTGACAGTAATGTTTACTGTCGCGGTAGTAGAGGCAATCAGACGTATTTCAAGGTGACGCTCCTCACGCACTTTGTCTGGCACTTCGACGATATCAATGCTTCACACGACTCTCTCCCTTTCTTTTCTCTTTCCCCTCTCTCTCATCTTTATGTCCCATTCCCCCAGCGTAGGGTAGCAAACCGGGCATGTGCCTGGTTAACCTCCCTGCCTTCTCTCTTGTTGTTCATTCACACCCTACCCCACACACGACTCGCGACGCACTATACATATACGCTATGGATGCATTCCACGTACCTTGCGGCGTATCCACGATACGCGGCTTGTATCCGTAGCGCGGCGGAGCGCATGGCCGTGTATTGCCTTCGGGCCAGGTATCCGCGCACGTGCCGCTGGATGACGACGATGGAGGCGCGCAAAAGCGCCACGCGCTCCTGCTCCAAGTACTGCTCCAGGGCCTCGCGCACGAACACCTGTGCACGCGTCAAAGACAAACCAAAGCACATCCTCAGCCAATCATCCGCGTCAAACACGAGCCAAAGCACATCCTCAGCCAATCATCTGCGTCAAACACGAGCCAAAGCACAACCTCAGCCAATCATCCAGATAAACTTCGTCAGACCAGCCGAAATGCTAGTGATACAGCACCTTTCGAAGTAATTTGCTTATTACCAATCGCACCAGGCTCTTGAGGTTGCATGAATTTACAATTGCCAAGAGCTACCTCGTCATACATCTGCCAAGGATGACAAGCCGGCTTTGACGAGGAGTTAGGTCAACCAATCGATGCATCACCAAGCTTCTCTAAGGACGTCGTTCGTGTTAATGCAACATAATAAAATGTGTTTCCATCTCTCGACTGCCGTCTTAACTTTCACTATATAGTCCCGATGCTCAAAAAATACTGGCTTGACCAAATGAATCCCTTATAAGTATGGATATTGAGATATTTATACTATTACAGCAAAACGTTAATCAACAGCGCAGTATGGCTAGCGCTGCAAGAATAATACGCCAAACATTGAACATGCATCTAGAAAACCACGCCCACACCGATTATGATGCGAACAGTGAGAAAACAAATTGACATTTGCGATGTCAACAATGTTGTCACGCAGAGGAGTTGACAAAGACCTATACAGTAAGTTTTGACAGCGTGTGAAATAAGTTTAAGAACAGACGCGAAGCGCTTGTGCAGAATGTTATACTTTTTATTTCATTATTTTCGGTAATCCTACACGCATGCCCCTACACCTCGTGCCACTCCATCGAACACAACAGTGGGTCTTCACAAATACACTCATCCCAAAGACCAATATCTATGCTCTACCATAACTGTAACTATACTCGGACTAAGAGTCGTTACTAATGTTTAAAAACTCGTATCTGTCTCGCATGAGAGATGCACACGCTTACTAGAGACGCAAACAAGTCGTACACATGCTCACACTCTTGTAACTAACTTCACTCGTACTAATTTTTTCATGTACTCTTCTTACCATGGCTCAATGGAACGAGTTACCTCTGTAAAACCTTTGTGACAATGATCACTTCGACAAGTCGACCTGTCGACAACCCCCCCCCCCAAGCCGAGGTTACCATAAATACGTGCCTTTCTCTCCATGTCCATACAAGATAAGCTATTGCGACTGTCATATCACATATATTTCCCTGGTGATGCTTTGCATAATATTACTCCAAGCTCACTATTTATTTGTTTCTGTGTGTTTTAATGTTTGACTTCGTTTTTTATTGCTTTCATTTCTTAACTGAATTTATTTTACGAATGAGTTTTTCTTATGCCTCCCAGCTGTTCGGTCTTTCGACCGCAATATGCTGTGCGTATTTACGTTACTGATATTCAATGGCGTCACACTGGAGCCCCTACCCTCGATGAATGCACGCCGGTGTAAGAATGCATGAGCCATCGCGAAACGTGTCTCCAAAGGGCGTCCTTACCTTCGTAGTGCCCAGCTGAAAGGCGTCCGAGAGCGCGGAAGGCACCTGGTCCAGCACTGCCCGACACACGTCTTTGGCCGACGCGCCGCGACCCAAGCGGTTCGGAGGCACGAGACATCGATACCTGCGCAGATTGACGAGAAGGAGAAAGTGGTACCGTACTCTTACCAAAAGGGCTGACGTCACAGCAGTATGACGATGCACTCGTACAAAAAAATTGCGCATGCCTTCCATACCAATTTTCTATCTATCTATCTATCTATCTATCTATCTATCTATCTATCTATCTATCTATCTATCTATCTATCTATCTATCTATCTATCTATCTATCTATCTATCTATCTATCTATCTATCTATCTGTCTGTCTGTCTGTCTATCTGTCTGTCTGTCTGTCTGTCTGTCTGTCTGTCTGTCTGTCTGTCTGTCTGTCTATCTCTCCGTCCGTCCGTCCGTCCGTCCGTCCGTCCATCTGTCTGTCTGAGGCACGCATGAGATCTATCTATCTATCTATCTATCTATCTATCTATCTATCTATCTATCTATCTATCTATCTATCTATCTATCTATCTATCTATCTATCTATCTATCTATCTATCCATCTATCTATCCATCTATCTATCTATCTTTCTATCTATCTATCTATCTATCTCATTGCGAAATTCTGCCTCGCGGACTTTTTGATCCCCACGCCCGGACCTTCCAGCACGCCCCACCGCGGTGGTCTAGTGGAAGGTACTCGGCTGCTGACCCGCAGGCCGCGGGATCTAATCCCGGCTGCAGCGGCTGCATTTCCGATGGAGGCGGAAATGTTGTAGGCCCGTGTGCTCAGATTTGGGCGCACGTTAAAGAACCCCAGGTGGTCGAAATTCCCGGAGCCTTCTACTACGGCGTCTCTCACAATCACATGGAGGTTTTGGGACGTTAAACCCCACATATCAATCAAATCAAGTACCTTCCAGCACGAGCGTAGTGCACCGCAGTGGTTTAGCGGTGCTCAGCTGCTGACCCAAAGGTATCGGGTTCGATCCCGGCAGCGGCGGTCACATTACGGTGGAGGCAATATGCTAGAGGCCCATGTGCCATGCGATGTCAGCGCCCGTTAAAGAACACCGGACGACCAAAATCCCTACAGCTCTCCACTACGGCGTCTCTCGTAATCGTATCTTCGTTTTGAGACGTGAAACCCCATATTTTATTATTAGCCACGAGCTTAGCAGGGCAACCCTTCGGTTGCTGCAAGCAACGGCGACCAATCGCGCTTTCATTTTGCAGGCAACAGTGATGTGTGGCGACGTCAAATGACAGGTAACCTGGATAGCGTATCGGACTGCCATAACAGAAAAAAGCTGATCGCCGACAACTCCAGAGAAGGCATCAGTTGTTGGGTAAATGGCACGCATGCAACGACGTAACTTCGATGCCCGCACTCCTGTACGCTCGCCGGCGCCGTTTTCATCTCTTTTTTTTTTCACGTACGATGCCACCACCGAAATCTCTGGGTTACGAAAGCTTCTCTTAAAAGTACTTTACCTTACCCCTACTTCACGACGTATCCGTAAGAGAGGGGAGACGTACGATGTTCTTTCTGCACGTGTGAAACAGAAGAGCGTATTAGAACAACAGAACGTCAGTATATAGCAGCGATGCCATCGAGATCCTATCATCGTTAGTGTCCCTATCGAGAAGAATGAATTTGTCACCACACTATTATTGGTAGCGTCACTATCGAGGACGTTGAAGTCACCATCACACTATGACTGGTAGTGTCACTATCGAGAACTTAGAAGTCGCCATCACACTATCACTGCTTGCGTCATCATCGAGAACTTTTTTAAGTTGCCATCGCACTATCATTGGTAGTGTCACTATCGAGAACATTGATGTTGCCACTGGACTATCATCTGTAGTGTCAGTATCAATAACTTTGAACTTGCCACCGCACCATGACGTAGTGCAACTATAGAGAACATTGAAGCTGCCATCGATTTCATGGAGACAAGTTTCTAGCGCCTTAGCAGACTGTCAATATAATTATAACGAGGGCTGTGAAGGAACAACTTTCAGACACTGCAACTGCCGCAGCGACATGCAGTTAGAAGACTTCAGCTTTTCTATCGCACCAGCTGTAGTTCTGTCATTTTGCGATGCCAACAGCGAGAATGTAGTGCCAAAACTAAGGTGGTAGCGGTAAACTGGCAGTGTCAGAGTCAAAAAGAGCTGATAACTACCCAATTTGCCGCGACTTTGTCATACTGGCATCGCTAACGTCAATCATCATCAGCCTGACTACGCCTACTGCTGGACAAATGTATCTCCCATGATCCGCCAGTCAACTCGGTCCTGCGCTCACTGCTGCCACTTTATACCCGTAAACTTTCCTGTCTCATCTGCCCACCTAACTTTCTGCCTCCCATTCACCCACTTGCCTTCTCAGTGAATCCAGTCAGTTACCCTTACCCCCGTATTCACAAACGTTCCTCGACTCGATTTCCACCCTTCACTTGACAGAGTTGAGCACTGCCCCACCACTCGGCTGAAGATGACGCTGCGCTGCTCAAGAATCGCAGCAAATTATCGCTGATGCGCAGTGACTCTCCGTGCCTAGAGACGGCGCTGCCATCAACTTTCTCAAGTGAAGGTGAAAAGTTGAGTGAAGAGACGTTCTAGAATAAGGGGGGTTAATGACCGGTGAATATCTTGTCTTTGCACTACGTGTCCTGCCCATGACCATTTCTTTCTCCTCCTCCTTGACCATGATGTCCTTAACACCCGTTTGTTTCCTGGTACACTCTGCTTTCTTCTTGTCTCTTAGATTAAACCTATACCATTTCCCTTTCCATTGCTCGCTGAGTCCTCCTCAATTTAAGTTGAAGCTTCTTTGTAATCCTCCAGGTTTCTGCTCCACAGGTAAGTACCGGTAGGATGCAGCTGTTATGTACCTTCCTCTTGAGGGGTAGTGGCAGTCTACCCTATGACAATATGGCATTTTTATTGCTGGGTTGACGGAGGTAGTGTCACACTGAAGTCGTCACTACCATGATCGTCGATTCATCATTGCCGCAACGGCGGTGGTAAAGGGAACTTTGCACCGCGTTATAGCGAAACCCCCATCGCTGGTGCACAACCGATCACAATAGCACTGCTATGTGTACGTGCCAATTGTATTGCCGGACTGGAAGCGTGAGTACCCTACTGGTATCGTGACATAAGCTCTCAACGCCATTTGTCAACGCTCTTAGATGGGATAGTTAGTTATGCATGTCGACGGTGGCGGTGCGCTTTGGATACACAGACAGGGAAGCGACAGGACACACACACACGCACCCTGTGTCACGTGATTCAGCGTATATATGAGGCGCTTTCCTCCTTCTAGCAAACAAGTTAAAGTTGCGCTGCGCGTGTCGTCTCTCTTCTATGTCCGCGTATTCGATGCGCACGCACATCGTCGCCATCTGCCGCACCGGTAGTAGTGATTCCGAATTGACGATGTCAATGCCTGGCTGACAGTGGTAATTCAACTGGCATTGTCGGTGCCTGGCCACTAATGCAATACAGTTCATTTTACTTTTAAGGGACAAGCTCCTTAAAGCGTGGGTCTGTCCATCCTCCGTCGTTGTCGCACGTAGCCACCGGGATGCGAGATTGGAGATGGCGGTACTTGGAGTGTTCACTAGATTGATGCACGGACGGACAGACCGACTAGCATACGGACGGACGGACGGATGGGCCAACGCGGGGAGCGGGTATGTGCCACAGGGATTGCGAGATGGCGGTACCTGGAGTGCCCACTAGATGGACGCACGGACAGATGGACGGACGCACGAACAGACGTACGGACGCATGGATGGACGCACGGATGGTCGCGCAGACAGACGGAAGCACGGACGGGCTGACGGACGCTCCGCCCCACTCATCATCATTCACTCCGTGGATATGTTGTGATTTTTTTTACTCGACTTAATGCTTAACAGTAAATGAACAGTAACCAGGGTTCCTGGTACAATACGATTCTTCTAAATACTCAAGGGGCCTTTTATAATTGGCTGGTGCATATTTAGAACTGACGCCCGCCGCTTGGAAACAGGAAGCTGGTCAGGTTTGGTAAGTAGACACAAACTGCCCGAAGATTAAGATCGCCGTGGCGTCTTTGCCATACATTACCAGTTCTTCCTTTACCGTCGTTTGAAAGCGCTTGACAAACGGTCGTCAACAATGACAGCATAAGCAAGAATCATAACAGCGGCGGGACGTCGCGTATACGGTGGCGTGAGAGTCCTTCCCACGCGAGGGAGCATCATGGCGAAGAAGAGGGTAGCGGTCACTCACACACGAAAGTAAGAAAAGGTGGGTGGTACGAGTTTGTGGGAATCCTGGTACGATATAATTGCATCTCGGTGAAAGGAAACTCGACGATTAGAGAGAGAGGCCCTAGCGAGGAGGATATAATAGACGAGGAGGAGGAGGAAACGGAAGAAACGCATGGAGACCGGACGGAAGAAAGCGAGAGCATTAAAAAAAGATAAAATTCCAGAAAAGGGAAAGCAGAAAGAACTCTCCAATCAGCCAGGTTGCCGGTAAGGTGCTTTTCTTGGGTACGAGCAGCTGAATGTTCAACCGGCGTCCGGTAAGAAAGGCATCGCCCGGAAGTGACGCTAAGCAGGAGAGGACAGGATGTTTTTGGCGAAATTAAAACGAGTCTCCAAGGGGGTCAGCGACGATTGTGTGTACTACGCGAGCGCAGAATGTTTAACCTCCATATGTAGGACAACGGTGAATGCACCCGGTTAGACGGTCTCTTTAGGTCACCAGTCGCAGCACAGAAGCTTCGAGATTATGCCCCCTTTAATCACCTTTAGATTATGCCCTTTTAGGCAGCAGACTTGTTGATGCCTTGATGCAAAAACAACACCGACAATGACTACGATTTTTTTCTTCTGTGCTAAGAAGGTCATGGTACTAGGAGGTTGTTTACTGGCATGCATTGTCTCTGGCGCTTGATATGCACACCCGAATAAGGAAGAGTAATAAAGTGGAGAACAAGCCAAAAAAGAAAAGGCCTTTTAGTCGACGGAAAGAACGATTTACTAAGGCGAGCATTATTAGCTTTAGGAGTGAAACGACGATGCCATGCAATACAAATAGTTCAAAGCGTGGCACACGTCTTGAAGCAAGGAACCGGCCTACGAAGGATGCAGCACTGAATGTGTTTCGGACGAGTTTCTGTCATTTATGACTAGTACTCTCCGTGCAGTGTGGATGTAAGGAAACGGAAGCAATGCGGTATCTACATTCTCTCGTTGTTTAACCTTCATTTGCTAGCCTATCTAGTCGGGATGGCAATTAAAGAGCCTCCATCTACGATACATTGATAAACCACTCTAGCATATTTTTATTTTTATTGCCACCTAGGTTAGAACGTAATGAAAAGAGCACGCCACGAAATTCACGTTTCTTTACATCTCATTGCATATATTACGATAAAATTATTCTACTAATGCACATGTGAATCCATTCAACACCACGTAGAGCAGGCTAGATCTACAAGCCCGCCATCCCAAGACTACCGGCACACTTAGCGGCAAGATATGCCAATAATTGGAGGCAAAGTTTTGTTGATGACTTTCTGTTGCTAGTTATTGTGATGGTACAAACCCCAGACGGCGACAAAGCTGCACGAAATGAGCCTTTACAAAAAACAGTTCGTTTGAACTTTCCGAACCATAGGTACTGTGACGAGTACGATTGAACTTATAGGCGAGCCTTTCCGTTCATACGTAAACAAGCCAGCACAGTTGTGCTAGCTTAGTACGCCATATGAGAATGTTGGTCACTAACATCCACCTTGCGCATCCTCGCTAAGAGGCGACACACAGACTCAGGAACAGAATCCAAACCAAAGTAAAAGCACTCCGCCTAATTTTCGGGTGGAGGGGTTAAAGTAGAAGGCTACCATTCCGGGAGACGAAATACCAGGAGTACTGAGCTACCATTACTGTCCAAATTATCACACTAGACATCTTGTCCATAAGGCAGTAATGGGACCTGTCCGAGTGAATAAAGACGTGGGGTTCACTTTGCTCCTCCTAAAATAATAAGAGAGGCGTCCCGCAACCCTCCCACACCTTATAGTACCCTGGTGCGATGCCAAGAGCAGGGAAGGACCCACTGGCGAATCCAAACATTCTCATGCTTCAAACCGACACAGAGTCAGTCGTTGGCATGGCCTCACTACACACCACAGGAAGCTGCACTTACGTTCCCCCTTGAAGACGCTTCCGTGAAACTCTCTTGGAGTTCTTTCGTCGTATCCTGGTCACTTGCACGAGAAACAGATCGGTGCGCTCGAGGCGAAGGCGGCTCTTGCAGTTGAGCAGCCCGCTCTCCAGGCGACCGAACCGACTGTTCATTGTCGATACCGCTGAGTTTCAGGCCAGTCAATGTACCACACGCCCGGACATGACGTCACACACTTCGGACTTTACACGACACAACGTATCTGTTGAGAGTGAGCCACCACTATCTAGGCACTGAATGAGCTTACCTATATATGCGTTGCTTGGAAAGCATACCGAAAAGAAGCTGCAGAGTTGATGCATGTCTTGATGCAACGATTGGTGCTTGGCTCCTTTCGAGTCAGAATGGAGTATACCTAAGTAATTCGAAAAGAACACCACGCTTCTATGGGATGACAGCTCTAAGAAAGATGGACTTCTGCAGTCGCTCGATATACTACACGTACCAATAGACATCTTACTACGTGCCTAGGGCGGTGGCTAAATGTTTTACGGAATGATCTGAAGATGGCAGAGAAAAGATAAGAGCATGGCGCTGAAGGTAGGTACATCACCATGTATGGAGTAAACAACCTTAGACACGGGGGGTACACGTCATCGACTGCATCATCAGAAGCTCCGTTTGACGACATCTTGAAGCGTGTAAACCAAGTTGTTGTGCGATCTCTGAATCTACAGTCAAGACGTTGAATCGGTTTAGGAACAGGAGCTCTCCTAAGAGTTCATGCAGCGAAAAAAATCTGCACACCTCCAGCGAAAATATCCCCCCGGGAGAAGGCGCCGTCACGCAAGGTAGGATATTTGTTTCAAGAAAGTTTAAGGTGCACATAACGTTAGCTCTAATTCTACCAGTAACTGTTACAGCTACGGAAACGCAAGAAGAAGCGAATTAATCGGTATCACAGTTTAGACGCAAGTGACCAACAAGACACAAGCATCAATGCGATGGTAAAAACCAACCATATATCTAGGAACCTAGCATTTAACCTGGAGGCACGAGAAGCATAAAATCAATTCCGCAATTGCGACAATTTTCAATCCCCGTGAACACAAAAAAGTAATAGAAAGCTTTACCCCATGCATTGGACGTCGGTGAAGTACAAATATACTGATAAATTCGAAGGTCCGAAAGCAAGACGAAATCAGTTGTAGATCTCAAAACGCGTGATCGCGCACAAGCTTATAACATACGTAAGTGGGAGGGGAAACCTCTTAACCACTTCCCGTTCCCTAAAGGAACGTATACCGTTGCAACACTAGAGACGTCGAGTGAATCACACTGCCAAGGACGAGCTATAGGTCTCAGAATACCACAAAATCCTGGACTCCGCACATGTATACAGAGGACAAACAAAACGGCCAACACGATGTATCCACTTCACTGTCGAGCATTAACGCAGTGAAAGGAAAGAAAGGAAACGGGATCCATTGAGAACCTCGCAGCATTCACAAAATGCCATCAAAGCAAACTAGACACAGTGCCAGCATATCTATCTGCAAAGGCGTGCCCGAAATAGACGTCCAACAGACCCCCTATATTCAAAGCAACAACATACCTTGCCATAACTTCAAAATTTACGTCACCAAGACTTGCACGAACCGAAAAGCAGTACGGGTATCATCCTCTGACACATCGAAGACTTTTCGGATGTCATCGGCCACCCAGTGACAGCACTGATTTGGTCGCCCTTTCAAAAGACATGTCAGAGAAAAACATTCGGAAACCGAGAGTGGAAGCTTTCGTCACCGATGTTTACGTGTTTGACATTGAAACTTGTTTTCATTGTCCAATGCAGACGCACTACCTCGCTGTACACTCCAAAGGCACACCGTCGATACTTGTCAAAACCGATAGTTGAACGGTCATCCTTTCCAGGTATTTTCAAGGGACCTCACTCGTCATGTGCACGTCGTCTTGTCTTCCAGTCAGTGCATGGTTCACAGCGATGAGTCACGTGGAACCGGGTACCAGGACCCACGGATGGGATGGTCGCCAACGATGATGGGAGAGATGCCTCGTCTCCTGGAGCTCCAAAACGGACTAGAGAACGTCGGTTTGCAGAGTCACTCGGACGAAGCCACGTTGATCGAAGACTGGATTGCGCGCGCATTGTGCACATTCTTCCCGGTCCACCTCTGGAAACGAGCCTTTCCCATATCGAAGACCGAGATCGACCGAATGGTTCACGACCACCACATCAGCAGCAGCGTCGACAACAGCCGGCGCCGAAATGGTGGAGCAACGGAACGGTCGATCCGCGAGTGAGTGTGAAATCCTCGGTGAGAAAGAGAGCGACAGACAAAAGAAAAGACGAGCAAGAGCAGTGAAGAAGAAGACGAGGCTCCGTAATGCAGAGCTGCGCATGATGGTCCCCCACCGTACTAGAAAGAGAGAAAGGCAAGTACGGCAAACAAACAAGCAAACAGAGCGTGCAAGCGGCCACCCCGGTGCGGCCGTTGTTTCCGGGTTCCGCACAAGCTACGCTCCACGTGTCATCTTCTCACGAACGCTAGCTGCCCGCGATTAACCACCCAGCGTCGTATACTGGCGGCGGGATAATCCGCGCTTCGAGAACGGGCAACCACAACGCCTGCGCGATGGTGAGATACCTATAACAGCATCTCTCTTGAGAATGGCTCTGTCAAATGCGAAAGGAGATCTCGCCCGAGAGCGAGGCAGAAAAATTTTTAGGCGGTTGACGCCGTGAGGTAAGTGCCAGAAGGACGTAGACCACCCACTTCATCGGGGGTGCTCTCTGTCCAGTGCCCGATTCTGACACATTGTGTAGTTTGTAATGGCGGAATGTAGAGACAATCAGAAAGGCCGCGTACAGCAGCGCTTTGGGCCGATCAGAGCTGACCGATGGTGGAATCTGACATGGCGGAATTCGACATGGCCCGCACTAGTGCGGACTGCAATAATTCGAACGGCAGAAGACGACGACAACGACGATGCACCAAGCACGAGATCGCAGCGCCTGTTCTTTTTCGCGTCTACATAAATGGCGAGAAAACAACAACAACAACAACAACAACAACAACAACAACAACAACAACAACAACAATGAATGGCTTCAGGCGAAATACATATTTCGTGGTCTCACAGCATCGACAACTGTCTGTTGTTGTTGTTGTTGTTGTTGTTGTTTCCCTCTGCAAATAGCTCGTACCCGAAGGAGGGTATTGGCCGATTATAAGGTGAATTTGCCCAATACTTTCAGCGTTGCGTCATTCCTAAAAAATGTTTTGTTGTTTAGTTATGACTTGAAGTGCTAATTGCCAATTTGCAGAAAAGAAATAAAGAAAAATGGTGAGACCGTAATTTAGCCTGTTTCCACATTTAGAATAGCAACCACTCTTCATCAACATCATCAACAGTCTATTTGACGAACACGTCAGGACGAAAGCCTCACCCAACGGTCTCCAATTCACTCCATCGTGTTCAAGCGGATTACGTTTTAACCCATCGCTCATTCTGTAAATCGCCTTTGACACCAATCATTCTGTTGTCCTAACTGACCACCGGTTGCCTATCTTGCTTTTCTGCCCACCTGCTTTTGCAGGCCGACCTAACCTATAGGTTACACCGGGTACATTAAGAAATGCGACTAAGCTTGAAGCCAAGACTCCACTTGAAAACCCGACGTCCTCGCAACGCCTCTCGTTGCAAGCATTGAGCACCATGGCCGTAGAAGGCGTTGCTTTGCCGAATCATAATAGCGAGTCGGTCCAGTTTGTGGGTATTCATCATAGGATGGCATAACACACAGCGCTACACGAAGTCTATTTCTACACAGTCTACAGCCTGTTTCGTAACTGTGCCGTGCTGTAACAGTTAAATCGACCGAACTTGACGAAATCAACTTGCAGCCTTCGATGGAGGCGCATTCACGTACAGGGAGTGAACATTCGCCACAGAAAGTCGACAACTTCTGCGCCAAGAAACGTTATTGGCCCATAGACTAGCCCAGCAAGTAAATTTCACGGCGGAAGTGCGTGTATTTAGCTTTCCAAAAGACACTTGTCTCATGGCAACAGTAAATAGTTTGTTGAGCGTTTTGGTGTCAGTGTCTTGTAAAAAATCGCACACGGAGTATAAATACCGCCGCCTTCTTCGGCATATACCAATCCGATGCAGCATGTTTCCAAGCAAAGCTGTAAATACTATTTATGCAAAACCCGAATCTCCTTTTCCTTCCCACAGGATGCATCACTAATGAAAAATTCTGCAATACACGACCGAGAAAAGGATGCTGGGAACGCTTTTCGCTTCGCCTTCCGGGACGAAAGAGCGACGCCTTCGATGAGGTGCTTCTCTCCTGGACCGTGAAGTGAACATTCCCACAGGAGCAAAATGGCTCGGTTTATTAGCACTTTCTTTATTTTTTCTTTTTAAGAGCATCTCTCAGCAAGAGCAAGCCTCGGAATCACACTTCCAGACACACGCTTTTGTTTCTTTGCTTTCTTTGTAACCGTAATTGTAGCCTTTTGACGCGTCTTTTATCGCAGATGATTAGATAGTCCCGTGTTTTTTGGAAGCGGAGACGGACGTGAGATAATTCTGGCATCTTTCGTGTGAAAACGAACTGTAAAAAATGAAACAAAGGAGTTGGCTCGCATGTGAGCTTAGAGAGAAAGAGAGAGAGATAAAGATGCAAGGACAGGCAGGGAGGTTAACCAGACGCACATCCGGTTTGCTACCCTGCACTGGGGAAGGGATAAAGGGGAGGAAAGAAGTTGCAGAGAGATGAGAAGGTACACACAATCGCGAGCACACTCGGGGAGCACACACAGTCTACAGGCGGTCGCTCAGGTTTGTTGACTTAAGGTAAAGTAGCAGTGCTTTAGTTGCTTTCTGCGCAACTGAGGCAGATGTCCAAGGTCCTAGTATCTTTTGCACACAAAATGGTCCGGGGTCAAGTCGATTCAAAACCATCCGGAGCTGGCATCGCTGTGTGTCGTAGCAAGCGCAGCTGCACAGGACGTGTTCGATGGTCTCTTCAGCTCCGCAGTAGTCGCATGTAGGAATGTCTGCCATACCAATGCGAAAGGAGTACACCTTTGTAAATGCAACACACAACCAAAGGCGGCATAACAGTGTCGCATTGGACCGGGAAAGTTGTGATGGTAGCTTTAGCTTGAGCGAAGGATCCAGTTCATAAAATTGACATCTTTGGAAGCTGGTAGACGACCAGAACGTGCGTGTGAGATCTCGAGCCAGCAGGTAAAGTTGTCTTGTGAGCTTAGAATGAGCGATACTCGTATGAACAAAGCAAATGAGTTTGTTGCGTTCACGGAGAAACAAAAACAAAAAACAATCGGAGGCAGCATCACGAGATTTCGCTACTTTTAGTTACAAACTAAGAACAAACTGTCAGCTCCGCCCACAGCCATAGCTATCCCTCCCACACAGAGAACGTGCATAAGTGATCCATTCATTGGCAGTTACTCGATCTCGTGACGTGAAGACCTTCTCAATGCTTCGGATGATTGACTTGGATAAAAAAATAACGTGCCGGTAAATTTTTTGAAGACGATAGTCTTTCTTGAGTGCTTAGTCGCAAAAATTTTGGTTTGTTGTGCTTAAAAAAAGTGGTTAACGATTTAGAGTACTCGGTACTCTACTATGGGAGAGCTGAAAGCCATCCCCAAAGCGAAATCTCCTTCCTACGTAGCGATGACCCCACCGACCTCAAACAATATCGAAACGGCCAACTCCATCCGCAGCGCCCACCAATATTGCTCAAGTTTCAACGTTCATACTTGTGCAATTGTTCATTAAAGAGCAACTATTGCGCTTATCTGATGCACCATAACAGTACTTCATTATTATGTGCGTGCTTCTTTATACTAGAGAGGGCATACATAAGTAATTCTAAGGACCGTAGCGCTTGTCACACTGCGCTGACACTGCAACGCTATGCTCAAAAAGGCAAGTGTTTCCAACGCTTTGCTAAGACGACACGGTGGTGGCACCTGCCTGTCGCTTTGCGTTCTACACCTTATCGCCCCCAAGACAGGCGCGTACGCCTTCCTACGTTTTCGAAGATAACTGCCAGATAGCGCTCGAGTCTAACGTGCCTCGATGCGCTCGTTCACCTTCGCTGCACGGATCGAGCCACTCTAACGCAGCGCCTCCACAATACAATTCACCAATTTCCCCGCACAGAACATCGAATAAACGTTTTGTTCACTCTCTCCAGACGCAACACTATCGTCTTTGGACTCGCTCGCTGGATTTCGTGCCGACTGGTTGTGCCCACGCGATCTCCGACTACAGCGCAGCTCTGGCCGACTGGGCTAGCCCTATACCATGTCCTGACGCCGACACGAACTCTCGCTGAGTGGTGCCCCGTCCTCGGACTTCTGCGACCGTGTCCACCTTTCCTATCTTCTCCTTACTTCCGTACGTGGCTGACCCTGCGCCTCTCTCTCTTCCTGCTCCTCTATCTCTATACCTTTAATTCCTCTCTATCCTTTTAATCCCTCCTTACCCGCATCCCTCGTGAGCTACTGTTCAGGTGTTCTCCCTCTAAGAAACAGTTACGGGGCTCACTTTTATCTTCTTTTCATTTAAGAATCACTCCCCCCCCCCCGACTATCATGTTTCAATCAATCAATCAATCATTTATTTTCCATTTCAGGAAGTAGAGGGCATGGGAAGAAAAAACTGTTGTGAGCTTGACTAGGCTTCCCAGCCGAGTACAGTTTAGCATGCAGTGATGGTATACAGAAAGTGGTGTACATAAATATAAACACACAGAGAGCATACATTATTCTACAAACGTAAACATTTTGACAGCAATCTGTCTGGCTGGGTAGAAAAGTTTAGAAAATTGAACAACCGCGTCGCCATTCCATATGCGCCGGGCATAAGTGAACAGCTCTCGAGAATCCTAGGAAAAGCCGGGGTCACGGTAATCCATAAACCTGTTTCGACGCTCGCTCGCTTGCTACCGCGGCCGAAAGACCGACCTCCGAGGGAGCTACACCCGGGCGTTGTCTACAAAGTGTCGTGTTCTGGGTGTCCAGCCTGCTACATAGGCGAGAGCAAGTGTTTCCCGGAAAGAATGCCCCAACACAAGAACGACGTCAGGAAGATGGAAGTGCAACGTAGCGCTCTGGCGGAGCACTGCGAGAAGCACGACCATAAAATTGACTTAGACGGCGCTTCTGTTATTGAAACAGAACGGAATTTGGGAAAGAGGCTCTTGCTCGAGTCTTGGCACATCCAGCATACGCCTGCCAACGTGAACCGCTCGCTGGGAACATTGCCTTCGGTGTACGTTCACGGTCTCCGAAACGTGGTGGAAAGGGAAAGCCGGAGCCGTGGTGAGAGAACACGACGCGACGACACTTCCATGACCAAGACAGTCACCCCCTGAGGAAGGGACCGAGCCGGTCTCGAAACGTCGGACTCTATTTATACTGTGGCTGGAGCAATTTCAATTTTCTAAAATTATTCTACAAGCAATAAAAAAACGACGACATTTGCAGTGCAACATGTAGATACGGGGTCCATTTTCTTCGTACGATTTCTGACACTGCTGCTCAGTGGCGTAATGTTTTACGCCATAACGACGAACTTTTCACTGTCAGTATGTGTTATTGCGATAGCAAATATATGAACAGTCTCGACTGATTTTTGCCGTCGCCGCCACGTCACCGTCATGCACCATATATGTTTACGTATCTATATTTATGAGAACTGAAGAATGAAACAAAAGCCGCCCTCGCTTGGCACCAAGATTGTCGCGATGCAACCGCCAACGCGCGCTTATTTCTCACGCGTACTTTGCGCCGCAGATGGGGGTGGGAGGGGGGGGGGGGGTAGGTGATTGTGCGCGCGCGCTTATCTTTCGGTGGGGAGAATCGTGTGCCTCGGCCTTTCATCGGAGTGATTGCGTTAGTTGCTTGAGCCACAAAGGTCACTTCGCTCGCTGGACAGGCCCCGTTAGCGAAAACAGCGCGCTTTTGATACACAGCCAAGTGGCAACTGGGACATCCCAGCTACATAGCATGGAATGACAACATTCGGTTCAAATTTAGATAAAGAACTCTTAGTTCGCACTCATACCTGTACATATAATTAAGTCTCGTGCATCGTTTTTGTTTAAAGAGCACGTTTATGTTTTAAACATAAAGCTGCAAACGTTGTTAGTTAGCTCTCGACCTGTGTGAGTGGTTTTCGTGCGTCATTTGTGCATGGAGAGCGCGCTGCACGTTTTGATCTGCTAGCTATTCTCAGCGTTCCATTACAAGTTTTTGCTATCGCATTCATTGCTTCGTCCTTGCGGCTTAACTGTGACTTTGTTTATTACATTTACCGATCAAGAAAGAAAACTAACAGTTCGAGCGGTAACAGTCAACCAAGCTGTTTTTCACAAGTAATGGGCAAGCGCGCCGGGGTTCTGTGGGCGGCGCTGCATTTTTTACGGGCATAGCTGTTAATCGAATGGTTCCTTATTAACTCCAACCAAAAAACAACCATTAATATAAAAAGGTATGCGTGACAGAAACTGGGTAAATCCCAACTACTCACCACCGGTTCAGAAAAATACCACGTGACATAACTACTGCCACGCGGTGATTCTGGTGCTCTCTAACGTTCCGCCTACGAACGATACGCTTCCCTCGCACCGGTGCAGGACAGTAATAATCAGTCACAGCGTTTATCGCTTTTATGGCCGATAACAAAAAGTGTTCATCGCAATGCCACCGCCATAGTGTTGGCCAAATCGAGACAGGTCAATAGTGCTCCCTAACGTTCCACGTTCGTACGTGGAACGTTAGGGAGCACTAGAATCATCGCGCGCACTGGCGCGCGAGCGGCTTTGTCACGTTGTATTTTTGTATTTCACGGGCGTTTGTAGTTAGCAGAAAAACTCTAATAATTAACATATATGAAGTTCAAAACTGTCTAATCAGACGTTTTCCGAACCGATCTACAACTTTCCCACTGAACTTTTATCCATCTCTGTTCCTTCAAAAGTAAGTTAACTAAGCAGATCTGAAAACAATATTTTAGAACACAAAAATAGTCTAACTCCAGGTGATGCTAAGCAACATGCTAAATATAGCACTGGGGCACCATATATATATATATATATTTATTTATTTATTTATTTCCAATACTGCTGCTCTCATCTGAGAGCGTAGCAGGAGGGCAATACAAAAAGTGCAATATATAAAACATAAAACATTTCAGGAACAATGAAATATCTAATAAATGTAAAAAAAAGAGGTTACAATAAATATAAGGCAAGAACAAATAGCGTTTACCAAAATATATACAATGAATACATTTATCACACTATTGAGACAGGCCTGTAGTTATATCCTCTCTGTGTCGAGGATTAGTTGCTTGTGCCTTCAATTTTATTAACAAATTCCGAGAATGATTTGGTGTTTGTGATCGATGGATGTACTTGATTCCATTCCCTAATGGCAAGTGGAAAAAAAGAATGCTTGAAGGTTTCATTACTATATGAATATTCTGTTAGTATATTGGGATGCTGTTGGCGTGTAGGTCGGGTTTCGGAAAACGAAATGTACTTCGACACGTTTATCTTGAAACTGTTGTGAATTATCTGAAACAAGAATTTTAAGCGGGCTTCTTTCGCCCTTTCTAGCAGCGTTTTTAGATTGGATGCGTTTAAAAGGTAAGTTGGGGAGTCAGTGCGCCTGTACCTGTTGTGAATAAATCTTATCGCTTTTCTTTGCACTGCTTCCAGTTTCCTTATGTTAGTCTTTGTATGCGGGAACCAAACCACGTTGGCATATTCTAAAATCGGTCTTATAAATGTCTTATAGGCAAGCAGCTTTATTGGGGTGGGAGCTAGTTTTAGGCTTCTTTTAAGAAAAAATAACTTACGTAGTGCTGCTGCGGAAACGTTATCTATGTGCTGGGTCCAGTTAAGGTCCGAAGTAAGCGTCACCCCTAAATATTTATGTTGGTTTACTTTAGGTAGCATGGTGCCGTCGACTGCATAGTTGAATATTGAGGGCTGTTTTCTTTTAGTTATTGTGATCACAGCGGATTTTTTTTACGTTTATTGACATCTGCCATTGTTTACACCATTCGGATATTGTGTTTAGGGAGGCACTCAGCGCAAGGTGGTCTGTATGGCTATTGATTTCCTGATATATAACACAATCGTCAGCAAAAAGTTTTATGTTAGAGTCGATGTTTGTTGCAATGTCGTTGATATAGATTAAAAATAACAATGGTCCAAGAACTGATCCTTGTGGTACGCCTGATGATACAGAAACGGTTTTTCGATGTAGCTTGTTCAAAGAATACGAATTGTTTTCGATTGAGCAAAAAGTCCTTAATCCAACTGGCGAATGAGGTGTTACCTAAGATGGCTTCCAATTTCGCAATTAATTTGTTATGGCAGACACTGTCAAATGCTTTTGAAAAATCTAATAGGACCATATCTGTTTGACTGCGGCGATTGAGGCTATGTGCAAGGTCATGTACAACTTCGGTCAATTGTGTAATAGTTGATAAACCGTTTCGAAATCCATGCTGGTTGGGAGAAAAAAAATGTATTTGTTCAAGGAAAGATGTGATGTGTTTAAAAATAACATGTTCTAGTAGTTTGCACGATGTACTTGTAAGAGATATAGGTCTATAGTTCGATACCAGGACTTTATCTCCGGATTTATGTATTGGTATGACTTTAGCTAATTTCCAGTCAGACGGTAATTTAGCGAGCTGCAAGGATTTCCTAAAAATTATTCCGAGATATTTACTACTCCATTCCGCGTACCTTTTAAGAAATTCGTTCGGAATGTTATCGGGACCACTAGATTTCCTGGGATCAATTTTCAATAAAAGATTCATGACACCGGCATCTGTAATGATTAGGTCATCGATGGTCGTGGTAATGCGCGAACTAATAGAGGGTACATTTTTATTTTCAGCTGTGAATACAGATTGAAAAAAGTTGTTAAATGACTCAGCTTTATCTTGTTTTTCTTTTGCAGATAGTTGTGTCACTGCCCCCTTTACACTGAAATGTTTCCAGAACCTGCGAGGGTTATTTGCAAGGAAACTCGGCAGAGTTACGTTAAAGTAATGATCTTTTGCCGCTTTGGTTTTATCTCGTAGATCAGTCTTAGCGTTCTGCAGTTTTAAAGTTATCGACTGGCTTTGGTTATTTTTTGCTGTTTTACGAAGACGATTCACGCGACGTTTTGAGTGAATAACTTCACGCGTGATCCATGGGTTTGACCTCTGCTGTTTTCTAGTTTTTTGGGGAACATACTTATCGATACAAAAAAATATAATTGATTTGAACTTAATCCATAGAGCGTCTATGTCACATGATGCGTCCGACGCGAGTTGTGAAAAGTTGGCAAACTCGTAGTCTAAGTGTGTTAGTATGCTGTTGTCGTCTGCTCTTTGAAAGTCAGCAATCACAGACACTTCGTCACGATTGATTTGGGTATTGCTAATAGGTAGAATGCATAGCGGTATATCGTGGTCCGAAATGCCTTCAATAATACTCGATTTAACGGCACTTATCGGGAAGTGTTGGCTGAGAAGGATAAGATCCAGGATGTTTTTAACGGCACCTTGTGTGCGCGTAGGCTCAGTTACGATTTGTTGAAGGTTAAAGGCAAGCATAATATCAAGGAGAGCTTCAGAGGCTGCTGACGAGTGATGCATAGTATTCCATTCTATGTCAGCAAGATTGAAATCACCCATCAGCAGTACTTTCGAATTTCTCACATTTTGATGCATGAATTCTTGAATGGCCGATATACTTTCATGACCCGATGACGGGCTCCGGTAAACACACCCAATGAACACAGTCCCTGAGTCACACGTGAGTTTACAAAAGATTGCTTCAGCTTCTAAATTGTGCGCCAAAACGTGGAAGGAAAAGCGATTCTTTATCAGCAGAGCAACACCACCCCCTCGCGTCAGACGGTCCTTGCGGATTACAGAATAACTTGGGGGAGCAATTTCAGAGTCGTACACGTCAGGGGTGAGCCATGTTTCAGTGATAGCCACAACATCAGGTTCATATTCAAGCAACAGATTTTCAAGAGCTTCGATTTTGTTTAGAATACTTCTAGCATTTATATTCAGTACAGTTATTTCTTTAATTTTGTGCCTTGACGAGTGTAAGGCCGCCCCTTCGTGTCGTCCTTTTTTTGACGAAGCAGAACTTTGTCATTTTTTTCGTTATTCCAAACGAAGGCTTGGCCATTAATATAGAGTTTGTCGAAGGCTAGTGACACCTTCTCGTGTTTCTGTCGATTTTCTTTTGCACTCTCCCAAAGCCTCTTTCTGACTTCCGTATTTTACGCGAGAAGTCTTCACCAATGGACAAGCCAGAGTTTTTTCAGTTTGTACCCATTTTTGAGTATTCCATTTTTTTGTCTAGAATCCAGCAGTTTGAAAATCACTGGTCTGACTTTATTTGTCTGTGCATTCCCTAATCGGTGTATACGTTCGATTACAACTGGTTCAAGTTCCAGTTTTTCTTTAATAATACCTTCGTTTACGGCTTGTTCTAAGCTTTCACTTGTTTCTCCCTCCTGTTCAGCTAAGCCGTACACAATAAGGTTTGACCGGCGGCTTCGATTTTCAAGGTCATCTATTCTTTTTTGCAGTGTTTCAATTACCTGTTTCATGTTTAATATTTCACCGTGAGAAGCTTCGACTTTCTTTTCTAGTTCCGTTATGGCGTCAAGCTTTTTATCAATATCGGTCAGACGCTTCTCTTTTATCTCTTTTATGTCGGAAGCAATTTCCTTTATCTGTCTTGCGATTTGGGTTAGCTCAGGCCCGGGTTTGTTTCAATATCGCCCCCAAGGAGCAATAATTTCTTCGCTAGGTCTATACATATTGACACAATTCCACAAAACTGCCGCGGGCACAGCAGCACAAGCAAGAAAACGGTTGTCTGATCGAATACAAATTCCATGTTCCCTTCTTATATATATATATATATATATATATATAATATAATATATATATATATATATATATAATATATGTATATATATATATATATATATATATATATATATATATATATATATATATATATATATATATATATATATATATATATTACCCGCTCTATGCACACAAGGCAATGTGCTCTGAAGGCGGGCACCATTGGCCGCCATTCATCTGTTGACGTCAGTGAATACTGCACGCCCATTGGTGCAGGGATGTATGCTTTCTTTCACCTTTCAGGAGAACATCCCTCGGACGTCTAAAGTTGCATTTGACTACTGCAGCGCCTCCTGTATTACATGCCTGATTGATTGTTTTGTGGGGTTTAACGTCCCAAAACCAACATATGATTATGAGAGACGCCGTAGTGGAGGGCTCCGGAAATTTCGACCACCTGGGGTTCTTTAACGTGCGCCCAAATCTGAGCACACGGGCCTACAACATTTCCGCCTCCATCGGAAATGCAGCCGCCGCAGCCGGGAATCGAACCCGCGACCTGCGGGTCAGCAGCCGAGTACCTTAGCCACTAGACCACCGCGGCGGGGCTGTATTACATGCCTGCTGCATAAGAACGAAAAAAGCTGCCTCACCCTTTCCCTCCTTCATTTTCAATTAGTGTCAGTCGCTAGCGCCACTTGTGGCGGACGGTGCAACAGCTCGACATGTTGCACAGCCTGCGAAATGGTCTTGTACAATTGCAGATCTCGAATAACTCTCGACTGACGCGCCCCCGGGTCACAAGTAGGAAACCCGTGATGATGGTGTCTGTCGCTAGCGCCACCGCGAAGGCAGGGCTACTCCACTGGCAACACGAGCCATTCGTCAGGCATCCTAAATGAAGGTGGAATTGGCTATACTGTATAGACTTCAAAACAGTCACGTGGCCCTCCTTCCTAGACTCTGTTTTTGTTTTTGTTTGTCTATGGTTACAGTCCTCTTCGTGACGTCATCATGAGGCTGAAAGAGAGTGGACTCTAGCGGCGTGCACCCGTACCTTTCCGAGAAGGTGGCGAACTTGAATCGTATGGGGTATCCGAGTTTGCGTATCCGTATGGTGTCCAGCATGCCGGAATACCGCAGCTGCTCCAGCACCACGGCTAGGTCAAACTTCATGGGAGCCTTCTCGTTGTTAGGCTTAATGCAGCGCACGAACCACGGGTTGCACCTGTGGAAGGAACAACGGCAGGGCACCTGTTAAGACATACTTCAAACAGTTTTAGAATCTGACATGTTAAGTACTACATTAGACATGATTGCATTATTCTATAAACAGAAAAAAATAGCACACATGATTCAAGTTTGTGACGTCGGTGACCTGAATAGCGACAGTGTGAGAGTATACTCAACTTTTTGTTGATAAACAAGGACCGCTTACAACGCAAAAGAAGTAAAAGAATCAGGTACAGAAATAATTCAGCCGTTTTCACAGAACAGAAAAGAAACGAGCATGCAAAAAGGGGTGGCAATCTTGCTCAAGCGCGAAGAATTACAGATACAAAGCGAAATCTTAAGTTTTCATCGAAGTCATCTTCACCGCGACTTTATTCTTTTCCAAAGAATCTTGAGCCAGAAAGGGCTTTTTCTGTCACATCAGTATTATTATCATCTTCCACTTTCAGAACAAATCCAGTTGACCGTCCGTAACGAAAAAAAAGAACTAAAAATAAAGTAGTGAGACGAGGTAGCGGTAGTGAAAAGGTAGCAGTCACACCGGTAGGGGCGTAAATCTTTATCGGTCTTGAACCCAGATATCTAAGTAACTAAAAAAAAAAACGAGTAAGGCAGGCTCCATACTGATAGTGGCGTTCACAATCGTCGGCTGTCGCAAATCTGATCTTCGGCGGAACATGTCCGCGTAAAAAGCGAGCCCGTCATGCACTCAATCTTATCGAAACCGTCTCAAATAATCGAGAGCGTTTCGCAAACATAGCGGCGCGGCCTGTGGCGAGCGGTGGGTGACAGATTTCGTGAGTGATACACATATAGAGCAATCAGTGCATGTGTAATATCTCCATCAACGCATGAAAGTTTACCTCACGCTTTCGTCTAAGTTCGACCGGCACCTGCTCTATTTTATGAATGCCAGCCAGACGCACCAGATCCAGCCGTTCGTGCACCACCCTCTCCTCCAGCCCGTTCCTGCTGTCGCCCATCGCCTTGCCTTCGCGTGTGCTTTGTGGTCATTTCTTTCTTTCTTTCTTTCTTTCTTTCTTTCTTTCTTTCTTTCTTTCTTTCTTTCTTTCTTTCTTTCTTTCTTTCTTTCTTTCTTTCATTCATTCTTTCTGTGCCAGTACAGAAAATGGAGTGAAGGCAAGGGCTGAAAGCCTGACAAAGGGCCTTTGCTTCAAATACAGTGACGCAGACAGGCTGACATAAGAATTTTGCAGGATACAGAAAAAATATAAAAATATACAAAAATACACGGGGAAGAAAGCCCCCTCACGCTGCGCCTCCAGACGGGAATCATATAAAGTAACTATTTGTTCGTGTGTACAGATCCGCGGGACGGCGTCATGCATTCCTCGTTATCACAATCTGGCTCTGTAAGTGATGCCGTGTTTGAGATAGCGTGCCGCCGTTCGTGGCGCTAGCGGGCAACCAACGGGAACGCGTCACGGTAACGCCGCTAGCGCTGTGAGGGTCAACGTTCATAAATATATTTTAGTTTAGAAACTCGCCGCCGCGGCCATTGAACGCAGCCGGCCCGCTGCGGTTCCTGACACCGCGGCGCTGCAGTCGAGAATTGCGCTATTGTTGCGAGCGTCGTCTGCTAGCTCCAACGTTGCGCTTGCGCAGCGGGCTTAGCAAGCCGTCTGATTTTATTACGCCCGTTGCAGCTTTTAAATCTTAAGCGCTCCACTCTCGTGTGTGATGTTCTTAATGCGTGTCGCAACGCACCGCTGTATTATTTTCTACGCATTCGGAACATTCGAGGCCACAAGCTTATGCTTTAACTGCGCCCTGTATACCGGGCCCTCGTTTGGGTTGACTGAAAGCGTGCGCGTAGCCTTGATAGGAAGGGAAATGTTTTCGTTGCCAATCAGATGTCCTAACCCGAATCCATTCGTGTTTTGATTGATTGCAAGGTTTAACGCGCCGACGCAACGCCGGCGTTTAGACGCGCCGTAGTGGAGGGCGCCGGATTAATTTTGACCACTTGGGGATCTTTAACGCGCGCCGAAATCTCGCACATAAGGGCGTTTTTGCTTTTCACCTCCATCAGAAAAGCGGCCGGGAATCGAACCCGCGGGTGCAGCCACTGCGGGTGCACCCAAGGCAGAATTTCATACTGTGCACAATTTGCATTATCGCTTCAACGTCTTTCTGGGAGCGTACCCGCACGTCAACAAGCGACTCTTGCAGCAGTTTTCCGTTCGCTGAAATAACGTACGTAAGATCTTCTCGTATCACAACGCTCTTCATGATAGAGAAAACACCTGCGCTCATCCCTGTCTCGTAGAAAACTGCTTGCCGGCTGTTTTCTGGCTCATCTTCCACAATTGACAACTGCCAATTCCGAGGTAGCCGCAGTGAGGCACTGTTCTCGATAATGTACGCGAGGTCAGTGCTCTCGCAATCACTCTGAAGCTCATTTGGCTCTTCGGGAGGTGGGTGGCAAGACACAGTCTCTGCACGCCGACAAGCACTTGCTCTCTTTTTCGGCGACCGCCGCCTCTTCGGTGCAGAAGACAGATAGCTGGGTAAGTTCGGGAATTGCGTCGGAACGACACCACTTTTCAGAGCCCATGTACCCCGCTCAACCTCTACCACTTCACCATTGATGATATGCTTATATGTTTTCGTCATGTCTGCTGGCTGAAAGTGAACGTCGCACACCTTGCATGTTTTGCTGAGCAACTTATCAGCGCGGGGAATAGCCCTTCGCCACCTGTTAAGAAGCTCGGGGTCCGACGGTGGGGCAAAAAAGTGCCGCTTGTCGGGGTTACTCCTATATCCGCTTGTGCAGCCAGGCACAAAACACGTCGGAATGTTGGCTGAATGCTATGGCATTTCACATGTGAAGCATGGGACACGGCGAGGAATCGGACAGCACTTCCTGGGGGAGAGCGGCTGGCCTTGAACGCCGGCGACTTTGTTGACTGTTCGTAACAGCGAGCAAATCTATCATCGGCAGTCGCTCACGCACAGCACAAACACAGTTTACAACCTCAAAACGAGAAGAAAACAACGAGCAAATCTATCGGCATTCACTCACTAACAGCACATACACAGTTCACAACCACAAAACGAGAAGAAAACAACGAGCAACCCCACAGCACGACCCAGAAAACCATGGCCACTGGCACACCGAAACGCTCGCCTGCACCAGCCGGCCCGTCGGCACCGCGCAAAAGTCGACCGCAGCGCCCTCACACCCCCAAGGAGTAAGACGCGCCCGGCTTCGGCGGCGGAGTTTCGAAACTGAAGTATATATCTATAAACGTTGGTGCTGTCTGGGTAGGTTGTCTGATTGGTGGCTAAAGTCAAGGCAGGAGCAAAAATTAAACCCTTCACTGCAGAGTGCGAATCCTCAACATCACTATTTAAGGGAAAAAAAATAAATATAGTTTTTGGTTCATTGAGTATTACAGCCTGGTGGCGCTAGCCGCCGCCCCATCTAAATAGTACAGCCATATCCATTCATCCATTCATTCATCCATCCATCCAGCTGCTTGCGTCACACGTGCTTCTGAGCATAGAGTTTCCCAAAATTAACTAGAGGGCACAATGGCGCTGCGATCGCTCAGCGACCATGGGAATGATGGGTAGTACACACATTTGCCTAGTCTTCGTACTTGCGGGCGGCGAATCCTACTTTCGGCTTTGTTTATTGCTGGTTACGGTTTTGTTTTGAAAGAAAGAACGAATCCTTTTGAACTTAGTGACCCGATTCAAAATGGTAAGCCTAAAAGAATAAGGTTGTGAAGCGCAAACGGTGAACATTTGCTAATTTATGTTTTCGTGGAAAAAGAGCTCCAGGCCACGCGAACACACCCGGAGCCACAAGCAGGCCAGAAGTACGAAAATTAGACAAATGTGTGTACTAACCATCATTCCCATGCTCGCTGAAGCGCCGTGCGTTGCAGCTCCCATAGACACTAGCGCCAGAGTTCCCTCTAGCGTATATAAAGAAACTCTATGCTTCCGAGCGCTTTACCCCGGAGATGCGATAGACGCGTGTCCCTCTCCAATATCACACGTCCGTCAGATATGCTTCTTCATGCTCCTTCATTGTGGCTTGAAGCAATGCCGCCGCCGCCACCCTCACCAACGTTTATAGATATATACTTCAGTTTCGAAACTCCGCCGCCGAAGCCGGGCGCGTCTTACTCCTTGGGGGTGTGAGGGCGCTGCGGTCGACTTTTGCGCGGTGCCGACGGGCCGGCTGGTGCAGGCGAGCGTTTCGGTGTGCCAGTGGCCATGGTTTTCTGGGTCGTGCTGTGGGGTTGCTCGTTGTTTTCTTCTCGTTTTGTGGTTGTGAACTGTGTATGTGCTGTTAGTTAGTGAATGCCGATATATTTGCTCGTTGTTTTCTTCTCGTTTTGAGGTTGTAAACTGTGTTTGTGCTGTGCGTGAGCGACTGCCGATGATAGATTTGCTCGCTGTTACGAACAGTCAACAAAGTCGCCGGCGTTCAAGGCCAGCCGCTCTCCCCCAGGAAGTGCTGTCCGATTCCTCGCCGTGTCCCATGCTTCACATGTGAAATGCCATAGCATTCAGCCAACATTCCGACGTGTTTTGTGCCTGGCTGCACAAGCGGATATAGGAGTAACCCCGACAAGCGGCACTTTTTTGCCCCACCGTCGGACCCCGAGCTTCTTAACAGGTGGCGAAGGGCTATTCCCCGCGCTGATAAGTTGCTCAGCAAAACATGCAAGGTGTGCGACGTTCACTTTCAGCCAGCAGACATGACGAAAACATATAAGCATATCATCAATGGTGAAGTGGTAGAGGTTGAGCGGGGTACATGGGCTCTGAAAAGTGGTGTCGTTCCGACGCAATTCCCGAACTTACCCAGCTATCTGTCTTCTGCACCGAAGAGGCGGCGGTCGCCGAAAAAGAGAGCAAGTGCTTGTCGGCGTGCAGAGACTGTGTCTTGCCACCCACCTCCCGAAGAGCCAAATGAGCTTCAGAGTGATTGCGAGAGCACTGACCTCGCGTACATTATCGAGAACAGTGCCTCACTGCGGCTACCTCGGAATTGGCAGTTGTCAATTGTGGAAGATGAGCCAGAAAACAGCCGGCAAGCAGTTTTCTACGAGACAGGGATGAGCGCAGGTGTTTTCTCTATCATGAAGAGCGTTGTGATACGAGAAGATCTTACGTACGTTATTTCAGCGAACGGAAAACTGCTGCAAGAGTCGCTTGTTGACGTGCGGGTACGCTCCCAGAAAGACGTTGAAGCGATAATGCAAATTGTGCACAGTATGAAATTCTGCCTTGGGTGCACCCGCAGTGGCTGCACCCGCGGGTTCGATTCCCGGCCGCTTTTCTGATGGAGGTGAAAAGCAAAAACGCCCTTATGTGCGAGATTTCGGCGCGCGTTAAAGATCCCCAAGTGGTCAAAATTAATCCGGCGCCCTCCACTACGGCGCGTCTAAACGCCGGCGTTGCGTCGGCGCGTTAAACCTTGCAATCAATCAAAACACGAATGGATTCGGGTTAGGACATCTGGTTGGCGACGAAAACATTTCCCTTCCTATCAAGGCCACGCGCGCGCTTTCAGTCAACCCAAACGAGGGCCGGGTATGCAGGGCGCAGTTAAAGCATAAGCTTGTGGCCTGGAATGTTCCGAATGCGTAGAAAATAATACAGCGGTGCGTTGCGACACGCATTAAGAACATCACACACGAGAGTGGAGCGCTTAAGATTTAAAAGCTGCAACGGGCGTAATAAAATCAGACGGCTTGCTAAGCCCGCTGCGCAAGCGCAACGTTGGAGCTAGCAGACGACGCTCGCAACAATAGCGCAATTCTCGACTGCAGCGCCGCGGTGTCAGGAACCGCAGCGGGCCGGCTGCGTTCAATGGCCGCGGCGGCGAGTTTCTAAACTAAAATATATTTATAAACGTTGGACAGCACTACCCCTCATGCAGCGCCGCATCACGGTCACTCCCTGAACTAAGGCAGACCCGACGGCTCCCGTTGACTAGCGCGCGTTTGCACTGGCATTGAATTAAATAAAGGACGCGTTGGTTCAACTGACAACCAAACTTCCACATGCAGTTCACGAAAGTGCGGAAGGGCAGATCGAGTTATGCAGGAAGCAACACTCACTGTGCCATGGCCTCCATCAGGCTCTGCAGGGAATCGTGGAAGCGGGCTGCGACCGTGGGCTGCCCGGGGCTTCATTGTGACGAAGCGGCCGTCCGCCTTGCTCGACGTCTTGCACGCCTCGGCCGTGGCGCGGCGCCACTCGAACATCTGGGACACCATCTGCGATGTGATCGAAAAAGACAGGGCGCGATTCGCAGCAGAAAACAGCGATATCGGCACGCACATACGTTATCAGCGCATATACACTCCACCGCAATCTTAAACCAGATTGTGGTGGAATATGTATATGCTGAGTGGAACAATAAAACACATCTGGTTGTTAGTCAGAGCCCTGGTTTGGGTGCTTTTCTTTTTTTTTTTGTTCGAATGACACTCCGGTGGAGCATATATATGCTCACTGGATGAATAAAATGCATTTCGGGTGTTACGACTACGTCACGTCTTTTTAGCGCTGGAAGTACGGTAAACCAACCAGCCCGAAATGAGCAATTCACCGCGGTGACAATATGCACGTCTTTGCAGGGACGTGACAGTAACACTAGAATGCATTCGCACACCAATAAAAAGCTCCAGAACCACTATAATCTACACAATGAGTGTACAGCTTTCCGATAGGCTTTTCAAGAGAAGGAGAGATGCTCGGAGTGTGATGTGATATCCCGTCAGCCTAGAAGGAAGGTCGCACGATCTCTTTTTGCAGCTTTTCAAGACGACACACTCAACTGAACGATTGTGGATACGCTGGTGCCGCGCTTCTGAGCGGTGCATGGTACATACCGATGCCTTGCTTTCTCGCTCTCTTTTAACTTCTCTTTCCCCTCACACAGTGGCGTAGCCATGCGGTGGACTATCGGGCCCTCGTCACCTTCCTCGAAAGTGGGGGCACGGTAGGCAAATTGTCATTTTGCCCTATGTATGCATGGAAAAACAGTGCCACCTCCCGACTACGCTTCTACAACCCCCCCCCCCCCCCCCCAATTTTTTTTTCTCTTTTTGGCCTATGCACCATGCATCTCATGTATGGTAGAAAATGCCCCGCCGTGGTGGTCTAGTGGCTAAGGTACTCGGCTGCTGACCCGCAGGTCGCAGGATCGAATCCCAGCTGCGGCGGCTGCATTTCCGATGGAGGCGGAAATGTTGTAGGCCCGTGTGCTCAGATTTGGGTGCACGTTAAAGAACCCCAGGTGGTCGAAATTTCCGGAGCCCTCCTCTACGGCGTCTCTCATAATAATATGGTGGTTTTGGGACGTTAAACCCCACATATCAATCAATCAATCAATCAATGGTAGAAAACGTAAACAAATTATAGCTAATGGTTGCCTGCATTTTTTTCGCGTTCATCTCTCTTTCTTTCTCTGCGCTGAGAAAATAGAGAGCGATCGGTCGACACAGAAAGGAGTATCTGGGAGAGTGGCTAGGAATCCTCAAAATCGACGCGCGCGAGGTGTTTTTTGAGGAAGTGTTGGGCTTCAACCATATCTGTGGTACTGCAAGGAAGCAACGTACGAACGGGACTGAGTGACCACGTGACCATAAGCCATTGGGACCAAGTACCACGGTGACCATGTGCACCGTGACCATGTGTCATGTTTTCTTGCTGCTTTTTAGTTCCATTTTTCTGTATATACTTTCCGTCGCAATAGACTTGCACCGAGTTGTTCGTCAGCGATATTGCTGTCTGTCCCTCCGTCTTGACCCGATTTCCACGCTATTACATCGGAGTATCATGTAAAAACTGGCCCTTCAAGACACCCTTCTGCATATCTGCGACGTGCATGCAATGATCCATGAATTAGGGCTAGTCGGGTAGCGGCCACAGTGATCAAACAGATATTGCCTGACTGGGCCTTAAGCCTTTCATTCCGTTAATGATGTCTGACTCGCGCGTGTCTTAGCCACCCCCTTTTTTTTTGTATCAACGTGGGTTTATGTTGAAGGCTTTTAAAATGACATGTCAGGAGTCAATAATGCTTACAAGTAATTTTCACTTCTCACATTCATTGTTTTTTCTCTTCTTCTCTTCATCTTATGCGGTTCGGCGCAGTGGGCAAGGCGACCTTTACCTGAAGCTGTCTTCTCGGACACATGATGCTTTCCAGAGCTCCTTCTCATTATAAAAACGCGATAGAACGCTCCCCAAAATCCTTTTGAGAGGAAGTTCAGGAGCACAGCCACAACAAGCCGTACTCACAGACTCTTAAGGTCAAATGGGACTACAGAACAACTAAACAACTTCAACGTCTTGCGGTTCACATTACGTATACTCTATATTAATGCAACAGAACTTGCACGATTGATTTGTGGTGTTTAACGTCCCAAAACCACCATATGATTATGAGAGACGCCGTAGTGGAGGGCTCCGGAAATTTCGACCACCTGGGGTTCTTTAACGTGCACCCAAATCTGAGCACACGGGCCTACAGCATTTCCGCCTCCATCGGAAATGCAGCCGCCGCAGCTGGGATTCGATCCCGCGACCTGCGGGTCAGCAGCCGAGTACCTTAGCCACTAGACCACCGCGGCGGGGCAGAGAACTTGCACGAATCTTTACTAGCTCTGCCGTGGTGGTTCAGTGGCTAAGGCACTGGGCTGCTGGCCCACAGGTTACGGGAACGAATCCCGGTTCCGGCGGCTGCATTTTCGATGGAGGCGAAAATGCTGTAGGCCCGTGCTCTAACTTTTGGGTGCACATTAAAAAACCCCAGGTGGTCAAAATTTCCGAAGCCCTCCACTACAGAGTCTCTAATAATCCCATCGTGGTTTCGGGCCGTCAAATCCCACATATCAATGAACGAATCTTTACTAAACCCATTCCTTCGCACTATATTTCGGTTCTCAGAAGAGAATCCACAATCCACTCATATGTCGAATGAATAAGCTACCTCAATGAACCATGAAGACAATGCCATTCCTCCTTTTCTGGCCGCTACTTTTCATTGTGTTCACGCAATTATTTTATTTTATTTTTCGTTAACTCTCTTTCACAGCGGTGGTACTGCCGTCGGTGCCGTAAACAACAGATTGATTTGATTGATATGTGGGACTTAACGTCCCAAAACAATTTAAGATTATGAGAGACGCCGTAGTGGAGGACTCCAGAAATATCGACCACCTGGTGTTCTTTAACGTGCACCCAATCCGAGTACACGGGCCTACAGCATTTTCGCCTCGCTCGGAAATGCAGCCGCCGGAGCCGGGATTCGATCCCGCGACCTGCGGGTCAGCAGCCGAGTACCTTAGCCACTAGATCACCACGGTGGGGCGGCGCCGTAAACAACGGAAATGTATCTTTGCTGGCGTTTAGGGATAGACATGGACTACTCACGGGCAGCTTAGACGAGATGAGCAGCTGCACCACGTCGGGTCGCAGGGTGTCCCTGTTCTTGTCCAGGAATCCCTCGACCGAGTACCACACGTGACCCGCGTAGTGTCGCACACCGAACTCGAGCGACGACATGCGCGGCCGCGAGTACAGCTCGTCCAGGGCGTGGTTGTAGTGGCACTTGTCCAGGAAAGAGGCGTCCGTGGCCTTCGGGAAGTTGGACTCGTCGTCCAGCAGCGCCAGGAGGCCCAGGGGCCGCTTGGCGATGAGCTGCAGCGCCCCCTGGTTGTCGCAGTGGCTCAGCGGCTGCCAACTGAGACGCTCGCGGCTGTACTCGGCCTGCTCGAGCTTGAACACCTGGCGGATCTGGAACTGCTGCAGCGCCTCGTTGGCGTAGTTGATGCACAGCTGCTCCAGGCTGTTCTCCTTCAAGTCCTGTAAGATTCAGATCGGTACAATGAAAAACTAAGTTATTTCCTTTATTACTGGTTTATATAACGGTTATATTCAAGAAACGAGAATTTCCTATGCAACGCTATGCATGTAAAAGACTATCCCAGTTCGTAAACAAGTCGCTCGTTCCTGAGTGATGTAATCCGATGTTCACCAGTCACCGAGGTGATTAATCATGTTTTCCCCCTCTGCAACTGTTCCACGCGAACTCAGTGATGAAGAGGGGCAGATTAAGAGTGATAGAGTGACCTTTAATGGCTTACGAAGACGTTTACTTGGTCGTACTCTTAGTTTGGTATATTTTAGACAACGTTTCGCATGCATGAAATGGCCCAAAGACCGAAGTTCGGAAGAAGATTGGTTCTTCAAGCCGTGAAAAGTGACTGTATAAGGAATGTCGCCGAAGCCGTTGTATCGATAAGCAGAATCGACAGACAACTGCTTGGCATTTACGAAAACAAATCTCCTCTTATAAACGTTGCTTTTTGCGACATTCATTGATCAACACTTTCTAGGTAATTACCAAGTCGCGCAAGAGACAATGGTACGCTGACATAATTAACCAGCACGAGCACGCATGATAGCCAGCATCTAAAGTGCCCATGATGATCACGGGGAAGATTCGTGTTTAGAAAAAGTGGCTAATGATTTAGGATACTCGGTACTCTACTATGGGAGAGCTGAAAGCCATCCCTTGGGCCAGGTCTGATCAGTGCGAGATTAGCAATGTCCGATATTAGCATTGTCGATGTAAGCACCGATATTAGCAATGCCTCACGGTTCATTCAGTGTTCTACGGTTAAGACGCACAGGCCGCGCTGAGAGGTGCGGTGCGGCCTGTGCGGTTTCTGCCTTCGTGTTATAAAATGAGACTGCCTCAAACAGCCTGAATGTCCCTGCAACCCCTATACATTAGGAAGACTACACACGCCCTTTTATGTCGGGTCTATAAGTTATCAGAAAACAGCCTGCGACGACATGTGCTGCGTTGCCTCTTATCACGCATTTCATGCTAGCAGCTTGAGCTCACGTGTTGCTTGATGCATTGTATTTAGCACCAGTTTTGGCACGGTGGTTTTGTCGCACAGAAGAACTGCCGATTCGGCGGTATGTTAAGCTTCCGGAGAAGTTTGACAGGAGGTACGTACTTCAAAGCCGAAAATATCCAAGATGGCGATCGCTGTGGTCCTCGCAGTCTCCCGCTGGCAGACGGCTTGGTTGACACGCCACACCAGCCAGGAGAAGAGGCCAGAGTACAGGGCTTTCGCAACGGCATCCCTGCGATCATGGGAATAAGTTTGGGGGCCTTGAGAACAGGTCAAACCAAAGCCCCCAACCCTCCCCCTAAACAAAAACTATAAAAATAGGTGGCCCAACTTGGAGTCCCATATGACGCGCGACTTGTTTGAATGATTTGTGGGGTTTAACGTCCCAAAACCACCATATGATTATGAGAGACGCCGTAGTGGAGGGCTCCGGAAATTTTGACCACCTGGGGTTCTTTAACGTGCACCCAAATCTGAGCACACGGGCCTCGACATTTTCACCTCCATCGGAAATGCAGCCGCCGCAGCCGGGATTTGAACCCACGACCTGCGGGTCAGCAGCCGAGTACCTTAGCCACTAGACCACCGCAGCGGGGCGGCGCGCGACTTGTTCAAAGTTGCAGGAATCTGTCGGAGCCTGCATCGAACCGTGGAAACGTTTCTCCGATTTGAAGTTTTAACCTAGAAATCGCGATCTTATAGTCGCGGTATTGTAATTACTCAGCAAGCTAGTTAGTCGAATCGGATTAGGTGCTCACTACTGAATTAGCGCACAAAACTAAGGAATGAACTTAGAGAGGATACAGCACAGCACTGGTCCAGGGTCCAACTGTCTGCTTTCTTTTTCCACGTTGCTTCAAAGTACGCGAATACAGTTTTGTCACTTTATCTGGGCGTTCCATTTGCTCATTTGTTCCCACTCATTTGTCGATAGAATTATATATAAGCATCACCCGTTTTTTTTCTTGATAATCTAAGGAGATGTTGACGCACAATTACAGCAACGGCTACTTCTTGATGGACACACTACAAGACATACTTTTAATAGGTGGTGTCGATAGGATACTGTTCAAAGCCTTTAGAATAAGTGGTCTGATACTATGCTCATCCCATTACGCTCTTGTGCCATGAATGTAGAACTGATATGATAACTACGGCATATACAGGTGTCCCTTCACAATTCCTCAAAAGAAAGCAATCGTCTTGTTTCTACAACAATATACCTACTACCTTAGAAACATTTCCTGCCAAGCTGACTGAGCACCTCAAAAAAAAAAAAAAACGTGTCTTCTTAGGATGCGACGACAAACCTAACCAACTTTCATGCTGTTCAGACACCAACAACACCCGGCAGAGATATTTGAGAAAGCTACAAGGCACCAGCGATGCGGTTTCTCAGTACGCTCCTGCAGCGTACTCACCTCGCGTCTAGAGCCTGGTCGATGTTCAGCGGAGTCGTGAGACGTTCTCCGCGAGCTTCCTAAAGAGCAAGAAAAAAAAAAGAATTGTCACGGCCAAGTGTGACGTGTGGGTGAACTTCGCGTGTGGTCACGTGACCCCACACGATCGACGTAGACGAGTGCACACACACACTGACCGTTGTCTTGGTGGTGAGCGCGGCGAGAATGCCGTCCTCGGCGAGTTGCAGCAGGTGCGATGCCCACCGCACCTCAGCCTCGCTTCCCACTTGGACGCCCTCCTGGCCGTGCTTCAGCTGCGGGAGGCGAAACATGCGAAGGTCAATCAATCAATCAATCAATCACTTTATTTCCTTTAGATAAGGTGGAGTAAAGGACTAAAAGCTCAAGAGCTTGACGAGGTCCTGACCCCGTTCACAAGTTGACAAAGCAGCAGGAATGGCAGTCAATCATGTGTACAACAAATATGAAATAAACATACAGGTATAACATCACAAAAAAGTAATACAAAAAGTTTATGAAAACAGTGCTAAGATAAAAAGACAGTAGTTCAAATGTATGGTCATGAAGTGGCATGATCATGAAAAGCAATAATAAAAAAAAAAGAATGGGCATAAATTCTGAGAGATGTATCATTGAGGATAATGTATCAGTTAGGCGAAGTGTTTAATCTGACAGTTTTGTTTAGAGGAAGGATCAAAATCTTCGCGGTTTAAAAAACTTAACAAAGAAGGTAGTTTGTAGGACAATGATTGTTTGTCATAAAAGGTTCTTGGGGTGGGTACAGTCCAAACTTATTTGTGCCTGGTGAGTCGAGCACTTGTGTTTACGCTAAGTTTAGCAAGATGTGTTGTGGTATTAGTACAATACCACAATATCCTGGGTTCATATCACACTAACGGAAATCGCATAGCGTTTAGTCCACTGTAATTCCTTCCAACTTAGGCCAATATCTTCACCTTATACCATTGAAAAAAAAAACAATATATAATGTCTCCTATGCTTGATAATGTCCACAACAGATAATGTCACCTATGCTAGTATTGACGATATTTATAGCGCGAGAACAGAACGACGACACAGAGACAAGAAAGACACGAAGGACACGATCCTGTGTCTCTGTGTCGTCGTTCTGTCCTCGCGCTATAACTATCGTCATGTCGTACCAACAAGCCCAAGCTACCACACTGCTAGTATTGAGTTACTATGATATGTTGAAATAAGTTATTTTTTTTTTCCTTTTCAGCATTCACTTTTGCAACAACGCAATGTCTGTCTTCAAGATAATTGGTACTCCATGCTTGACCATCGGTATAGGGCGGAAGGTTTAGACGAAAAGAGAAACCTTTCGCGCCTCTTTCGCGTGCATCTTCTCTTTCTTTCGTCCAAACCTTTCACGCTTAACGGTGGTCGAGTTCACTTTGACCACCGTTAAGCGTAGATCACTTTGACCACTGTTCATAGAGCATCGACTTTGTACTACGAACCGATAGTACAAAGCCAGTATAACGATGAAAAGATCCTTCTTCCCATCGCGAGCCACGGAAGTGAGAGAAGAGTCTCACGGGTTTCCGGTGGAAGTAGACGTTTCCGAGGTGCAGCACCGCGGCCAGGATCCGGAAGATGGCGTCCTGTTCCTCGGAACTCATGCCGAGCACCTGCATGGCCGACAGCAGCGACCGGAAGTCCTCGGCGTCGTCCTTGCACGCCATTTCGATGGCCCCACCCTACGGGAAAAAACAAAAACAAGTTATCCGTAAAAATCTTGCTGCTTGCTGTACCATCAACTCGAAGAGCTGTTCCGATGCTCAGAGAGAACGTTACTCCGAACACCGTCGAACTCCGTCATGGTGCTGAATTCCGCAACGGCGCCATAGTAAACCCATCGAAAAAAAAAGTGCATTACCTATTACTGTTTTTAGTTAGTTCTGACTTGCCACACCTCATTTTAAAGATACACGTTTACTATGTTCCGGATACCACTATACTCTCCTGAAAGAGTTGTGGGTCCTCCCTGTCCTTCCTTTTCCAATCCTCCTCCGCCTTGTGGGTGCGAACTTGCAAACGATAATTGACGTTGACTTTAAGGAAACGTTAATGAGACCAAACAGGCAATCGAGCAACATAATGCATAGAAGTTGTATCTGTGACATTGACGATATGAGCGCGAAGGATATCATTATCGTACGACCTCCCTCTGCTTCGTTTTCATCACTTTTAAATAACCACACCGTCCATACATTTCCAACTCGTACGGACCATGCGCAGAAAGTTGCTGTTCCTCGCTTCAAGACATCAACATATTCCCCCTCATTCCTGCCTAAAACTTGCAAGGATTGGAACTACCTCCCACAATCAGTTGCATCCATCACCTCGCCTTGCAGTTTTAAAACATCGCTCGATAACATACTTGGTGTTGGAAATGTAAACGTTTGATTTTGTTGTTAGTTTTCTTGTATAATCTACTGGCTGCATAACATAGTTGCAGTTGATAATAGTTGCTTTCCAGTGTTTAATAACGTTCTAGTGTCTTGTCTATGTTTTCTTTTCTTTAACATTGTTCGTCAGTGCCCGCTCCCCATCTGCAAAGCTGTAAGCCCTGAGGGTACAATAAATAAATAAATAAATAACTAAATAAATAAATAAATAAATAAATAAATAAATAAATATTTACACTGATGAATCGGTCTCGGCTGACAGCTCCACAGGTGCTGTTGTCATCCCGGCGTACCAGGTCACTATAAAGCTCAAACTGTCGCGTAGGACAACATCCACAGCAAGGCGGAGCTTGCCGCCTTACGTGCTGCTATACTTTATATCGCGGAAGCCCGACCTCAAAAATGGCTGTGTTCTGCGACTCCAAGGCATCCCTTCAGAGCTTGCAATCAGCTTTACGACAGAGGGAGCATCAACAACTCGTGAATGAAATAAGAGAAGTGATTCACGAAGTTTTATCGAAAGGACATGACTTGGTGTTCCAGTGGTTACCGGGACATTGTGGTATTGTCGGTAATGACCTTGCTGATAATGATGCCCGATCCGCCCACGCGGACGCCCAGACAACCCCAATTCCGTTGTCGAGAACCGACGCTGCAAGGGGCCTTCACTCGTTCGCTAACACCATGTCGGAAACTTGGCTGAGTGACCCCAGTGTCAGGAACCACCGCCTGCCTACACAAATTGGACCCATCGAGAAAGCTTCAAGTTCTATCGGACCTCTCCCGCCAGGATGCAACTTTACTGTGCCGCCTGTGGTTAGGAGTAGCTTTTACAAAGGCGTACTCCTTTCGCATAGGAATGGCGGATAGCTCCCGATGTGAATCGTGCGACACTGACGAGACAATAGAACATCTACTGTGTTCATGTGAACGTTTGCGAGCGAACGCAACTTGCTACGCGAAACGTTAGAGACACTAGACAGTAGACCTTTTTCCGAAGAGAAGATACTTGGCTCATGGCTCTACGCGTCGCTGGCCAGCAAAGCGACGCGGGCATTGCTAAGTTTTCTAAAAACGACCGGACTACGCGACCGCTTATAAGCGTGCAATGGACAAGGTCACACCTACACACACGTTGCCCTTCACTTCTCAGCAAGGACCAAATCTTCAACCTTCGGATAGACACTCCGATGCCACGATTAGAACTAAAGGTTCTTCGCTTACACATAAAACATTTTGTTTAGTTGAGCATCGATGTACAGACTCGTTCGTGAATTTCGCCAGGACGTTGAAGTTTCCGACCTGAAGCCAGGGACACAAGCGTACATCTGTATGATCAAGTCAATAATCTGAAACAATTTGGGGCAGGGAGCGCATAATTCTAAGTGCTGATCCAGTGTACCCATAGTAGAGTACCTATTACTCTAAATCGTTAACAGCTTTGTACTACGAACCGATAGTACAAAGCCAGTATAACGATGAAAAGATCCTTCTTCCCATCGCGAGCCACGGAAGTGAGAGAAGAGTCTCACGGTTTCCGGTGGAAGTAGACGTTTCCGAGGTGCAGCACCGCGGCCAGGATCCGGAAGATGGCGTCCTGTTCCTCGGAACTCATGCCGAGCACCTGCATGGCCGACAGCAGCGACCGAAGTCCTCGGCGTCGTCCTTGCACGCCATTTCGATGGCCCCACCCTACGGGAAAAAACAAAAACAAGTTATCCGTAAAAATCTTGCTGCTTGCTGTACCATCAACTCGAAGAGCTGTTCCGATGCTCAGAGAGAACGTTACTCCGAACACCGTCGAACTCCGTCATGGTGCTGAATTCCGCAACGGCGCCATAGTAAACCCATCGAAAAAAAAAGTGCATTACCTATTACTGTTTTTAGTTAGTTCTGACTTGCCACACCTCATTTTAAAGATACACGTTTACTATGTTCCGGATCCACTATACTCTCCTGAAAGAGTTGTGGGTCCTCCCTGTCCTTCCTTTTCCAATCCTCCTCCGCCTTGTGGGTGCGAACTTGCAAACGATAATTGACGTTGACTTTAAGGAAACGTTAATGAGACCAAACAGGCAATCGAGCAACATAATGCATAGAAGTTGTATCTGTGACATTGACGATATGAGCGCGAAGGATATCATTATCGTAATCATCATCATCATCATTATCGGCCTGACTACGTCCACAACAGGACAAAGGCCTCTCCCATGTTCCGCCAATCAACCCAGTCCTGTGCTTGCTGCTGCCACTTTGCACCCGCAAACTTCCTGATCTCGCCTGCCCACCTAACTTTCTGTCTCCCCCTGATCCACTTGCCTTCTCTGAGAATCCAGTCAGTTATCCTTGATGACCAGTGGTTATCCTGCCTACGCGGTACATGACCAGCCCATGTCCATTTCCTCTTCTTGATTTCAACTGTGATATCCTTAACCCCGGTTTGTTCCCTTTACTCTGCTCTCTTCTTGTCTCTTAAGGTTACACCTATCATTTTCCTTTCCATCGCTCACTGCGTCGTCCTGAATTTAATCTGAACCCTCTTTCTAAGCCTCCGGGTTTCTGCTCCGTATGTAAGTACCGGTAAGATGCAACTGTTATATACGTTCCTCTTGAGGGTTAGTGGCAATCTACTAGTCATAACTTGAGAGTGCTTGCTGAATGTGCTCCACCCCATTCTTATTCTTGGGTGTAAAGTTGACGACATGACAAATAGCTGCCAGCAAGGGTTAAACTTTCAACCTTCGGATAGACACTCCGATGTCACGATGTTTATTGAGAACTAAAGGTTCTTCGTTTGCACTTAAAACATTTTGTTTAGTTGAGCATCGATGTACAGACTCGTTCGTGAATTTGCCAGGACGTTGAAGTTTCCGATCTGAAGCCAGTGACACAAACGTACATCTGTATGATAAAGTCAACCATCTGAAGCATTTCGGAGTAGGGAGCGCATAATAGGAAGTGCTAATTCAGTAAGCTGTTGATGCCCTACTTTTGTGCGAGGCCCACGGGACGGCTTCATGCTATCCCACAGTAGAGTACCTCGTACTCTGAATCATTAATCATTTTTACTAAACAGAATTCCAAAGGCGACTTAGCGGGACAGCCTGATGCTCTCCTATAGTTGAGTACATCGTACTTTGAATCGTCGAACATTTTTTTTTTTCTAAACACAAGCGAGAAGGGAAGCCCATGAAACGGCTTTCAGTATCCCATAGAACACACAGTCATTGTTAAACCACTTTTTCTAAACACACAAACCGATAACTTCATCTGAAAATTCGCGCCTATTTATCAACCAATTAAAATCTAAATTGCACAACGTCACACGAAAAAGAATAACTCATCCCACCGGCCTCATGTACAGCATGACACCGCAGTGCCTTGATCGGCCATTGCAGCAAAAATGACACACGCCATAGGGCAAGGCATTCAAACACGGTAAAAAGAAAGTGAAAACGAGCGAATTACGGAACGTATACCAGTAAAGCTATGCCACCACTCGTCCTCCTGTCTGCTTTATGGGGTGTATCTGAGCATTTAAACGTCGTAGTGCTGCGCGTTTAAACCGAGAGCACCTTCAGTATTAATACAGTGATATTTATGAATCAAATAAATAAACCTTTAATTTCCAAAAAGTGTTCCCAAGCCCGTATAAGATCAGCGTCACCCCAAGTGGGAGGGCCCCTCATTCCAGGAATCCTCTGGCCGCGATCGCATACCAGACCCTAGCGACGAGTTATACACGTTGGATGAAAAACGCATTCCAAAACGTCTCTCTCTGGCTCCACTTTCTCCAGGAAGCAACAGGACATATTGTTCGCATCAAATACAGGACTACTCGGGAAGTTGCTGGGCCTGTCGTGCCGGTGAATACAGCTCCCATTTGGCATCAACCGTGTTCACTAGATTTCGCACGTTTCTTAAATCTCCGAGTCTTACTTCGTATAACAGTTCGATGTGATGCTGTCGCATTCCTGGCTTCGTTCTTGTGCCATAACAGTGACTTGTTTATCTTACAGTGCAGGCAGGCGTCGTGCGATGGCAGTTTTCAGGACCCTTCTTTCTCCATATCGCTTTTTTTTATTTGTATACGAATGTTTTCGCATGAAACTACGATCTTTCGGCGACTGGAAAACCGTTTATCTCCCATTTCGCTCGCGGTACCGTTGCTCCCGGTACACCTTACGGCTTCTTCAGTCCGTCGCCTACCTCGAAGACGAGTATCCGCCTCCCACATCTCTCGCCTGGGTCCCGGCGCACGCGGGAAACCCGGAGAACGAAGCCGCCCACCGACAAGCTCGAGAATTCGTCAACCGAGCGAGCGGTGGGTCCCATTACGAACCCAGAGAACACCGGCGAGCCCGTCATGTCCTATCACGAAATCTCTCAGCGCTATCGCCTCGTGCGTCGAACAAAACCACCGCCGCATCCCAAACTCACGACACCAAAAGAAATGACGTGGCACCGCCTCCGAACGAAGTCGTTCCCGCGCCCGCGGGTGTACGCACACATTTACCCCGATCTGTTCAGTCCGCATTGCTCAAAGTGCGACTCCGTCGCCTCCCTCCCTCGTATACTATGGGACTGCAGCGAGGATCCACCCCCGCCTGATCTCCTGACCACTCCCCTCGTCCGAGGCGTGGAAAAGTGGGAAAGCGTAATCCGCGATACGAGCCTAGAAGTACAGCTCCGGGCCACACAGCGAGCTGAGGAGGTTGTTTCTCTCTCTGACACACACACATCAAAGAATAAAATCATTACCGAAGTAGTAATAACAACAATCCTTCTCACCTGGTTGAGGTAGAAGTACTTGTCGGCCGTCTGGAGACCGTACTTGTCCTTGTCCTTGTCCGAGAGGCCGGCCAGGAGTTCGTAGAAGACGTGGTAGTTGCGCTCCTCGGTGGCCTGCTCATACGGAAAGGGGGGGGGGGGGGGGGGAGCGGGCGCGGACGACGCGAGGCATGAAACTTTCAACGTTTCCGAGAGTCGATATTACACAATAGACACTGCATCCGGAAAGACCATCGAGTTTCCTATAAGTACACTAGATGACACTCTTGCGCTATAGCGTTCATGAAAGCTACAACGCACGACGCTTCAGCCAGTATAAGAAGGATCGGTAGTACACAAATTCGTCTAATCTTCGTTTTCTCGGCTCCGTATGGCACCAATCCGCTTTGCCACAAGACGATGTTTCCCAAAGCTTTAAAGTTACGCTTCACCACCTTGGCCATTTTTAGGCTGACCAATTCAAATCGGCTCACGAATTTCACAACTGTCCGTTCTGTTATTCAAAACGAAACCACGACACAGCAATAAATGTAACCACATGTGCGGCCGTAGCCCGCAAGCACGATGACTTGGCAAATCCGCGCACTACCCATCATTTCCAAGGCGGCTGAACGATCGCAGCGCCAGAGTCCCCTCTATGGTTCATTTTAGGGAAACTCTACTGGAACGGGGACGTTTCGACTGTGTCCTGGTGCAAGAAACGGAACGACAAAGGCGAAGCGAATAGGCCTCGCGAACGACCAACTCGTAGTGCAAGTCAGGTCGAAGAGCCTTCGCGAATATCAGAGAATAACATATTTGCGTACTTCGAGGGGGAAAAAATAGGAGAGAAGAAAAATGCAGCAAGGATTATAACTATATCTCAGCATAAACCGACATTATGTTCTAAACTGGGGAAACGGTTTGGGGAGCATGACAGTCAAAAGGGTAACTTTAGTAATGAGTTAGCGCCGCAACTCATATTTTAAATATAGCGTTCGCTGAACGCGCTGCGCAGCCGAAACATTAAGTAACGTCACTGAGCCAGCCAATGAGCAGGTCGTTTATTTGTTTATCTAGACATTCACCTATCGTTTCTGAACTCAGTACGTGCTCCAACTCTCAATCTGCATGTGTCCCAAGTGCTGCACACAGCCCATTCATTCATTCATTCATTCATTCATTCATTCATTCATTCATTCATTCATTCATTCGTTCGTTCGTTCGTTAATTTATTCATTCAGTTATTTTATTATTCACTTAATGTTCCTGTTTATTTTTAGTAGACAAGTGGGGAGTAATAGGGGTGGCCTAATTTTGCTGACACTGACAGGGGTTTTCTTTCGGGAACGTAAATTGCGACCAGGCAATATCGTGGAGTTACGATGTGTTCATGACGTATGACTCGCATAATCGCCGTCACGCCACACCCAATTAGCCAAATGCAGTTTGAGTTCAGCGAGGGAAACTCCTTTTGTATAGAATAGGCACCCTCGGCTTTTGAATAGGTCTGGGCAATCACGGTGGCAATTGTTTTAACTGAAGGTAAAAGCCGTTTATGATGAAGATAGTTTCTTTTTAGTAAGTAATTGTTCGCAGAGTTAGAAGTGGCTAATTGTTGGTTGAGTTTCGAATGGCCAAGCTATATGCAGTCTAAAGCCAGGAAAATCACAGTGGACTACACAACTAGTGTACTAGAGTCACTTATAGTACACTCTGGACACAACTTGCCAAGGCAACCATTTAATTTTTATAAACATGGGTTTTATTTTTAATAACATGATAATAAATATTGATCTGTGAAACGAATAACAAGGAGCGCTATTTTAGCATTATCATAATCAAGCAGTCGAACGTATACTTCATTGTCAATGGCTTCCTCCTATATATTGTAACAGCGAGCTGTAGTCTGTTACAATATAATCATTGACATAAATGAGGTTCGATGGTCCGCAACTATTTTACTTTGCATGCATCTCAAAGCCCGGAATCGTAAACATGTACGGCACTCAATTGATAGAATGTCAGAAAGCTTGTGCTCCCTAGTTTCTTTCGAAACAAAAAAATAAATATTTTACTTTTGGATTTCATGTGTACTCTTCGAAGAGTTCCATGCAGAGTTCAGAGTTACGGAAGGTTCACTGTACTTGACTCTCAAACAAATTAAGTATGACGATTGAAAGATCAATCTCAAGGGCAGACACTCGCAAGGGCTGCTTCTCCTATAGTCTATCTGAACACAGGGGGAAGGGGGGGGGTCATGATTCACGCTAGTGTACGGTCTATTTTCCGTAAGTCATCTGGGAGCCGCCATCTTGGCTGTAAAGCCAATGTTTTCTTCGTTTTTTTTACAGCGCGACATTAATTAATAAGGCCATCAAACATCGTAGGCACAAAGCCAACCATTTTCATGCGTATAGGTCTAGCGAACGCTGTTAGTTTAGCTAATAGAGAGTTTTAGTACTGCGGAATGGTGCTACGTACGCATTACGCAAGCGCCTTGCGTTACGTGGCGTCGTTTGCCACTAATCGGCTTTTAGTACGCTGTAGTACCCGCGTACGTAACGAGCGTCAAGCGTGTTGCGTCATCTGGTAGATCAAAATAGAAGCACGTGTTGTTGACAGCCAATGTGAGCCAATCGAAGTGTTATAGCCAGATTATGGCCATATTTTAAGCCACAGAGCCAGTCGGTGCTTGCCTTCAATGCCGCCATTTTGCAAGACGAAGTCTCGCGCTGTCGCGAACTTGTTCGAGAGCGGCGCGATCAGCTCATACGTACGCGGCTGCGTACGTAACGCGATACGTGCGCGTTGCGGTCTGCGCATGCGCACTACGCAGAACGTGGCGTCCTTACGTACGCAACGCCGCCACGTACGCAGTACTAAAACTCTCTATTAAAGATACGAAACGCAAAGGTTAACAGCCGAATACGGCAGCACTCAAACTCGTCCGTAAAATGGCCTATATACAGCGCATTTCGCTAAAGAGGAACTGCGGATATCGCCTCGTGCTCACCTGCGTGACGATGCGCGACTTCTCGAGCAGGTAGTCGGTCGTGTTGGCGCCCGTGATGACGCCGTCTCGGAAGAAGAGGCGCAGGTACTTGCCGAACCGCGACGAGTTGTCGTTGCGCACCGTCTTGGCGTTGCCGAACGCCTCCAGGAGGGGAGAGGCCTCCAGGATCTGCTCGGTGACCAGGTTGCTCGGGCTGCGGTTGACCGCGGCCAGGTACTGCAGCGCCAGCTTGGTGCTCTCCGTCTTTCCCGCTCCACTCTCGCCGCTGCGACGACACGGTGCGTATAGGTCAGTGTGTGCACCCCGACATGGTACTACACTGTAAAGGCTACTGCAAAACGCGGAGTCCCCTTCTCCTATCTGGGAGATCTGAAGTAGGCGCCAATGACTCATAGAAACACTCCCCCCCCGGAAGAGAGAGAGAGAAATAAACGTTTATTTAGACAACAGTGTTCTTAGCGAGGCCCGGTGTTACCCTAAGGTAGGAGGGTTCCCTAGTCCAGGAACCCTCTGGCTTCGACTGCCCTCTTGGCCCTGGCGACGAGTCCTTGCTGGTCTTCCAGGTGCTCGAGGACGACCTTGGCCTCACACGTTTTCATTAGGTAGTCCCCCCCCCCATCCTAAAAAAAAAACACTTTTTTTTTCAAGATGAATATCACTTGTGTAAAAAAAACCTGAAGAACTATTAGAATCAATGCGTATCTGCGCATCTAATGATGTCTATGAAATTATTTAAAAATAAACCGTTAGATTAGAAACATGGTAGACTGGCTTTTTTTTTTATCTTTAGCGGCTCTCTCGCCACCGTCTTGATTTCAGTCCAAAATCGAGCAAGCACCCACCACCCCCCCCTCCCGTATCCATTGCCGTATAGGTGCACTTGTTCGGCATTTTACGGCATGTGCTACACTCTAATCACTCCCCTTACAGAGGCCCTGAAACACTTTTCCATGTATTGGTCGAATGGATTCAATACTGAGCTCATTTTCTCGCCGGTCAAATGCCGCAAAAATTTTTAGAATCCACCGCATACGAGTTGAGTTACAAGAATTTGTAGAGCGCTCCATACGTTTTCATTTTTTTCCTCACACACCTGAACGAGCGCGCTCGAAGGTAAGTACGAATGGCACAAGGGAAGAAGGTTACGTCAAGCGCGCGACATGACCTCGAGAACTTTCGTTTATTTTTTTTCCCTTTAAGTGCGCGGCTGACTGTGGGATCGCGAGCGCACTCCCAAGCGCGTGGCGGCATCTTGCGTCTACCGCTGTAACTATGCTGCTCACGATGCTCAAATCCGCCGATGGTCGTAGACTTTCAGGTTATAGCGCGGTCATTTAGGACGGACGGACGGAAAAAAAAACTTTATTAAAAAGTTAACGAAAAAAGAAACACTGCAGGGTTACCGGCCCGGGCTCAGGCCACCCCGACGTTTTGTGCGGCGAGGCGCAGCCTTTCCGCCGCTGTCCGGGCCCGCCGGATTGCCCACAGTTGGTCGTGCAGATCTGAGCCAGTCAGCGCACTTAGCCATTGCTCCTCGAGAAGGTCCTGTTTTATATTGTCCTCTCGACAATATAAACTCGACTGTGACCTGTGTGTATCGCCATAGAATATGTGAAATATCTGCGTGTTCGTGCTTACAGAGGGCACAGCTTGTTTGTCGGTACTGTCTGGAATTTACTCGGTTCAGGTGTACTGAATTTGAAAATGTTCTGGTTTGCAATCTTCGCCAATCCGTTTCTTGAGATCTGTCTAGCTGTTTGTGGGATGGCGGATATTCTTCTCGTTGTCGCTTATAGTGTGCCAATGTTGCATGATACGTGGCCAGTCTGTCTCTGTCGTCTTGTATCGCATATTCATTATCGTCATCCTCTCCATCGTCCCCATCGCCTCCACCACAGTCGTCCCCCCTTCAGTGGTCGGTGCGTGGGGGCCGGGCCGTCGCTGTCCGAGCCGTGGTGGGTTAGATCTCGCACGGTTCGGCGGGCCTTCTCGTTCAGGTTTTGAGAGTTCACGGCATCGTTTGTCGAGAGAAAAATAAAGGAACGATTTCTAGCTGACCTTGTGAACTATAATAATCGTAAATCCTAGGCCACGTGCTACTCTGGAGCCTTGACTAGCAAACGCAAGCGTTTCCCTGAGCAAGCTGAAAAAAAAAAAAATCGGCAAATTCCACGCCACGTTCGTTGGGAGTCGACGTTATGCGAAGCATTCAAAGGAAAGGTTCCGAACTAATTAAGTGTCACGTTTATAAAAAAATAAAGATTCGTCGTCGCTGCCTAAAATATGACGTTTGACGAAGCATTGAAATGAACATATGAGATGAAATTTGCGGGGACGTTCAAGTGTTCGAATAAGAACCCAGTGACACAAATACGTGCATGCATAATAATAAGCAATTATACCGTTATTTCTGCTGAGCTCAACTATTCATTGGCTGATTTTTTTTTTCTGTAGAACAGTCGATTTTTCTGTAGAACAGACCTTTTTCTGGTCGGGTGGAACAGAGCTGGTTTGCCGAGCAGCTCTTGGGAACCAAATATGTTGCTTGGTAATCCATTAGTGTAGTCAACATTGCAGTAGTCTCGGGACGGCTTTCAGCTCTCCCATAGTAGAGTACAAAGTGCTCTAAATCGTTAACAACTTTTTCTAAACACACGAACAGTCGATAAGCGTGGATATTTTCGAATGTGTTAGTGGGACGGCTCAGTGCTCTCCCATAGTTGAGTACGAAGTACTCGAAATCGTTAAACATTTTTTCTACCCCCCCCCCCCCCCCCCCAAACAGCCAAATCGGTTGCTTGGTAGTTCCACGGCCGGACTCGACTCCTTCTCCGGCGCTCCCCTTACGGCCTTCGCATTGGGGCGTTTTGCTGCCTGCCGCCGCAAGTTCGGGGTGGCGCTGCTAGACCACTGTTGCTCCGCCGCTTCCAAGCACGTTCATGGGCGCAGTGTGCGCGCCACAGCGCTATGGCCATCATAACAGCGCTGAGTACGAGGAACAGAACCAACTGCGGCGCCTGAATTCTTGAAGATGAACGTTTTATCCACACAATACAGCTCGGTCGTTGCATGTGATGAGGTTAAAATGGTATAGTCGACCTCTGAGAGCACCGCTTACCCAGTCGCAACCATTCCGGCAGCTTTCCCGGATTTTCGCACACGCGTGTTGTCACAAGCAACAGTAATCCATTACAGCGCACGAAATTCAGAGAGAAAAAAAGCAATATTTATTTTGTCGTAAGGTGGACTTGAACTTCCCGTAGGTAGACGGCGATGACTCCGCTTTCCGTTTCGTCGGCTGTCGAGGAGCCGAGGTGGCCGAGGGGCCACGCGCTGCAGGTTCTTTACGCGGCCTCTTCGTAGCCGGGACCATGTACGAAGGATACTGATCGAAGACCGTGGGCACGGCTCCTGGACGCAGTTTCCGGATACGATATCCGGGAACATAGTCATTTTCCGTGAAGTGTTTGCTGCACACTACAGTCGATGCGGACTTGTCATGGATGACGAGGTTTTCACGTGAAACATTTTTCTTCCACTTCGAACACAGTTCCTCATCGCTAGGAAATTGGTGGTACGACACACCCGGTGTCTTCCCTTGCTGTGACTTACACAGCGGCACGCAACAATAAACCATGGCTACGCTAGTGCAGTTAGCGTGCCTGAGCGTGTCTGATGCATTGTTTACCCGAGGTCATCGAACGCAGTCAAGAAAAGTCGCAGTCGGCGACGCGGGGAGCCGGCGGAGACAGTGAGGTGGTGCTGCCCTCTACGCGTCAGAAAAAAATATATGCGCGGCGCCGGTATTGAGAAGGCCGTAAGGAGCGTGCGGAAGGAGCGTCGAGTCCGGCCGTGGTAGTTCTTACACGTTCGTTGACGTACGAGACCGTTGTTGATGCGACGGCCCCAATAGTAGAGTACCTAGTACTCTAAATAGTTAACCACTTTTTCTAAACACACAGTATGTCTAAGAAGGAAATGTTCTGTTGAGTGTTATTGACGTTTGTTACAATAATTTTTTTTCTAAACGCAGGTGGCTTGCCTGGTTTTGGTAGGTTAATCTTAGTAAACAAAGTACTCGCACAAATACCTTGTATATACTTGACACATAGATCTTTAAATTTCATCTGTGTGTTCTTCGTTTACCATTTGTTGTGCATACGTAGACATATCTTTTTTTTTAACGATTCTTGTGTATCTGCGCATGGTGTGTTCCGTGTACATGTGCAAACATATCTTTTTGTATTAGCGTTCGGTGTGTCTGCGGATTTTGTGTTCTGTCGTGATGTTCTGTTGTATTGTAATTGATGTTCACTGTTGGCGAGAATAAATTTCTCTACACACAGGTGCGTGTTCTTATAAAACGTGTGTGCACTTATAAAACGTGTGAGCTTCTTTACTTCTAGACTAAATGGTCGTCTGACAGGGACGGCTTCTGCTCCCCCGTAGTAGAGTATCAATTACTCTAAATAGTCAAACACTTTATCTAAACACACGTGTTCTATTCTGTTGCAACATACTGTACAAAAGGCGTTGATGTCCAATGTCTGTGAATAATTTTTTTCTTCTAAACAGACATACAACCGTCGTGGAGACGATATTCTAGTCCGCCGTAAGCAGGGGGCGTATTCACAATTTTTGTCGATGTGTCATCATCAAGTGTTGAGATCCCGCGGGACGGCTTTCTCCTCTCGCATGGTAGAGTAGCAACTACTCTAAATGGTTAACCACTTTTTTTCTAAACAGACGCTGCATAGTACCAAGTGCTCCAAATCGTTAAATACTTTCTCTAAACTCACAACTGCTCCATTGGCCGTGCTCTTTTGTCAACGTTGAGCATGAATGGGCCGAACTTCATTTTCGGCTGACATGGTGCTGAACAGCACCGTCAGGTCAAAAGTTGACGAGCTTGTCTCGTTGCCTTTCAGATCTGTGTTCGCCACCTCAGTATCTCATGTCCTGGTGAGTCCTGGTGTACACGATAGAAGACTGTGTGCACCTACCCATTTGCCCTGTTTCCTATTGTGTCGATTGTGAGTTATGTGCATTTGTTGTTCCGTTGATCAGAATTCTGCTGATCGTTCTACGCGGAAATGTTAGTTTTCGCTATGTACAATTGTGAAAATGTGAATGTACTCTTGAGCACTGATTTGCCACGCATAACTTAGGCTCTGTAGGTAGTGAAAATAATTTTTTTAAACAAGAAAACTGAGATCTTACTCGTGACTTACGTTATGGCTTTGTAACCGCACATTCATCCCTCTATTCAGGAAGGAACGCCACCCTCCCATCGAAGACTAAATACGTACGGTATGTACTCTGACCTCCGAATTCACAAACGCTTTTTGACTTGAATTCAACTTGCCAACGCGCTTATTGCAACGCGTTTGAAACGCATTTGTGCTCTGTTGAAGGCGGAGGCCAATCACCTGCAAGTCAACGAGCGTTTCTGAATACGTGGGCAAATCGTTAACAGTGTTTTCCGAACACAGCATGCCTTCATGCGGATCGCGGCAGAACATTCAGGGAGGGAACGAGGGAAACTTAATGGTCCGTCCGTTTTCCTGATATGCAACACAGAACACGTCCAACGCGCCATTCCACGGCGGCAGCCGCCACGAGATGCTGCGTTTAGCGCCTGCCGTGTTACCCAAACCACGACCTCCTCTATAAACCTATAGACCTGCTCATCGGCGCAACCCCTATGGAGGCGTTTGGGTCTAAAAAATTGGCGCGTAGAGACCAGAGATGCCGCCACGTGCCGCCACGACTTACCCCCCATAGCAGACGACGCAAGAACGTCGTCTGCTATGTCGTCTGCATAGTGCGTGCGCGTTCTTTCAATTGTTTTCCTAGTTTCTAACGCGTCGATGAAGCGAAGTGAAATGAACTTTATTCGGTCCTGGAGAAGTGGTCAGACACCCCCTTAAGAGGAGTCCACCGCAGTTGCTGGCCGCATTCACGCCGAGACTGGAAGACCGCGGCCGCAGGTCGCGGGTTCGTATCCCGGCTGCGGCGGCTGCATTTCCGAAGGAGGCGGAAACGTTGTAGGCCCGCGTGCTCGGATTTGGGTGCACGTTAAAGAACCCCAGGTGGTCGAAATTTCCGGAGCCCTCCACTACGGCGTCTCTCGTAATCATATCGTGGTTTTGGGACGTTAAACCCCACATATCAATCAATCATCAATGAAATACCGTGGCCCTCCGCCCGTTCGCAGGCTTCCTGGACGGCCGAGTATTGGACTGAGAGTTCGGGGCTTTCAAGAGCCCTCTCCCAGTCTTCTTCTGTGCTGAACTTTGCGCCATGTAGCGCCGGGCACTGCCAGAACATGTGAGCGGGTGTGCAGTTATGAAGCGATTCACATATTAAGCGTCTCGAAGCAACACTCTAGTTGTCAGATGCGCCACTGTGGTTGGCTCCGAAGTCTTCTTCACTACCGGATCTCAATCTCTGCACCTTAGAAAAAAAAAAACGAGCGAAGGCGCGCACGCGCGTGCATAAAAACAGTTCGACGGCTGCAGCGATAGGGGTAAGTCGCAGCGCCAAGGCGTGCTGTTTTTAGTGCTGTGGCACTTTAGAGAACTAAAAAGAAATAAACAAGCAAAAGCAAATATGGCGACACGGGGAGTGGCGGCATGAGCGGGTCGTAAGTTTATAGAGGAGGTCGCGTCCAAACTGCACCGCGTCGAAGACACGCCGGGCACTCGCAAACGCGCATGCGTCAAGGTTAAACTGCACGGCGCGCATGGGCGAAAGGCCGAGTGTTTGGTTCCTGCGTAACGTGAGGAGCCTCCAGTGATAATGATCTGACGCAAACAGCGTCATTGATTGATTGATATGTGGGGTTTAACGTCCCAAAACCACCATATGATTATGAGAGACGCCGTAGTGGAGGGCTCCGGAAATTTTGACCACCTGGGGTTCTTTAACGTGCGCCCAAATCTGAGCACACGGGCCTACAACGTTTCCGCCTCCATCGGAAACGCAGCCGCCGCAGCCGGGATTTGATCCCGCGACCTGCGGGTCAGCAGCCGAGTACCTTAGCCACTAGACAACCGGGGCGGGGCACGCAAACAGCGTCAATATAGTCTAATTTGGAACGAAACTACAACTGAATTTTAAATAGGCCAGTACTAAAGGAATGATCCTGTACCTGAAACAGCGAACAGGTTCTTGGATTCACGGCAACGAGCAGATTCGATTGGGTGGAACGTCTATACGCACATTTTGCTCGGGTCAAACAGTGATACGAGCGCTGGAGCTAGTAATTATTCTTATGTTGTAGCCGGCTACAGCACAGTCCACAAAGCTGTAAAGACATTTAGCACCTTTTAGGGTGTATATTGTCCCGTATATATAGCCTCACGTACACACCATGCAGTACACCTTTGTAACAGTGAAGAAGTGAATACACTCTTTCAAGCTAGTTACTGCCCCAGTGTCTTCAATAACACCCCGCATGCACTATGCGACCCAACATTCTACTCCCTAAGTTTATAGTTTACGCCATTTGGAGCTAGTCTGGTCGTTACTTAATTAATTATAATTAATTGATTAGTTAATAGTAATAATAATAATAATAATAATAATAATAATAATAATAATAATAATAATAATAATAATAATAATAATAATAATAATAATAATAATAATAATAATAATAATAATAAACAGAAGTCGACAACGAACTTAACCTAGCAACTACACGGATGCTTATGATAGCACGTTGTTTAATACGAACCCTTAGATCACAGTCCACATTGCGTAACACTTCATGGAAGTAAATGGGGTTTTCTTGTATGACTGAAATACAAAAATAAACGAAGGAGTTGTCGTCACCGTTACTTGGCGACGTCTACCCTCTCTTTACTTGATTGTTACAAAAAGAATAAACGAAGGAGTTGTCACCGTTACTTGGCGACGGCTACCCTCTTTTTTGCTTGATTGTTACAAAAAAATAGCATATATACATATATATCCAGTCCTACACTGGCGAGTCTAAACGTTCTCTTTCAGGCGGAACAAACACATAGCCGCCACTCTAATTTGTTTCTGTTGTTGTTTCATAATTGCACAACAATCATAGAGTACAATCTCCCTTTACACCACCCTGCATTAGAGAGGCGCCTACCCAAATGCATTTTCTCTATGAATGTGCCCCCCTTCCCATTCCCCCAGCGTAGGGTAGCAAACCGGGCATGTGCCTGGTTAACCTCCCTGCCTTCTCTCTTGTTCATCTCTCCCCCTCTATGAATGTGTGCGCGTGTGCTGCCCTACGTGCTGTGTTTATCTCTCTTCCCTCTCTGCTCTCTATCTTTCATCTCCCCCTCCCCCTCGCATGCGCAGGGTAGCAAACCGGTTGCCTATAGGCTGGTTAACCTCCCTGCCGCTCTTTATCACCTATTTTCCTTTTCCTTCCTCTATGAATGTACACACACACATACTGCGCAAACAAGCACGCAACAACTACAAAAACAAATGTGCCAAGCACATCAGGAATATACAAGCTGACCAAACCGAAACCAGTACCGATAAGTGACTGAATCTACATCCTTGATCATTAAGGCTAATTTCCGTACGTGTCTCATTAAAAACACCGCCACACCCGTAGCAGACTAACGGCCATATCAAACCGTAAACGCGTGAAGACGAGCACGAGACGCGCTCAGTATTCGTCAGCTCTAGCTGATGAAAACTAAGCGCGTACAGAATAAAGTACGGGGAAACTATAGCACCCACCTGATGACGATGACCTGGTCTTCGCTGTCCTTACTCATCTTCGAGTAGGCGGCGCTGCTGATGGCGAACAGGTGGCTGTAAAGTGAAGAACACACCCACATGGACACATTGAAGATTGAATACATATTGATGATGGTTACGTACAGGTCATGAAGAGGTGTTTTACAAATGCCCACAACGTTCGCTTTCGTAAGGGTGGTCGTGGTAGTGGTTAGAAGAAGAAGAAGAAGAAGGCGCCTAATTTCTGCAGCCCGGTTGGAAGCACGGCGTATTATAGTCCGGTTGACTCAACATGCAAACATTGCGACAAAAATGTCATAGCAAACCAAAGTCACATCCTCTGGGAATGCGAGAGCCTTCCCCCACTCAGAGAGCTTCTGGCAGCTCCCTCCGAAACGACATGGGAGTTTTAAATACGGTCCCCCGACGAAAAACTGCAGAAAGCAGTCATTGCATGGGCACAAGAGGTCGCCGCAGACAAGCGGCCAGCTAGAAACCCATGAAGTCTCTTTTATTAAAGTTGTATCCTCCTCCTCCTCCGGTTATAGCCGTTCTGCCTCTTCGCCCTCCCTCTCCATTTCATAACAAGAATGACGCAGCAAGTGCTTGTTCCAATTAAGAGGCGCCTATTCAAGAGAGCATCACAAAGTGCGACGCTGGGGAAGCAACAGAGGAGGTTTGGTCAGCAAAATGTCCCGTGCTACTCGTACTTTAATCGTGGAATATTTTACAGCGAAACGGGTTAGATACGGACAGAGGAGCGACACAGCGCTGAACTCTCAGCTGATGAACATCCACCAACTCGCCCAACTCGCGATGCTGCTTCGTACTTTGATTCGCCACTGTAAGCGTGTCCTCCGCGATTAGTTCCGGTTGCGCACTATCCGAAGTAATCGAGGAGGCCACGATATGACAACAAATATACGCTAAGCGATCCAAAACAATTCATTGGAAACCGCATCAATAACTGGGCTTGTTTATTCAGAAGGCATAACGCATCAGTTTAAATACTAAGAAAAAAAACTGACATGTTTGGTAAAATATTCAAACTATATGTCGGTGCGAATGAACTCACTCCAACGAGTCTCGCTATGGCTTTCGCACCTCATGTATGAAAAGGAGCACGGAACAAGCTCTTTGCACTAACTACTCCCGCATTCATATCAGTCTTTGGGAGCGACGAAGAAAAACACGTCTACCTGTCGTCAGCAATGTCGTCATAGTAGACGAGATCGCAGTCTTCGTAGTCGACGTACTCGCATAAAACCGTCACCGTATCCGACACCATCACGTCTTCCATCGGCGTCGTTCTAATCCACGATGCGAGTCGCGCCGTATCCGAGCGAGCCGGACTGATTGCACTCTTCACACACACGGGCAACACATCTTGGCCGCGACCCCGGTCAGTGGTGGTGAACCGACTTGAAGCTTCACGCTGACGCGTGCGAGGTACATTCGGCGACGGCCGCCTCAGCTTACGGGCACGACGTTAGGGTTAGTGACGAGTACGGGGGACACGAGTAAGCAAGCTCGTAGGAAGATGCGGACTAGAGCGGGACGACGACGAAGAAGGCCAGGGGGAAGGTTCGCGAAACACGACCGGTTGACGGGACCGCTCCGTCCAAAAATCCCAGCCACGCAGCCGCGCTTCGGGAGGCCTGTAGACGCCTGCCTCATTACCAAGCGAACAAACTGATCCACCCATTTTTTAACAAACGAACAAACAAACGAACGAACAAAGAAACAAACGAAAATTCAAACAAACAAACAAACAAACAAATATCCCTTCTTTCCGAGGAAGTATACGATACTGCGCACCGCCCGCCGCCCGCGACATTTTCTGCAAACCTCTTCGCCCCACAAAAGCCGGGAGTTGTGTTCGGACCATGCTTGTTACCTTCGCTAGTTTTCCATCAAGCCCAGGAATAAGCTCCACGTTATTGTGTCCGCCGGTACGGCCAGTCTTCAACGGGTCCCACCCCCCCAACCACCCTCTCCCTCTATCTCTGTCGTTTACTGCCCCTTCATCCACTGATGACTGCCGTTCAGGTGGCCCTTTCTCGAGCCAGACAGTTGCGACGAGGTCGTCCGAACTAATCTTCTTTTTTTCCTTTCTTCATTTTGTATTTACTTCGTCAAACAGACAACCACTTACCACTAGAACTGCTGCTAGACAAAAAGGAGGGTCCCCTACCACCCACCCCCGGAATTTTTCAATTCAATACCTATATACATGTATATACACACACGTACTATACATACATACGTACATGAACATACGGGAAAAAATGCATGAAATAATCGAATATTCCCCTTTCTCCCTCCCCTTTGAAAATAATTCGGATGACACCCCGCGTAATTCGAGTACTTGGGTGCTATAGCATATCACTATGGTTAAAAAAGAAAAAGTGCAGACCTAGAATATAAAACAACTTTAAAAACAGCTCCAGAAACTAGAGGGCCATTAAACGGGGGAAGAAGAAAACATAACAATATCGTGCCCTTACACTGACATTGTGTGTTGTAGCGAGAAACACTATACCGTTTTTCGCGCTACAGTGTTTTATGGTGTTAGGCTGCTTATACGAAGGTCGCTGGTTCGAGCCCCGGCGGTTTCGATGGATGCAAAATGGCAGGGCCATCTGCGCTGTACGATGTGAACGTACGCTAAAGAAACACCAGATGGGCGCGATTTTCAGAGCCATCCACCTCGGCACACCTCATATCATCATATCGTGGCTTTAGGACGTAGAACCCTCGAGATTATTACTATGGTAGTTGTATTCTTCTGTGTCTTGCGCTCTTTTAATTTCTACTTGCCATACCATCTCGCCTGAGCACCGACCTCCACTGCGGACTTGGACTTGTTTGAGCTATCGCTAAGGAAAAAGAACAAAAACAAAAAGCATGCACGCACGGACTAAAAACGGGCACTGCGCCGTTGTCCTTATACCTAAGTCCTCATTGTCTGTGAGCCCTGTTAAATTTTCACTTCTCTTTTCTTCGCCACGAGGAAGCGCCGAAGCAAAATCAGTTTGAGCTAATCTTATGCACATCTGTCTGTGAAACAGCTACTCATCCATGGATTGCAGTATAGCACAGATAACTGAGCTAGTTGGTATTGGTTCATTTCAAGGCAGGATATAGGAGCGCGTTCGAACGCGGACCCAAGCGCCCGTGGTGTTGGAGTTTCCTTCCCGTGTCCGTGTTTGTAAACGTTCCTCATCCCGTCTTGAAAGAGTACTTATGAATCCTAGAAATACTCACGGTGGCAGCGTTCCGAGGATCTGTCCCTGGTACTTGTTGACGACGTCGACGCCGTACACGTCGAACATCTTGTACGGGTTCACGGCCACCAGGATGCTGCCCGTGTAAGTCTGCGCAAAGAGTACAAGACGTACGGTCACGTTTGACGAAAAAAAAAGTCACTGCCCATCCACTTGATTGATATGTGGGGTTTAACGTCCCAAAACCACCATATGATTATGAAAGACGCCGCAGTGGAGGGCTCCGGAAATTTCGACCACCCGGGGTTCTTTAACGTGCACCCAAATCTGAGCACACGGGCCTACAGCATTTCCGCATCCATCGGAAATGCAGCCGCCGCAGCCGGGATATGAACCCGCGACCTGCGGGTGAGCAGCCGAGTACCTTAGCCACTAGAACACCGCGGCGGGGCGCCCATCCACTTCGTGCAGAGGGTTTAACAGCGTAGCTGAAAATTGCTGATCGCTGGGTTGACCTCGGCGTTTCATTAGCCTTCCTCACTCATCGGTTACGTCAGCGTGGAAATTTTAACTGTGTTTTCGGACCAGGTGTTTCCCTTCTTCACTTTTAGCATATGGTGAGCAGTTAAATTTGCGCAATTTCTGTGACGCACACGCATACATGATGACGATGTCTTTTTTTTTTTAGCACTAGACCACAGCGTTTTATTTTCACCCATTCACACAAAGCGTGGATTTTTAAAGAAATGCACGCTTAACGATGTATCCGTGCTCACGTGTATATGCAGATGCAACTGCACTGCCGCCATACACGAAATGCACGGACACAATGTACGGAACACAGTGTAGACTGTACAAAGTGCGATGGCCGTTTCATCACGCTGAACAACTTCTGTCGCACTTTTAACTGCGATTTAACTAGCACGGCTTACGTGTACACTTTCAAGGTTGCGCCACCACACGGAACTATTTGCAATTCCGCGTTCAGGTGTGAATGAGTGTGCCGACACAATGCTGCATAGTCAGTGGTGGATGAGTCTACTCGCACTATGACTTCTGCTCGTTCATGTGAATGCAGACGACGAAACATTTTATTCGACGCACTTCCACTATTGAAGTTCAAGGTTCTACTTTCAGGTTCCAGGTTCCAGGCGTGCTTGCAGTGCGCCAACACATTTGCACTAACACACTCTTGCTCGGTGTTCAAGCATTGCGCAAGCATAATTCGAATTCTAGTTTTTCACGCCAAGCTACCCCTGTTGCAAATTTTAGAACAATTTAACTTGCTTGCATTATGCCCGCTGTCCATTTCAATGAATGAAAATTAAAATTGTACGCGCTGCCGCAATTCCAGGGGCTCATTCCTATACTTGCACTTGATGCAATTTGAGCTAAAACAACATGTCTGCAAGCATAACCGCCCAGCCCCGCTGTAATAATAAATAATTTTGAATCCTACTTTTTGCGACAAACTACTTATGTTACACGTTTTAATTGGAATCGTCTGTCAAGTACTTATAAACCACATTCAAGTGCGACTGAATGCAGCTCCACCATTTTAGCCGTGCATTCAAATGGGTGCAATAATAACCTTGTTACACAGAATACTTATTATTTATTCAATTTTAATTTAGAAATATTTGCAGAAGGGTGTTGGTGTTACAAAATATGGTGAGCAAAAGCAGTGAATACACTTAATTAAAAAAAAGTAAACCAAACCTCGCACAACGCATTGTTAGCTAATACATTCACATACTGATACATGTTAAATAATGATTAATGAATCATGGAACATGTAGTTATCATTAATAGTAACAATGTAACCGGGACGTCTGTTCCACTCTTTTGTCGCACGAAGCAAAAATGAATTGGAGAACGTTCTTGAGTTGCATAAGGGAATACCTCTACTAATGTAATCCGCAGCAAATGTGACTAGGTGTAAATGCCATTTTTCTTGCTTCTGCGCGGGTACAACGGATAAGATTGACGGCTAATGCCATTCGCTCATTGAATGCGTTTTTTCGAACTTCGGGCAAGGGCGACATCTGTTGTCGACGACAGGAGTTCAACGAAAAATTACGAAATTGATAAGTTACAGCGAAACGTAAATCAACGGTAAAGTTCTCATCAATGACTATTGTTAACTCTATCAAATCTTTACGCTGCACATTGCAGCTGTTCAAGCAATTTCGCACGTGATATTTATCCACCAGGCATGTTAGGAAAGTCGAGCGGTTTTGTGATCGGACGCAAAAAGCGCACTGCACTCACTACAAACATCGACATCAATTGCGAATCTCATTTTCTATAACCGCGTAAACCAGGAACGCAACGCGGCAATGGCATTCGAATTAAATTTTATTTACTTAATTTTCTTAGTTTACTTAATTAAATTTCATTTAATTAATTTTCATTTACCGCGCATGACATCACATGGACCGTGTCACAGGGGTATAAGACTGTATAACTTGACATTGGCTCATTAGGAATTTAAACAGCGCACGTAAAAAACAATGAAAAGTGTAACGACGCACACGCAGAGAACAAGATTTGTGTACGCGTCGTTCTGTCCTTTAGGCCCAATTATTTGTGCACTGTTTAAACTTCTATCATCACGAATAAGCCCAAATTTCGTGTTTCTGTTGAAATTTCTGTTGTTGCCCCGCCGTGGTGGTCTAGTGGCTAAGTTACTCGGCTGCTGACCCGTAGGTCGCGGGTTCAAATCTCCGCTGCAGCGGCTGCATTTTCGATGGAGGCGGAAATGTTGTAGGCCCGTGTGCTCAGATTTGGGTGCACGTTTAAGAACCCCAGGTGGTCGAAATTTCCGGAGCCCTCCACTACAGCGTCTCTCATAATTTGGGACGTTAAATCCAGCATATCAATCAAATTCCTGTTGTTCTTGGAGCAACGCGACTGCGCATTTACGCATCTGCAAGCGTATACGTTCAGGCGTGTAAGCTGCAGTGTGAACTGCGAATTATGTTTCTTTACGCTAAACGGGTGGCCTCTAGAACGCGTTGAAGCGCGACCTGAAGGCCTTTCGACTTACTCTCTTCCTCCCTTCACCGTGGCTCACGCTTCACGGCATCCCGTAAGTGAAACAAAAAAAAAAAAAGAAAACGCCACGACCAAACCGGAACATCGCAGTTTCCCCCATTGTTTACACAACCGCGGGCGCCGATGGACCGCTGTGCCAGGAACGAGGCCATGAACGCGCCTGCAAACGCGGATGCACAAACAACTCTTCAACTTGCGGACACAGCCCGTGGTCTACTATCTTAGGTCGGCAAAAAAAAAATAAAGTACGCACGCCATGTATCCAGACATATACACTACAAACAGATGCACGTCATGTGGCGAGGTTGCCACCCTTAGTCACATGCTGTGGGAGTGTCAGGGCCTAATTCGAACAGTGCCGATTCATCTCACTCTTCCACCGCCAGTCTCCGCTCGCGTTGGAAGGCCGCACTGCTCAGCTCGAACCTGACAGCACAAGTCTATATATATATCGCAACTCTATATATCTTGCGCTTTGGACGACTCGCTTGAGCTCAGTCACCAAAATTTTCCTGAGCGGGACTCTCTCGAACTCTCAGACTAACGGCTCGATCGGAGTCTCAGCGAGTCCGAGTTTGCCGACTCATGAATAAGTAGGCCGATAAATATATATATATATATATATATATATATATATATATATATATATATATATATATATATATATATATATATATATATATATATATATATAGTGGGAGTAATAATTCAAAGGGCCAGTTAGTCTTCGTGAAGGTATGGGATATGGCACAACGGGAGCGTTGTCAACAAGGATAAATATATTTATTTCCCAACAGTTCCGGGAGGGGTCCTCCCTTCATCAGGGGATGAGTTATCCCCTGATGAAGGGAGGACCCCTCCCGAAAGTGTTGAGAAATATATATATATATATATATATATATATATATATATATATATATATAGGTATGGGATATATCACAACGGGAGCGTTGTCAACAAGGATAAATATATTTATTTCCCAACAGTTTCGGGAGGGGACCTCCCTTCATCAGGGGATGAGTTGTGATATATCCCATACCTTCACGAAGACTAACTGGCCCATTGAATTATTACTCCCACTATATATATATATATATATATATATATATATATATATATATATATATATATATATATATATATATATATATATATATATATATATATATATATATATATATATATATATATATATATATATTCGTACGCGGAACGTTAGGGAGCACTAGAATCGTCGTGCGCACTGACGGGCGAGCGGTTTTGTCGCGTGGTATTTTTTTTTATTTCGCTGGCATTTGTAAAGTAGCAAAAAATCACTAATACTTAGCAGATATAAAGTTCAAAACTATATCTATCTAGATGTTTTGCAAACCGATCTACATCTTTCTCATTAAATTTTTTTTATTCATTTTCGTTTCTTAAAGAGTTTGTAAATTAAAGAGGTCTAATTAAACAATATTTGAGAACAAAAAAAGTAGTGTAACTCCAGACAACAGTGAGCAACATGCATTTGGTCGTGTCGTAATTACGTGTTCCGGCATATTTTTAAAATATGGTTAAAGTTACGTGGGCGCCCTGTATAATGCCCCGCCGCGGTGGCCTAGTGGCTAAGGTACTCGGCTGCTGACCGGCAGGTCACGGGATCGAATCCCGGCTGCGACGGCTGCATTTCTGATGGAGGCGGAAATGTTGTAGGCCCGTGTGCTCAGATTTGGGGGCACGTTAAAGAACCCCAGGTGGTCGAAATGTCCGGAGCCCTCCACTGCGGCGTCTCTCATAATCACATGGCGGTTTTGGGACGTTAAATCTCACATATCGTCATCATCACACCTTTTATAATATATAGACGCGACATGACTTCGTTTGTGGGATCCTTTTCGTTAGTTCTTATATGTTGTCTTTACGCCACATCAAAATTGACAACTAATGCGCCGGCAGTTTCTCTGAGTAATTTTTCGCAATTTCTCACTACGCAGCAGCCAACTTACGTATATCTTTTCCTTGTCATAGCGGATCTTGAGGTTCCACAGGAGCGCCGCTTCACTCAGGTCGCTGCGGAAGAAAATAAAAAATATATAATAAATAAAAGGTTGACACACACACACACACACACACACACACACACACACACACACACACACACACACACACACACACACACGTATACACATGCCTGGTACGGCAACTTTCACTGTGGCACAGCGTTATACAATATCGTCGTCAAACACCAGAAGAAGGAGAAAGAAGAATGCTCCCTGGCACGAGTGCGCACTATATCAATTCGTTCGTTCAGAGGATTATAAACCGCTTTTGGTTCGAAGTCGTGGCTCGAGTCGATCGTTTTATCGGTTGTGCCACGAACCAGGATACTATAACAGAATCGAAAGTTGGGCTAGTTAGATATGCATGGTATAACTGTCAGTTCAAGCGCGCGAATAAACAGAAAGGAAGAGAGGGCAAGCGCTTTCTCGCTACTAAACTGTTTATTAGAAAGGGCAGAATATATATACAGGCAATTGAAAAACACGACGCATGCGTGTGCTGTATATAATTGCCTGTGTATATATATATATATATATATATATATATATATATATATATATATATATATATATATATATATATATATATATATATATATATATATATATTCTGCCCTTTCTAATAAACAGTTTAGTTGCGAGAAAGCGCTTGTCCTCTCTTCCTTTCTGTTTATTCGCGCGCTTGAACTGACAGTTATACCAGGATACTATACCTACCCGTCCGCGAGAAAAATCAACCTGCCACGGAGAAGCTGAGAAATAAACGGCGGAGGAGCGTATAGAATCGACCTGGATCGAGCGACGAGACCCCTTTGGACAGTACACGATCGTCGCAACGGACGAATTATACAAGGAAGCCGTCATTTTTTGACCGCCTAAAAATTAAGAAAGAAAGTAATAATGAAGAAAAGGACAGCTCTTCGCTACCAGATCACCCAGCTGATTAACGCAGCCGAGCCGCAAATTAACGATGCATGGAGCTATAGCCGGGAGCAGTTATTCACAACGCATGCAGGCGCACATTAGAGGAATAAGCGACGGCCGTCAAGAGCGCGACCAAGCAAATGGGAAAGTTTTTGACAGGAGACCTTGCCGAAACTGAAATCGAAAGAGCGATAGAGAACGACAAGAGAATAATGACGACCTTGTCTGCAATAGAATTCAGACTTCGACAGCCCGTGGAATCAGATTCAAACGATAGGACAAGGAAGGCGGCGTCATCAAGTACAGGACATGCCGCGACGGAGCTATAGTTAAGCTACTACCGAAGCTTGAAATGTTAAAGTTCGACGGGAAATCTTCGAAGTGGAACCTGTTTTGGGCTCGGTACGAGTCGGCGATTCACCCGAGACCGAACATGAGAAAGGGACAAAAGTTAATTTACTTGTTGGCATCGGCAACGCGAAGAGCGGCGGCTATATTGACGGGCTGCGGTATTCAGCGGAGTAAAACTATAAGGTCAAGCTAATGATCGTTGCGCGAGTGACCATGTGGCGCCACGAGAAACAAGAACAACAATGGGGAAGGAAGCGAAAAGACGCTGCCGGGTCAGGGGCACGTCAGTCACGTGACTCACGCCAGCTTGACCATGTCCTCGACTCCGTCGGTGCCCAGGTCTTGCCGCTTGCGGACGGTGGACAACTTGTGGATGGTGAACGTCTGAGCCTGCGTGCGTGACATGGAGATTTTTGTAGGCGCTGACAACTATTCACTGTAATACACTTTGCAAATGTTGTTCTGGAAAAATATGTTAGAGAGGGAGAGTGCGAGCTGCGTTTATAACACTTTACTTTGACATCTTGGTCTTCTTAGTTTAGAAAAAGTGGTTAACGATTATACTTAGTGCTCTATAATGGGAGAGTATGAAGCCCTCCCGTGGGCTTATACCAGAAAACGGCAATGCAACACTGCGAAAAAAAAGCATGCAGAAAACAGTAAGAAAACACACGACAACAGCGCTCCCGTGGTGCGTTTCTTTGTTATCTAGGTCTCCATGTGCGCTGTTTCCCCACGTGACTGCGTCTGCACACGAAGACAGTGCGCGTAACACCCATCTTAAACGAATATTAGCGCGACGAAAACAGGGACGGCAAAAAAAAAAAAAGGCAAACTACAGCACTTTTGGTGCGTAACATCGTCCCGCCTTCCGTGAATCAGTTTCGGTAACTGCACCCGAGTTTTAAAAATTTTAGTACACAGCCACTCTCTGAAAACTGTTTACTTGGACAATGCTTTACGCGTGATTATACTGCCAGCGTAGATTTAGTTTGATCCCCAACACATTATATAGATTTTAACCTTAACAAGAACCAATCAAGCCAAGGGAAGAATGGGGGACGACATTGTTAGTCATAAATCGACATAAATGAGAAAAATGAAATACGACTAGCCGCCAGCAGGGACCGCACCGGCAACGTTCGAATAACGAATCTAATGTTCTACCAAAGCTATATATACGACAACGGTCACCCTTTCGTTCGTAGCCATGGCGGCACCCGCCGCCATGGCTACCAACTTTATAAACACATTCAGGTTTATATGCATATAAATATTCAATACGGAGAAGAGGAAAACGACCGCCGCAGCCGCGTAATTGGTAGGCCATCAGACGCGCTGTTAGGAAATTGCATCATGCGGTTGCGGCATTCAAAGGTTGCATTTCGGCAATATTGGCTGAGCTAAAATTTTCAAAACTTGTTTTGTTCACCCTCTGCCCCTACCCCTTAAAGAAATTGTACTTCATCTTTATCTCATAGACTAACATAGACTAACATAGACTAACATATAACATAGACTACAGTAGACGACGTCAAAATCTATGACGTCACGGTGACTGGTGCAGGAACGTCGACGTGGCACCACCACCCGCACTTTTTTTTAACGTTTTGTCGTTTAGCAAGCATAATTTCGCGGTGAGCCTGGTAGTTTTAGCATCGTGAAATATCAGTTTATTATTGTATTAGAAAAAAAAATCAGCAACAGTATGCGGCCCGCGTGGCAGCGTTATGCAGCTCACAGCGTGACGTCACACATCCCTGCCCTCTTACCTTTGCCACTTCCTTTCTAAAGGCTGACGTGGTAGTTTCATCTTAAAATGGGGTTTCTGCTTGCAACCTATGCTTGGTTGCAAGTTTCTGACATGTGTGCTGAAAATAAACGTGTTTTTTTATCCTGTTAATTTAGTTTCAAAGAACTAAACAACTTTATGTGAGATCCAGATTGTCGCTTGTCCGGCCATACTCAGACGGAGTATGAAAGACTTTGTCTCCCAGTAGCCTCCCTGGCCTGTTGGATAGCTGAGATTTCACCTTTTAAATTGGAGAGCTTTCTAGCAGCGTTGTACACGATCTGTACACCCGGGGAAGTTCTGTCCACCGATATTTTACATTCTGCCTGTAATGCGCCTCTCCTTTTACGCCAACTTCGTGTGGCCCCTCGCCGTTGCGGCTTCATGTAAATTGGCCATGTGCCCCAAAAGTTGCCGACAGCTGTACTAGAAGAATCATTTTACTTCAAGTTCCCGAGTATCATGTGCATCCATACTTACCTTCCCTGAGACGACGGCCTGTACGGTGACGACCTGGGCGGGCTTGGAGAACTCGATCACCTCCCCGGGCAGGCTGTAACCCAGTCCGGGGTCGAACCAGACCAGCTGTCCCGGCTCGAAGTCTTCCATGGCGGACGTGACCAGCGTCGAGGACGAAGGCGAAGACGACGTTGTCGGCTGCTGCTGCTGCTGCGAGGACGACGACGATGGAGGTCTGGGCGACGCGCCACCTCCGCCCCGGTCATTGGCAACGGCCGGACCTTGGGTTCGCCTCATGCTGTCCCCTGGGAGACGGCAGACGGGGAGTAGTGAACCTCGGAGGCGCGAGAGGCGGTCACCACGGCAGCGGCGGTGGTAGCTGTGGTGGGCTAGCGGTCGCGCGACCTGTGCCCATCACTCGGCGACGCCGTGCCGTAGCGTCCAAGAGGGCGGCCTATCTGCAAAAAGAAAGCCATAAATGGGGAGTTTTAGGCCACCTGCCTGCGTTGCGGGGTCAAACAGAATAGAACATAAAAAAAATGGATGAAGTATAAGTCAATCTTATGGGCGAAGTCTGTCCAGGGCGAAGTCAGTCGAGGGCTTCCCTGTAGCCTATAGCCTACTTATGGGCGAAGTCAGTCGAAGGCCCCACTAGCCTATAGCTGTGGTGCCCTTGACTGAGGGCCCCATGGCCGAGTGTGCAGAGTTCAGCTAAGCGTACCATATTGCCCATTCCTTTCACTCCCTGCGCTGGTTAAGGAACGGCTTTCTGCTCTCCCACCGTGGCAACGAAGAAACCATCCGACATCTCATTCGTGACTGCCTAGAATACAGTGGACAGCGACTATGTCTTCGCAAGGAGCTCAGCAAAATGGATAATCAACCTCTGCAGGAGGAGAAAATTTTACGATGTCGACATGATCAGTGCCGCTATCAGTGCCAGTGCGTATCGCTGTAGTCTGACTTGTTTCGTTTACCAGCCACAAATTCGGCCATATAAACAGTTTCATTTTGAACAAGCCGTCCCTGCCATCATGAGCGTCACAACCCCTTGACAATATTCATACACAGGCTTGCGTTAGGGTGCCATCAATTTGATGGCACACTAGCGTGACAGCCTGTTTTTTGCTCATGCATGATGACCTGGTGACTTCTTGTCTTATCTCTGCACAGATATTGTATTTTTGCTGGTCTCCTGCCCAATGCGCAATGGTAGCATAGAGTGCGCCTTGGTGGTACGGTGGCGATGGTGCTCCGCTGCTCACCCCAAGGTCACGGGGTCGATCCCCGTTGCCACATTCTGGTAGAGGCGAAAAGGCATAAGCCCGTGTACTGTCTTAAGCAACACCAGATGGTCGTGATTTCCGGGGCCCTCCACTACGGCGTCTCTCATAATCGTGCGGCGGTTTGTGGATTTATAAGTCAGGTCTGTATAAATAAAAAAATTCAAGGTGAAATCCTCCATCGCAATTATCTTCCTCCTTTCAACGTCATCTTTTCTGGTTTTCACAATGATAGGCTATGTATCGCATATGCTCAACCAATCAAAGTTGAATACACTGCTCTATGCATTGCGCGTGAGATATAGGATATCACCCGCAAATCCCACAATAACCGCGATTGCTTTGTGGCGGCGTTCTTCATTTGGTGCGGCACAAAAGGTGAGTCACTAAACGACCCCGAAGAGTGCTCGCTACATGTCTTAGATTGTGTGCCGTGCAATTCAGGTACTTGGAGCCTCAAGGTAGTCAACAACAACAAAAAAAAAAACGTTTCAGAAAATTTTGCCCGCTCCATGACGGATCGGTGATTCGCTTTCGCAGTGACTGCCCCAACAAGCCCCCCCCCCCCCCCCCCGTGCCTTCACTTGGTGCGCTTGAAACGTTTAACGCTCATGCTTTGCGACAAATTGCTCGAATAAGAAACGCGCAGGACAGAAAGAGACGTGGAAGATGAAGACAGAGCAGAGGGGCAGTCAGGATAAAAAGGAGAAAAAAAATCCGCGCAAGAGCGTAATCTCATAATTAAGAGCCCGCACGTGTCTCACGAGGAATTCGCGCTGAGTTGCAGAGGAGAGAAAAAAGAAATTACAAAAAACGGAACGAAAGAAAAAAAGTGTATAATTTCGCCCTAAGCGAGGCTTCCAAATTAAGGACCAAGACGAATCGGCTGAATCGCCTGGACGCACCGCGTAGAGTGTATGTGTCTAACTGGACGACGGAAGTAACTTCCTCTTCGTGTCCGCTGGAAGGAAGGAAGTTTGCGGCGGCGGCGCCAGAGAGCTTTCCTTCCGCCGGTTGATGTGCTGGCCGCTTCCCGGAATAAAGCGCTTCTCCGCGCGCACGCGGGAAATTCGAGACCGAGAACTTGAGAGCGTGAGAGGTGTCCCTACTGAAACGTTCCGTATGCGATGGCCAATAGTTCCGTATGTTTCCGTATGTTTCCGTATGTTTCCGTATGTTTCCGTATTAATCTTGCAGAAATGTATGGGAAACGTATGGGAAACATATGGATTCTGCATGGAAACATATGGAATTATTGGACTCGAATACGATACGCTTCAGTAGGGGTACCACGGTATACCTCACACTGAGTCGAGACATTGCATCAGCGACGTTTTCGTTTACTTTTTAGGGCCGAATCTCCTTGAGGACAAGTCTTGTCCGTTGGCGCTGTGCGCCGTATGGACGCGACAACGATTACGCGCTGATGACGATGACGATCACGGAACCCGACTGACTTGTGCCCTATATGTGACGCCTCGATAAGCTCTATACAATGCATCTCGAAAATGATTGGAAACAACAAACAACCACCAAAGGAAGGTGCACAGACTTCGTCTTTGCCAACTAGAGGCTAGATCTGATACCACAAAGCAGCAAAAAAAAAAATGAAGGGAAAACGAAATTCACAACTCCCTACAACATACCAGTCATGCTATACCAGTTAAGGTGGCCAATGAACATTGTATATACCCGTACACCGCTTTGTCACTCATTCAAATGCGCAAGTGGTCAATTTCACGGTGATTTTGGCAACACGTACCGAACGAGCCCACTGCTTCGCCCTTAATCACCATTCACTTCGTGGATCATATGCCGTGTTTCTTTTTTTAACTACGGGGTAGTGCAAAGGCACACTAAAGTGAAACAATGAATGGGTTTACACTGATAGACAGTGGTTCTAAAACCATGATGTTGTTAATTATACCATCACATGTTTATTTATAGAGGAGAAAATGAACGTCAGAGCACGATGTAAAAATAAGTACATCGTGGGAAGATATTCACCAATGTTTCCACCCATAACGTCACGGGTTTTAACAATTATTTTTTTCGTATTTTGGCGACATTTGTTCCACAAAAATTTTTGCCTCACCGTGATGGGCTAGTGGCAAAGGCTGCTGACCCGCAGGTCGTGGGATCGACCCACGGTTCACATTTTGTGTAAGACGTAATCAGCCGCAGTACCCGAGAATCACTCATTCAATTACATTGGCATTCTCAGTTCCCAGGCAACTTCCTGCAACCTCCCCTCACCCCGCCCAGCCCCCCAACGGCGATTTCTGCACTTCACGGACATGGTGTGTTGCACTGCTACCTCCGGAATCAGCCAAGTTTGTCTAAGAGACGATGTTTTGTGGTGACGTCATCACGTAAGGTCGTGTTATGTGACGTCGTAATAACGTCACAAAATGTGGCCTACTGCGATGCCATGACGGCGTCACCGATAACAGAGCACTTCACCTGTGATCCCCTGATACATTTAGAATCGGTAGCGTTGACGCCAAAGGTTACTCTTTGCGTCTCGCAAGGCATGCACGACCGGTCACAAACTGGGGAAAAAAATCACAGCCTATACACGAAGTGAATGATGATTAAAAGGACAAAGTGGACGCAGGGACGGACAGAGGCACGGACGGACTGACGCACGGACGAAAACACGGACGTATGGACAGACTCAAGAACGGACGGACGGACAGAAGCACGGACGGGTGGATGGACGGGCGAACGGATGGACGCACGGAAGGATGGTCACACGGATGGACGGATGGACGCTTCGCCCCACTTCTCATCGTTCACTGCATGGATATGCTGCGAAAACCACTAACGCCATCTAGTTATAGTACTGCCAAGACCATATACACACAACACCATCTATTGAGCAACTCACAAACTAGAGGTGGCTACATACTACTACTACTACTACTACTACTACTACTACTACTACTACTACTACTACTATTACTACTACTACTACTACTGCTACTACTACTAGCGAGGAGGGAACGACCCACGGCATGAGAAGCTTCGCCCCTAAAAATTGGCCTCGTATATCTGCGTGCTTCACTGCAAACGTCGTCGAAAGACGATAGACTTCCGCCGGCCGTACTGCATGAGTCCTGAATGGGACATGTCTTGTAGAGTGGGTTGTATTTCATCAAACGGCCATATTTATGTTTTGCCTTGCCTCAGACAGCGCCTCTCCTATGTTGAATTGGCCGCATCTGGCTGGCATTCATAAAATAGAAGAGGCACTGCGCGTGATATGGAGGCCATTTGGCACTGCTGTCGGGAAACATGAGCTTGTGCAGAACCCGGGGACACTGCCAGGTGGCAGCACCATATCGTCTGCAGAGGGTACTTTCGTCCATAGCGTCACATTTTCAGCGCAGCTTACGAAACCTTGGGGTCTTTAGAATTACTTATCTATTTATTTTTAGTAAATGAACACACCCTTTACGTATTGATGTTGCGCCTCAGATATGCGTAATATTTACTTTTCGGCCGACAATGTTCACAAGTATACATGAACACAGCAGTTCAAGGCAGCTGCGCTCGCTGGATTCCGTGTCTGCTGGATTCCGTGCGCTGAATTCCGTGTCTGCACTCTGATGTGCTGCTGTTACGGGCCTCACTTTTATCTTTTCTCTCGTTTAAGAATCACCCTCCCCCCCCCTAGGCCGTGAGGCTGAATCGTGTGACAGACAGACATACAGACAGACAGACAGACAGACAGACAGACAGACAGACAGACAGACAGACAGACGGACGGACGGACGGACGGACAGACAGATGAGTGGATGGACAGACAGACAGACAGACAGACAGACAGACAGACAGACAAACAGACAGACGGACGGACGGACGGACGAACAGACAGACAGACAAAATTTCGGCAAAAAGTAAGCTACGCCCACGGAACCGCGGCGCGCCTGCGCTTGTGGTGTGAAAGACAGTCGTGCTAACTGGTTGCCGCTCAAACCGGAAGTACTTTTTGCAGGCTCGTACATAAGTACAAAGACTAAAAGCTAAAAGTTCGCTGTAACTGCCAAACATATCAAGTTTTACCAAGCAGTCATGTCAGAATACCAGATGAAATTTGCGAGGACGTTCACGTTTTCTACTGAAAGCCAGCGGCGCAAGTTTGGTTCTGCGTACAGAAAATCTAGCTGTATAATGCGCGCGTCGTGAGCATGCTAAAACCAATTGGGTGTTGTTCTCCCCCATAGTAGTAGGAAGGAAGGAAGGAAGGAAGGAAGGAAGGAAGGAAGGAAGGAAGGAAGGAAGGGAAAAAGAACGGCAGGGAGGCTAACCAGCCCACAGGCAGCCGGTTTGCTACCCTGCGCGTGGGAGGGGGATGGGGGAGATGAAAGATAGAGAGGGAAGAGAGATAAACACAGTACATTCGACAGAACACGCGCGCACAGTCAGTCATAGTCCAGTCTTGTCTTTCGCGGTGTGTGACATTGCTGTATACAGCCGCTTGTGCAATGAGTCACGTAAACGCCGGCAACCTCGTACGACGAAGCGCCGCCGCTATTCCTCCCTGGCAGGGACGAGCGCGGACATCGATAGTAACGCCAGGCACGTTCTATGAGCGCTCGAGTGCAAAGCGCAATCGCCCAGGAATGCGCGGATGCGGCTTCAAGTATGTGGCCATCACCTCCCCGGAGGCGAGGAAGAAAACGCCGCGACGCGGGCACTCGTCCAACTAATCGAATACACATCCTATGTGGCGATCTCGAAAAGCATGTGCGGCATCGTTGCATGCTGCTCGGATTCCTATATTGCTCAGTGGCTGCCGCCACCACGCACGGAGGTCTTTCTCATTTTCGCCGCTAGGAGGATGCGGTTACACGCAGCCACTGCGCACGAGGCATGCAAGACCGCTTTTTTTTTTCGTTTTTTTTCTGATATTTCATTTTTATTCGCGGACGCTCGATCGAGTTGGCACGGTGCCAGTAGCGAGGGCGATATACATTCACGATCGTCGGTCATAACGGGACGCGGTGTATAATTACGACTGCGTATACGTGGAAAATATTCGCTCGAACGCCTCGATCGCCCCAAGCGCTAAGCGATTCGCCTCATTTACGATTACTCTTTTGTTCTTGTTGTTAGACGCCAACGTCAGCTTCCTGGACTTTTCCTATTCGCTTTCCGCCATGTGACAATTCCGACTGGACTGAATTATACTACTGCGCACTGTAAAAAAATAACAATCCCTTGACTCTGTTTTTGTAATATTTATCGGACGCAAACATAGTATAGTATAGTATAGTACAGTATATATAGTACTGCTTGGTTTAGTAAGCAGTGGTAACATGATGTTCGCAACAGCACTATATTCAAGAGACCAAACCCACTATATAGTCGCAGCTTCCCTGGCTTCCCTTCACATAAATACGACAACCCTGAGCCCCTATTTTATTCATATTTTTAACCTGTAGTAAAAGCAACCAAGTGATTCGACTAGTTAGTTCATTGTTGCACCAATTACTCAAATGACCCATCGATAAGAGTTCCAAGGTTGTGAAGCCTCAAGAGAAAGACGACACAATGTAATGTATGAGTTTCTAAAATGATCACTCTCTCTGGCACGGGTTTGGTGTCAATTAAGTTACTCCGAATAGTGTGTAAGCATATCGATTGGCTCATTATTCCAATATATGATTGATTGAGTGGTTGATCAATTGATTATTTCCCGGCCAATTCGACTGCGGTGGAGGAATGGTTTCGGCGCTCAGCTGCTGACCTGAAGGTCGCACGTTAGGTCACGGGTTCGGCTCCAGCCACGGCGGTCACATTACGATGAAGGCGAAATGACAGAGGACCGGGTACTGTAAGATGTAAATGCACGTTAAAGAACACCACGTGGTCGAAAATGATGGAGTCCTCCACCATAAACGGCCTCTCTCATAATCATATCGTGGCATTGGGATGTAAAACCCCAAAAATCCTAATGCCTTTCCAAGGCATCTCAGCACCTACATTATATAGAACCTTTAGTAAGAAAGGCGCAGAAAATGAGACGATATATTCATGTTCACGGTGTACCATGACGCCAAACACCTCGCTACAATTTTTTTTTCTTACTAAGAAAAAAAAAGCCCTATCCAACAATATCCTATACAATCCTAGAGTTGCCTTCTTCTGTTTTTGTTTATTTTTTTTTTCAATGAACAATAGATTTATCTCGAATTGATCGCTCACGCACCTGCACTGGGTATACGCTTCGATTACGCTTTTATTTATCTCGTTTTGCGTTCTCTGTCCCGACACGTAAACGCGGTCCCGTCTTGTCCCTTTACAAAGCCTCGCTCTATTGAGTTCGACCCAGCCCTATTGAGCTCAACAGATTATTTCCGATGGAAGCGGAAATGTCGTAGGCCCGTGTGCTCGGATTTACGTGAACGTTAAGGAACCCCAGGTGGTCGACATTTCCGGAGCCCTCCACTACGGACTCTCTCGTAATCATATGGTGATTTTGGGACGTTAAACCCCACAAATCAATCAATCAAGAGATTTCGCTTGCCCGGCAAGGCATATATCTGTCAATTCCTCTTTTTTTTTTTTTGCGCTCGCCTTGGCCACTGCGCGAGGCCATTCAGGCTTTCCTTTTCTCCAGACGTCCCACTTTTTTTTATTATATGCTTTACTGACACTGCACACCTTTCTTTTTTTTCTGTGCAATAAACTCCGACTTATTTCCTGAAACTGCAATGTTCTGCGCGAATGAACCCTGATTCTTGAATGCTTATTGTTTCTCTTCCGCGAGGTGCATTAACAGACAAGTTCGCAGGCTATGTTGAGCACGGAATAAGCACTCTGTAATAACCAATTACGTATACACAAACTATTTTCTGTTGGATCTCATTAATATTGTGTCAAAACACGGAAAAACGGCTTTTGAACACTTTAATACTTGATCCATAGTCTGCAGCGTTTTAGGGTGCCGTTGTCAGATATGAAGGAGACGCGGCGCCGAAACGCTTTGTCCCAGAGTCACCCTTAACTCATCAACCCATCATCATCCTACGTCTGTCCCGGCACCGCCTCCCCCCAGGGTTGTGTGGGGGGACGATTTGGGGATGATTTGAGCGTTTTAGGGTACTTTCCAAGGGCGAAGCTCCTTAACGCGGCACCCATTCGTCCATCGTCGTAGTACCTAACATGTCTTACGCTTCGACCTACAAGGTGTTGCCGGTGGGAGATTTCTCCTGTGCGTTGTTGAACAATAAAAAATTCGCAGCGTGCGCGTTAACTAGAAGCCGAATTCTCCTGTCTCTCATTCCCCATTAGCACACATTGGCATGTACATTGAGCACTGCCTGACAAGAAAGGGTTGCTACGTTATACTCGCTGGGCGTAACCTCGTTGGTTTTAGTAAGGTTTAGCGAGCGTTGGGCCGCAGTGCCATGAATACAGTGAACGAGTATACACCATGAACTCGAGGTGGTTAAAGGTGGGAAGTAGACACGAAGCGCAAGCCGTAAGAAAGTGTGCGTGTGCCACCTCTCGTTTAGTCCTTGGAATGTCCACTGGATGGCGGTGCTTCTATATGCGGAATTTAAGATGAAAAGATGCGAGATGGTGGTACTTGGAGTGTTGAATAGATGGACGAACGGACACACAGACAGATGCATGGACGGACGCTGGGGCGGGTGCACGGACGAACGCAGGGACGCCCGCATGGATGGACGTGCGGACGCACGAACAGACACACGCACCTACGGGCGGATGGACGCACGGACGGTCACACAGACAGACGCATGGACGGACGGAAGCAAGAACGAAAGGAACGGACGGATGCTTCACCCCATCCATCATTCACCCCGTGGATATGCTGCCATTTTTTGTTCGTGTATTATCCTGATGGGGGCTTTCTGCGTGATTTATTTGGTACAGGTATACACGTACACATAGAAATACTCTGTTTGCCTTACGTCCTATCTCCCATGCATTGTACGCTAACCAACTAAAACTCCAGTTTTGGTGGTTTCAGGACCAACAAACTCGTAAAATAAAACAAATTATTGTGCGCGTGTCCAAGTAATGTTGCTTTGGAACCCCTTGACAGCACTGGCATTCCTTGCTACAGATTCTGGAGCAGAATGATAAAAATGAGACTTCGATGTTCACTCCCTCAATTAACAGCAGTACAGCACTCGGTGCAAAATTTATCAATCTAAATTGAGTGATTGTTCAAATTTTGTGTTTCTTCCGGCAAGAAAAAAAGTGTCATAGAGTATTCTGACTTCCCATAAATAGGTTACATTTTCACGTATTCAAAGGTACACGTCAACTTCGATGCAGAACAACAAAAACAGCCGTTCAATTTTGTTTTAAGGTAGTCAGATCTAGAGATGGTAAATTTCGAAATACTTTTGTTAAGCCGGTGAGGTGGCCAAATTCAGAACAAGCATAAGGTCAGTGACGTCACATTAACGTGTACACGCGGCAGCTACAGTGAAAAATCTAAAAAAAAAGTGCAACTTCGTCCTCTATTTTCTCTTATATTGTGTCACAGGCTAATAAATTGATTACTAATAGTGTTCTCGAGGAGTAATTTATTGGTTCGAACGGATTTTTTTTTCACTTTAGTGCAATTCTGTTTACAGGGCGGGTACGCTATACAATACACGAGTAAGACAGAAGCCTGGAGAAGACAATAGCCTAAAATAGCTAAGACCGAAGCTATAGCATTGTGCGGGCAAATCAAGCCAAGATAACGACAAGATATTGAAGAGTTTCGCAAACGGGCAGTGAAAGGGTGTGAATGTGATGAAAATTAAAAATATATATAACGTTTTTGTGAAGCGCAATCAGCTTGCTAGTAATAACTGTTGGGGTTTTACGACCCCAAAACCACGATACGATATGAAAGACGCGATAGGGGAAGGCTCCCGAAATGTAAAACATCAGGTGTCATTTAATTATAGTGCATCTAAATATAGGTGCACTATAGCCTCTAGCAATCCGCCTCCATGGAACTGCGGGGCCGTAATCGAACCCGCGACCTCCATGTCACTAGCCGAGCATGTAAGCACTGCACAATCCGAGCGGACCAGTTGCCTAGAAGAAATTATGCTAGTTGCAGTCTATTGTAGACATTACCAAGACAGGCCTTCAGCAAAGTCATCGATGACTATTCGAAGTGCCGATAGGCCGAAGAAATTGCGCCTTTAGATAAAAGGTTGCCTCGAATAGTAACGAAAGGCCCCGCCATGGTGGTCTAGTGGCTAAGGTACTCGGCTGCTGACCCGCAGGTCGCGGGTTCAAATCCCGGCTGCGGCGGCTGCGTTTCCGATGGAGGCGGAAATGTTGTAGGCCCGTGTGCTCAGATTTGGGTGCACGTTAAAGAACCCCAGGTGGTCGAAATTTCCGGAGCCCTCCACTACGGCGTCTCTCATAATCATATAGTGGTTTTGGGACGTTAAACCCCACATATCAATCAATCAATCAATCAATCGAATAGTAACAAAACAAAACCTTCATTCCCCCCCCCCCCCCCCTTGTTTGAAAGCAAGCAATACACACGCAGATTGCGCAAGACTGGATAACTTGGCAATCATTGGGAGAGACTTTCACTCTTCGAGGGACATATAAGTAAGCTTATTATGACTGATAAGAGAGATAAGACATGACGTAAATCTTTAGTGCATAAGTAATGCTTAAATTGCAGAAGTTTGTTCTTTTCGTCGTTTTCGTGACGAGCAATACCAGGACGAAAAACGGAGACACGCGACACGTACCCTAACAGTTGTCGTCAAACTTTATACCCTAAAAGCGAAAGCTGAACTTTATAGCGGCTGCTTCTTTGCCTTACGTGACCGGGTTGCAAAGCGCGAAGATAGAATGACACAGAAGGAAAACGCGTCGACCTATAGTACAATCCGAGGCCACCGTTTACGACCGTCGAAGATGCGTCTGAACCGTTTTCAACGAGGAAACCGATACTGACAATTTCCTTGTGTGGATCGCAACAGATAGTCCGGCGGTGTTTCTATTGAATGTCTGTTGACGTTAACACAAAAGTCTATAGCGACGTACGATTGAATACGTCACCTTTTTGACGCAGGGTTGAGACATTTGCGAATCCAGTACCGTGGCCCATGAACACCAGCACAACTCGATGAAAACCCGTCTTCGATCAGGCTGCAGGTGGCAATATATCCAGTATTTTCATTTCGTAAAATATACAAAAACTTTTTTTCACATTCACCGTGATGGTTTAGATGCTATGGTACTCGAATGCTCACCTTCAGGTTGCGGGATCGAATCACAACCATGGCGCCCACACTTCGAAACAGGCCGAAATGCTCGAAGTCCACGTGCTTTAATTTAGGTACACTTTGAAGAACACAAGGTGGTCCAAAAATTTGCGCAATCTTTGACACACCACGTCTCTCATAAGTGTACCGTGGTTTCGGGACGTGAAAACGCCAACAACGATTATTTTACTACCATTTTTTGACGGAGCAAAGAAATGTGGCCGTCTATGTGTACATGTTCGGCCATATCTAAAGTAAGCAGGTGATTTGTATTGAAGCCTTTGAAACAGTTACTCCACTCCACGGGAAAAAAAAAAAAAAATCTGTCATACTACGTGTACTCATAGTTTCGGTTAGGAGGTCTTGAACGCTATTGAACACTAAGGAAAGAGACGTTCGGCTGAGAAGTGGACGACCCTGTCCGAACTAACACATGATGTAAATACGAGAGTGTGACGGGTCTGTGAAGCTACATTATGTATTTTTGTTTTTGTTTTCTAACCATGTTTCATGGCGTCAGTTGAGGTTATTCAGAGAAGCGATTTGAATACGCCATCAATAACACGCACACAAAAAAATAAGTGTCTGAACTAAACCGCAAATCAAGACTGCGGCGAGCGAGATTGAGGTCGTACGTTTCATGGCGAGGGTTACGTTGTATACGCTCCACATACAGAGCGACGTGCAATACGCACGCAGTGCTGTAAGTACACCTGCGACGTTAGACAGGTGGGCGTTAGGACGGCGCTGCGTTCAACGCCACGCAGACGGGGAGGCGTCAACAACCTCTGAACCCTTCGCAAAGGTTGATCGCGCGCCACTTGAAAAGAGAGGCAACCCTCGCCCGATTGCGGGGCAATCGAACGAAACCACCACCGCCGCGCCCTCAACAAACAAACAAAGTAGCGAGGGCGACCGAGCTAGCGGAAGGAATCGCTTCCCGTTGGCATAAATTGGACCGTCAAAACAAACCAGCCCGCTACGTCATTCACCGCGCCTACGCGCGTCCCCGCCCACGGCGCAAACCCAGAAAAATTGGCAGGTGACGTCAACCCCTCCACGAGAGCAGGCAACACCCCCCCCCCCCCCCTACACACACGTATGCCAGCCGCCATCTTCTCAAGATATATCAACAGGTCGTCCCAAAGCGACCACCGCCAGAGCAACAGGTTGCAGGATCGCGAAGAAAAAATCTAATCGACCGCACGCACGCCCGAGGCCTCGCTTATTGTCAAACCGCACTGTCTGTTTCAATCTAAAGTGAGAGATGTCTTGAAACTAAACCGCAACCTGGACCGGAGAGCGGTTTCGGAAGAAGCCGAAACGTCACTACTACGGCGAGGGGAACAAGGCAGGTTGCGCCGCGTGTAGCAGACGATATCCGGACATTCCTTCGCATGCCAGAGAATGCGGCGAAGCCGCGTCGTTCTCGAGACTAGGCTTAGCGAAAAGGAGGGGGGGAGAAGAAAAAAAAAATCCAGGACTCGGACCGCCTGCGAGCCATTCGTTGCGTGGTGAAACGAGCCGCCAGGTCTTTCGTGCGAGTGACGTTTCGGCGAGGGAGAACGACGAAGAACGCGGCATTCATTTTTTTTTTTCTCTTCTGGCCACGTACGATCACGGCCGTAGGGTAGGACAGATACAGGGATATCGAAAGCGCAAGCATTATAAGTAGTATTCCGTAGCGGCGACCGCCTATGAAACCCTGGGCCGAACGAAACTGGTCCTTCTCACACACGCTACAGAACGCACCTCCGAGATGTGCCTGAATGGAAGACTCGATGTCGAGTTGGTGTATATTTTATGCCCGCACGGTCACACACACACACGCACGCACAAACTTCGATACCTGAATCGCTCGCCGGCTTGCAGGATGACCAGGTGTGGTGGTGTACGCTGCTTTCCAGCTGTCGGGAGGAAATAACACAATTGCCTCGCTTCGTTGGCTGATGTCGAGCGGGCGCCGTCACCAAAAACACTTCTTTTTCGGAGCGACTACGATGCCGCAAACCGGAGCACACCGTCTCGGACGGAGAGCGCACACGGATTCCAGCAGACGGCGCAACCGCCGCTGCAGACGTACACAACTCCGCACTGCACAGCGGTGGGCGTGCCACGAGTCCGGGACAACTGCCGACGACGAACTCTGGTAGAGTGAACCGCGGTTCGGACGTCCAAGAGTCGTCGGCCCACCTCGAGATGCGAACGGCTGCACCACGGGCGGAACCTCGGGGACTCCGCAGCCGCCGGGACGTGGCCCGCTCATTGGCCGACAAACCAGTTCCTACGGGTGTATTTTTTCCCCGTCCCAGAGCCGCGCTCATTGGCCCGTTACGCGAGCAGCGCCCGGCATTTTTGATGCTCTTCTTGTTGCTCTCGCTTTACCTGCGGCGGCGCCGTGACATGAATCGGACGCCGCGCCGCCGTAGCCTCGGAGATTGCTAATGCCCTGCGGGATGTCTCTGAGGCAGGGTGCGACGTAAGAGCGTGTGCGCCAGACGGTACTCAGATGGCGCCACTTGCAAATTTTTCGCGTCGTTTGCGTTTGTGAAAGTATTCACGAATAGCGTTAGACACGACAACAAAAGAAATACAGACGTAATTGATTGAGGAAACTCTTCACGTGGATAAGAATACAGCTTTATCCAGAACTATCAATTTCGTAGGTTGAACGCGTTACAAACACCGCACGAACATATATTGTTTGTAACCCCACAAAAACAAACAAACAAACAAACAAAAAAACATTTTAAGCTACTCCTATCCACCACCTTCCAAATTGGCACCTGTCCATAACAGGGTTTTGGCACAAAAAAAGTTATCGAAGTTGTCTGGTAACAACATGTAAAATCGAAATTCTGCATTAACCTTTCCCGTAACGTATTTTAGCTTAATATGTTTATTTTTCTCCATTTAAATGATCGCTCACAACATCGGGTTGGCGTTGCAGTGTCTATCGCTTAAAAGAAGCCAATTGCTGGGATTGTGCCGAGACCAACATCTCTACGCTAAGTTTTCGCCGTAGGAAGTGCTTGCCATTGATTGGCCGGTATATCGACTCGACGTCTATTTCGCTGCTGAAATCGCTATTGGCAAATAAATTTTTAAATGTCTCCTAAGTTCGTATACAGATACAAGGAACCACGTACGTGGAAGATAAATTGAACTTTAATACTAACCAAGTTTATTTCTGCTATTAAAATATGGGCACTTTGCTATAATTAGCTGACAGCATTACGATACGCTGCTAGATGTGGAGTTACTGCATATATCCTTCACATAAGGAGCTGATAAAACAGACAGACAATTAAGGGGAGCACGGGGAATTTGTGGTTTCCTAACTATATTGTAATATTTCGCACTCAAATTGATAAAAATAAAAGGACAAAAAAATCCCACTCCGAAAGCACTACCATCGGAGGTTCGAAAGTGGCGGGTTACACTAACGTAAAAAGTGATTTTCCTCCACTTTAATTATATGTATTTAAGCTATAATAATTAAATTGAAGTTTTAAAGCGTACAAATAATATTCCCCGCGTGTGCTTCACTTCGCTCAATTGTCTGTCGCAATCAGTGGTCGTGTAAAATGCAAAAAAAAAGAGCATATAGTTCCTTGTGCAATTCTCTCGCGTCCATATGGGAGTCGCACACAGTTACCCTAATAATACGAAAACTCTAGAGGGATTTGCATTTGAGGAAAAAAAAAGTAGTATACGCATATTTTTTTATTTGTGCTGATTGATATGTCCCAAAGAAACATACAGATTATGTATGGACAGCTGTAAATGAGATATGTCGCGCCGTTTGAATCCAATAAACATTCGGGAGTCGTATTAAGATGCGACGTGTTCTGATTAAACGGACTAGTTCAGGAGCTGTATTCGGATGCAGTATAGCTTGCAAATAAATAAGCTGATTTGGCAACTTCGCAAGTGGTATCCCGATGTGGTACTTGGCGATCAGGTATAGAAACGGCGCGAGTTATATCTTTCCGTAGTACATACAGCGACAAATGGACAGGTAACAGGACTTTTGTGAGTGATACACTATTATTAATTATATAAAATGTGTATTTATTTAAACACCTAAGCACCCTCAGTGGGGGAAGGGTTTTTTGGGGGAGGAAAAACAGGGCTATAATGTCATAGAGACAGAGCAAGCACAAAAAGAATTCCCACAATTACAAGACCCACTGAAGAATGATGAAGAAAGCGACTCAGAAAGCCAACAAAAAAATAATTGAATAACATAACAGAGATAAAAATCAGATCAAAATGAACTGTCGTGAACAGAACAGAAAAAGCGCTTATCCTTGGGGCGCCTGACGATTAACCGATAGGTACGCAGAAGCCTCACAAGTCGTGTTCTGGTGTAGAGTCGTTGGCAATATGAGCCGGAACCGTGAAATTATACACCTTTGAAGCGTCACAGTGGCTAAACGTATTTGACAAGCGCGAGAGTGTTTATGACACCTATATGTTCAAGCGGAAAGGCGCGTCTCGCGTTTCAATGCGCGTGGCATACCTGTCAGCACTTTAAAGAAGTGTCCGTTGAATAAAGATGAATTCGATGCCTGCAGCTCGCCGTAATCGTCACTGGTACACAGCGATTTAACTGACAAGTCTGAAAGTATCGAGAGTTCGCAATTGCGGTTAGCGATTGCGACTGGTAATTGCCGTTCGCAGTTATGCGAATGGTACACGGCTGCAAGAACTTTGCGGTCAGACAAAACAGACGTGTGAACATGGCGAGTAGTTTCATTGTTGTGGTGCACACAGTGACAAGAGCTTTCACTGAAACGTCCTGCAGGAAATCGGGATGAGCCGGATGGCTCCGTATAGTCAATTTGGTGGCTTCGACCACGACGAATCCGGAAGGTGAAGACTCCCAGCGGAATCACCAGCGCCCTAAACAGCCTGGAGAATTGGCGTTCGGAAAAGTCCATATACCGTTCGGTCTTGTGAGTTGGAGCCCGTGTTGGACGGGCTGCGGCCGGAGCATACGACCGAAAGAACGGCATTCGCGTATATCAACACTTGGAACGCGACTGCAGTAAACTGAAAACATTCCTGATAATAAGGGTTGCAGCGCGAGCACGAATGTGCTAGAAGAAACAGACGAAAGTCGAGGTACGGAAGGCAAAGAGGACAACACGAGCGCTGACTACCAACTGGCTCGTGTTGTACTCTTTGCCTTCCGTACCTCGACTTTCGTCTGTTTCTTCTAGCACATTCGTGCTCGCGCTGCAACCCTTATTATCATGAATTCAAACCAACTAGCCCAAATCGCCATTCTTCTTGAAAACATTCGGTTGCGGTAGTATACTTTGCGATTCAACCGGCGGGTCTATCCGCGACAGAAAACTTCTTTATTCTTCCCGAAACCTCTCGTAGTCTGCCGCACTTCCCTCGCTGGATCCAACGAACGTGATCTGCGTCGTCTGCGCAGCAGGAAGACCGACCAGACGTCCTCTGTTTTGTGTTACTGTATACTGCTGCCGGACCACTTTCCCAAGAGATGTGGTCGCACGCTCGCCGTTGGCGCGGTTCTTTTGGAGGAAAAAGAAAAAAAAAAAAGACAGCAGCCTCGCATAAACGTGCGAGACGTGCCTACGCATGCTAATTACGTCACGTGCGGCCGGCGGCGCAGGATAACCCCACGTGCACAGTTTCCTAGTTAATACAGTATAGTGAGAAAACACGGTTCAGCAGACGTGATCACTGTTGGGCGGAACGGTACGCTGTATACAGACGGTACAGACTTGGACTTGTTGGCTTCGCTTCGTAGCAGGCTTGGCTTCTACAGCATACTTCCACAGCAACTACACGAAATAAACGCTTATGTGGTTTAGCCAGCGCAAAGTCCGAATAACAATATCGGGAATTTTGCGTCCCAAAACCACGACGTGATTCTAAGAGACGCCGTAGTGAAGGGCTCCGGTAATACGGAACATCTGGTTCTGCTTTCACGTGCTCCGACTTCGCACACTACACGGGTCCTCTACCATTTCACCTCCATCGAAATGCGTCCGGTATCGAACCCGCGACCTTTCGGGTAGGCAGCCGATCAACCAAACCACTACACCACCGTGGCGGACGGCGCCAAATCCCGTCAGTCTTTCTTTTCCCGTGTTTATGCGCCGTTCCCCGCTTTGAAGCCGTCTTAGATGTCTTCATCGACGCACAGTAATGCATTTCAAGGGTCCGTGGCGTAGTCGTTTGGAAGTCCATCCAGTTTCGCTCGGAAATTTTTACGTTTTGTAAGTTATATATGCGCGCACACATACATGCACACGCGCGAACGTATCATAAAGGGGGTCTAACCCCCAATCCCCTGCCCTGACAATGAAATAAATTCAGGAGCCTTTGTCCTGTCGAGAAAAGGTGGCAGAGCCTTGGCGTATATGCTTGCTTGGCGTTCATTAATTAATTATTTAGTTCTTGCATTGCAAAATGCTCCCCCTCGACTTCTTTCCTTGAGTGGCCCTTCACCCACGTGCTTAGCAGCCCGACGCTTCAGTTGTCGCAAGCTGCAATCAACGACGGCCATATTCGTTCATGTCCGTGCAACACTGAAATCACGTGGCAGCGTCACGTGGTAGCTCACAGAATGCCATTTCTGAAACGGCCCATTGCAAGACAAGCCCACGACGGAAACAGCCCCAAATATTGGAGAATCTCGCATACGAATACACATGTGACCAAGCGTACACCTTTGGGGGCCGCCGTTTTGTACGCCCGCCGATGCCACGCTTTTAGCGTAAAGGCCTGACTACACGTGTACGGTGGTAGTGGTTAGAAGATGAGAAAAGGCACCTAATTTCTGCAACCCGGTCGGGAGCACGGCGCAGTACCTATATATACGCGTTGCAGCGCGTCGCTTTTCGAAGCGGCGCCGCGCCCTCCCCCAATGGAGAGAGACAACGCGCGTTGTCTCTCTCCCACGCGTTGCAAGGCCACGCGTTGCAATGCCACGCGTTGCAAGGCGCGCATGTGGTCAGGCCTTAAGATTAACACCGGTATACCGAAACCTGTGTTCCTGTGTGCCTCAACAAGCTACGCTTGAAAGATTATTTCTAAATGCATCTGGGACATAATGATGCTTCACAAGTATACCTTAAAAGGGCAAGACCCCATAGACCTTTATGAAATCCAAACGAGGCCAGGCCTATAGCCAAATTTATTACGATTGCACAAAACTTTTTTCTAGTATGGGTGTGATTGTCTGCGGTGTCGCGACTGGACAGCGACCCCCCCACCACATCTCTATATACCAAACCCAGCAACCTCAATCACTTGCTGCATAACTTGGAATAGAAGAATCTTTGGAACAATAAGACGTATACATTCCTCGCCAGCTACCCGGAGGTGCTGTTGGCGCTTCTGAACCACGTTCGGCTGGTAACTCAAGACAGTAGAGTCTTGGACGTGGGCCCGTTCTCATCTAGCTCCTGAAACCCTTCTTTCCCCAAATGAAAGTTTTCTTCATATATAGCAGCTTAGATCTTGGATCTGCTCAAAGCCGCTGACGGAATGGCGGAATTTGACAAGACGTAAACTCTTGCATCCCTATTGCGCTCGAATGAGCAGCAATAGGTATGGCGATGCCAATCGATGTTGTACACTGAGATAGCGCAGTATGCATAGGCGTTCGTCTGGGTGGGGGGAGGGGGGGGGGCAGGGTGGTTGGCTGCCACATAAGAAGGGGCGGAGAACAGTCATCCCGAACTTTGCTCGCCCCCCCCCCCTTCCCCCTGGAAGGAAACCATGCGCGCACCTATGGTAACATGACCACATTTCGTGCCCGCATACAATCGGGCCTCAACAATCAACTGAGCAAAAGATAAGAAGCAGGTCTTCACCTTTCAGTCGTCCTGAACGAACGTATAAGGGGCAGTTCTTTTTTTCTTCTTCGTTTGAGGACGATATATTCCTAGGCTTCTTCAACCCACGTTCTGCAACGAAACGTACCCGATTTCCCACCAAATAAAACTACCGGATTTGCAGCCATACCACCAGCACTGTAAATGTTTGGCAACTCTTGGCCGATCGCTTCAGCCATAATGCCAATGGATTGCTAAATTATTGGCATTATGGCACGAACTAAAACGAATCTGCTCAAGTAAACATGGAATTACACCCGGCGGGGGTGTCACAAGCACGAGCCGTTTCTGCAACTTTGGCTATAGAGCTTGAATAATTAGAGTTGGTGATACTGTGTGACACTAGAACACCCCAAAAGACATCACCACCACCTGTCACCTTTACGTTATTAAACATACCAAGCGTATACAAAACGCGGTACGAGTCGTTTTCATATTTACAACAACTACTTGTTTACCAATAAAAGGGTACAATTTTGACACACAATAATTCAGTTTTCTCCACATTTCAATTTCGTCAATAATTGGAGGAAACGTGACAGCAAGACATGGCACGACGCACCATACTCCTCGCCTTGGGTACAGTACGCTATGCCACTGTAAGGCCCCCGAAGCGAGAATTCTATTTTCAACGATGGTCCGATGTGGTGTCGCGCTTGTTTGTATGTCCCTCCCAAATTTTTTTTTTCGGCATGGTATCAAGACACAAAGTGACACTCGAACACATGTATCTGCCCAGCCACCAGTTCAGATCAACGAGGTGTCCCCTTCATCCCCCTTAAAACACACACACACACACACACACACACACGCACACACACACACACACACACACACACGCACGCACGCACGCAAGCACGCACGCACGCACGCACGCACGCACGCACGCGCGCGTAAAAGATGTTTGCCTACTCCCTTGCTCTAAATAAACACAAGTGTGACGCACCGTTCGCGGGCATCTGGACCATGCTTACCGGCGGCGTAAGTATGCCCGTAGTCGGGAATTTTTTCGGGGTGGAGGTGGGTCTTGCTGAAGCTCGGGAAAAACGCCTATTGTCACTGATTTCGGCCAACCGTTCATCAAAATTTCAGGAGTGGGGGAGGAGGGGGATGGGGCACCGCTTTCCCCGACTACGGGCCTCACAAGCACCCATTTCCAGTAATCTTTTTACACTCTCTTCGACGTCATGCTATATATTGACCATCCACCGGATTTTTCCCCTGGAGTGCAAAGGCATCGCCAGAAATTTTTTTTCGCAGAGGGGTGAGGGGGCGACCATTATCTATGTTCGTGCGTGCGTTTATATGTGTGGGTGTGTAAGCAAAAGTGAAATATTTTAGAAAAAAGGAGCTGGAGTCCACCCACCCCCCTTCCCCAGATACGACGCCCATGCTGGAGGGAATGTGAAATATCACGCCCTCCACGAAAATTCCGGGAGAGTTTTGTTCCCCGCTGCTTCCAACGGACATTTTCACAAGACGCGTTCACGATCGAAGCACGCCACACGGCGCGAGAATGGCGGCGGGAAATTGATTTAAAACACGCGCGCCGAGTAGTGCGCGCTAACCCACGTGACAGCGGTGGCCCAATAGGGAGGCAGAAGCGCACAAATCGGGGTGCCGCGTAGACATGAAGGCGGAAAGCCGCTGCGGAGGCAGAAAAGTTCAAACGATGACACCACTCTTTACCAAGAGGGCCTATACAGGCCTTGCTTTAAAGCCCCATGCATCTTGTGTTTCCCAATAGCGTGCGCTAACGCACGCATGTATAATGCTGAATCAGAACACAGTTACAATCACATACGTAATGAGTTGACCCTTTTGCAAATGCCGGTGTAACTTCAGTAGCGTAGCCCGGAGAGGACCTTTTACACCCACTCCCTCCCCAAATTTCTCGATTTTGCATGTGTGTTTATATACACGTAATTACGAACATGCTCGAACCTACATCAACATATGCACTGGTTTAAAGGTACAGCTTTCTCAAGCAGATTTCAATTGACAGCAGCCGTCGTAAGTATGCCAGTGAATGTTTTGTAAGTAAACCATCACGTGAAATCACCAACGTTATACAGATAGCTTTATATGCATTGTCAACTGCTCATAACACTGCTGCATTTATACTTTGATTGTAGTGTGCATACATGTGATGTTTTAAGGTATGTAACTAACTGTTACTACTGAGTTATATAGCGGTGTATGCAACATTTTTGTGAACCTTTGTTACGTACTTGTATACAGTACTTGTATATTGAAACAAGAAAATTTATTGCTAAGCAATGCACGTGCCTTTGTTACCACCAGCATCTGGACTTCATACCATATCAGTAGTTTTGACTTGATCCCTTCCATCAAAGTACGGCGAGGTTTTTGCAGAGACATATCACAGTTATCATGAGCACTCGTGCATAGTAATTCTACTAAAAAAAATAGAAAAGATGTCTTGTTTCAATTCATGGGTGCCACACAGTTGCAAATACCATGTCACCCTAGTGGCACGTGATACCATTATTAAACATTTATTGAAAAAGAAATTGCAGCAAAACGTTTAAAGAAGCTTAGTGGATCTTAACAAGTACTTGTGAAAAAAGAAGTGCACATGTGGCATTTAACATGGAATAAAAAGTGAAAGCACGTAACGGTGAAGAAGTTTGTCATTTTAATCACAATTATTTGTGGAAAACAGTGAAAGGCACAGTTGGTCCCAATATGTTGTTCCAAAAATATGTTTAAAAAAAAAAGGTTAAATATAACATGACAAAGAATGTGTGTTCAAATACCATAACTTAAATGCCCATGTTCCAAGATGTAGGACTCCGGAAAGATCCAATGCGCTCAATGCAGGCTCGCTACTTCTCGAACACTAACATAACTGATGAGCAGCCGCAACAAGCGAAAGGAACAAATTAAAGCACACGTAGTGCAATACTGCTTTAAGGAAGCAGTGCCGATTGGTGTAAATCTGTCACAAGACCTCTCTTAATACGCAAATTGTGCAGATCTGCCAGCACAAACTATGGATCCCCACGAAACTTCGGTAGCGCTACTGTCCTCCAGTTGTCATCCCAACGAACAGCCTGCCACTTGTGGACGTTAGCCCTGAGGGAGTCCAGAAGTTTTGTAGGCTCTGGAAATCCTTGAAGCAGGTCCTGCAGGAATTTTCGCATTTAATCTATAATGGGAAGTTGGATATTCTTCTAGATAAATGCTGTACTCGTGGATTTAAGCACGACATCAGATTTTGTAGAATAACGACTAATATACACACACTTGCTTGAGATAACGGCTTCATGTTGCGATGAAGCTGGCCTCTAAAGATAACGCTCCCTCTTATCAACAAGTCTGTGTCAAAACTACGCCGATATGACTCCGAACCGAACACGGTGAAAACGAAAGTATGTGCGTGACAGCCATAAATTGTCCCGTTTCACTACATGAACACTGTACATTACAGCAGTTCTCTTTCGCATCCAGGACGTCACATGCATAGCCTGCTTTCATATGCAACATTTTTAAGCATTAATTTCTTCCTTGAACAATTTAGTGGTATAATCTGTCACCTAATGTTTCTTCAGATGACACGAGCTTTGCTAAGACCATCCAAACCATGATAGAACTTTCACTTCAAACTGGGCGTTTCTGTAGCCTCACTTGTTTGGATTGTCATTGAATATTACTGCTTCACTTGAAGCGTCTGCGTATGCAGATATAGATATATATATATATATATATATATATATATATATATTGTGCAAGTGTCTAATTGCTTTCTCTGTGCTTTAAGTCATTGCTTCATTGGCCTGACTGTTCTTATTCTCACATTTTGTTTTACTTTTGTAATTGATCATCTATTGTATATTCTCTATAGTTCGATTATTCCTTTTTTTTATGGGTGGATAATTGTTCATTATTCCAGTCCCTACCAGCCTTCCGTGACCACAGTAAATTCTAAATAAAGAAAAATGAACAAATAAACACGAGGCAAAGTTCACGACAAAGAAAATGTTATCTCACTGTCAAATACCCGACATCAGAAGGACCAAGTATATTTTATGTGCCAGTAATGTCATGCTGTTTTAACAAAAAAAAATAGAATGCATTTCTTGGTTAAGTGGCAATCATGAAACTTAAGATAGCCTACAAAAAGCTTTAAGATGTGCTAAAGCGTGACAGGAATGTTATGCGAGTTGAGAGAACACGCACAAGTATACTAGTAGTACTCACACATATGTGCTGACACAGCTGGTCGCTGGTTTCAAACACAAGGCCGGTTTCTCCTGGCTTGACTAGCTCCCTCAAGCTGCGGAAAAAACAAAAACAAGTCACATACGCGGCCATAAGTCTTCTGTTGCTGCTCGGGATACACACATTTGATAGAGCTAACAGAAACCTTTAAAGGGGTAGCGACACAAAGATTTTCAGTTTATATTTGATATCAAATGAGAAATCACACCCTCAAGAGCCTAGAAAATAAATTGACAATCCTGACTGCAGCCTGAAGAACTACGTTTTTTTCTTTGAAAAGGCAGTTTTCCTGCCTACTATACCTTGGTATCACGACACTGTTTCGTCACATGCCCTGCGAGGTATCACGGCTCCGTTGGCGACACACAAGTAGGCATTTTGAATGTTTTGGTACACGACGTCATCTCAACTCGCCATACTAGCGCATGAAGTCACCGGATTCGTTACTGCACCCTGAAGTAACGACAGCATCTATGTCACTAGGCATCATCATATACTCTCAAACGTGATTAAACAAAGTTTTAGCTGACACAAAAATAAGTTTTTCATGCCTAAAAATTCGTTTAAGGTATAGTATTTGCTGTCTATTGCAATAGACAGTGAATATACCTTTAACAATTTATGTTGTGACAAATATTTCGTTACATCCGCCTTCGTTATATCGAGCTTTCAGTGTACCAGCATTTATCGCACTTCACATTTTCACAGAGCTGTTTCTGTATTCGAGAGATTCGTATGGCAGAGAAAATTCGCCTTTGAAAATTGGTGCCAGCACCCCATTAAAGGGCCAGTAAGGATTCCCGAGATGAAATTATAATGAAAAAAAAAAAGCTGCAAAGTTTTTTCGTGACCGCTATATCTAGTTTTCGTTTCTCACTCAGCCTAACATCCAACCTCCGCCGCTAAAAAAAGGGGAGGGGCAGGCATAATCCATTGTCATGGCTATGCCCACTTCGAAAACTTAACATGACGTCTGCCATTAATATTGTAATCTTCTGATGATTCTTTCACTTTCCGATTCATACAAAATTTTTGCCCTTCAGCCAACAGTCTCTCTCCGATTTCAAATGTTAAACTTAGCAGGAGGGCTCCTCTACATCTACACTCTTTGAAACTCCACTTTCTCACAGTTGAGAAATCGTTCCGGTTAGCATTTGAAGGTCTGAGATGATTGAGTGCCCACGCTGCTGTATTTGACACCTCCGCTGACCACTGAGAACCAAGGTATGACGACTTCAAACAACCAATGTCCAGTCTAAATTTCTAATGATTAATTGTAATCTATCTTTCTAAGGCTTTTAAAACCACATGCAAAGCGCTCTGATGTTTTTTAACAGCATTTAATATACTAAAACCTCAATTTCACAAAGTTTCATTTTACACGACAATACCTTTGTTATATCCGAAAATTCGTTATAAAAGTATATTCCCAAGACTATTGCAAGACTATTATTCATTTACTTCGTTATAACAGACATTTCATTACATCCTGGTTCGTTATATCGAGGTTTCAGTAAGTGCTGGCTTACCACGGGTAGTCGACGGCGCAGACAGGCAGGCCGCAACCGAACATGTCGACAACCTTCATCGGCAGGTCCAGCTTGCTCGACGAGGTGTGAAGACACACGCCAAGGTCTGCGGAGCCTGCGGCAACAGAGTTTTGGCAGTATGGGGACATGTGGTCAGGATGTGTGTAACTGTTAACGATTATTGACATTTCTCACTGGTTGGTTTTTCGTTGTCTGCGAGTAAAAAGTAGCCTGTCAGGCGTGTGTGCCCAATTTGGAAATGGCATAATATAACTTTGACAAACTACTCTAGGTACCTACAGGTCTTTCATTCTCCGAGTACGAGCTTTGCCAGGTGAAGCTTATTAAAAGAGACAGAATGCGGGCTTGTTGGCTGTGCATAGTTGACACTTGCGACACACTGTATGAACTTGCACACAGAAAAAGAACATGGTACAGAACACAAGTGTGAAATGTGAGTATTTACTAGTATATTTTTTCACGAGTCTTCGCGTAAAAAGAGCATCTTGCAAGTGCCAATGAAGCTTATTTGTGCAAGAGGGGTGCTGTTGTTGCCATTTATCTAACAATGCTGTACGAATTGTCCTCTGGTGGTCTTCAAGAGGAATTTTCATTTTGTAACTGCTTCGCGAGCTGCTAAGGAAGCATATTTATCGGCTTTTTTGTTGCCAGGTATCCTATCATGGCTTGGGACCCAGCAGAAATGAATAAAAACTCTCTCTCTTCAAAACTATGATATTCAAAATGTTGCCAGCAAAAAGTTTATGCTCAGATTTTAGATGTAGGGCTTTTAATTACTAACAAGCCAGCATATATTGTCTTCTTGTGACAACAAGGTTATATACAAAAATTTGTTATAAACATAGTATTTGTAGAATTTTATTTATTAGAAGGCCAGTGTTAATTTACTTTGTTGTAATTGGTAACTTGCCCTTGAACCTCGCAACGTCGTGGTTCGAGTGCATGCACGTATGCATGCACGTTACAAATGTTTGTTGCTATTTCCGGGAATACCGTGATGGTCATGTCTTACAGACCTTGCAGTGAATGCCACTAACCTAGCATCTTGGCGTAGTCCTGCGCTGACAGCCAGGGCATCAGAAACTTGACATGAGTCAGCGGGTGATTGTGAATCAGTGCCCGGTAGTACTCCTTTAGCAGTCCCTTGCCTGCATGCAAGCATGCATCGCCATTGGCAAACACCTCTGAAAGATGGTGAGAGACGGCACCGAAATTGCTTGGTGGCTCCCATTTTTTATCCACTAGACGCCCATGTGCTTAGACTCAGTTGCACACTGAAGAACACCAGGTGGTAAACATATTCAGAGTCCTCCACCCCGGTGTTTTGCGTAGTAGTTTTGTGGTTCTCGGACAAAAAAAACCTGAATTATTATTATCATTATCTTGCTTATCAAGAAAACCAGTAGAGGTAAGTTACCTCACCCTTGTACTGTCAATGGGAAGATTATACAGGGCTTATTTAACGTACACGTACTATATCGAATATGCACAATGTACATACTGCGAAAAATGCAAATTTACATACTTCGTGGAGCCATGGCATTTCAGATTTATAGAATCGCGATCTCAGTCGAAAACAAACACTACGGGAAATCCCCGAGATCAAGGCTACATGGCCCGGTTCTGCAGAAATTCAGTTCGTTTTGCAACTCCTGAGCGTAGTAATCTTACATGACTGTCACACAATTTTGCATGTCAGTATACCGTCTTGGTTTCACACATGGCCAGCCACCCCGGGCAAGTGATTATGAGCACTGCAGTCTCCACATGTTACATGTCTCCACATGTGTGCATGGCAGCAGCGCACTAGGCGCTTCCAGCAAAATGCTAAGCCCCTTCTGCTTTATCGTTCAGGTGTCGGCTGCGTGGATTACAGTGGCAGCGTCAACGTTTCACCGAACACACGTATCTTCACTTTATGTGAATTCACTCTGCCGAACGCACTGAAATCTGCGCACGCTCCTTGCTGGATAACATCTCATCACGTGGACAAGCCTGCTGCTATAAGAAGACCAACACCACAAGCAGCAACCAGTGTGCATGGCAGCAGCGCATTAGGCGCTTCCAGCAAAATGCTAAGCCCCTTTTGCTTTATCGTTCAGGTCAGTAGATACTTGCCTACCCATTGCTTCAGAAGCGATAACCGCTTTTTGCTGCTGCTGCCATGCCCACCGATTATTCAAAAATTTGTTATAGATATTTACACATTTAAAGTTAGCCTTTTGTCATGTGGTGACGTTGAACCTAACCCTGGCCCGACAGAAAAGGAATTGTTGATGCAGTTACTTTCAGGTCAATTCAACATTTTAGCTAAACAAGGTCAAATTAAAATAGACATTATCAAATTAAACGACCATATTGGAAATTTGGAACATCAACTAGCCCCATTACTTTCACTTAAAAATGAAGTAGACGAAATGAAAAAAACAGTTGCTAAACTTAAAGAAGCTGTAGGTCTTGCAGCGCAAGGAAATGAAGAACTTGAAAATAGGAGCAGGAGAAATAATCTAGTTATATATGGCATTGAAGAGGCTGTCTCTGAAACTACTGAAAGTCTAACAACTACTATCGAAGAAAACTTGTTCTTACAAAAACTTGGAATTACTGTAAATGGCATAGAGCGATGCCACAGACTGGGTAAAAAAACCACTAGAAATCGTCCTGTGATAATAAGGTTGTTGGACTATCGCGAGAAAACGTCAATACTTAAAGCATGTTTCAAGCTAAAGGGATCTCCTGTTTTGGTCACTGAGGACTTTCCTGCCGGTATTAAAGAAACCAGGAAGAAATTGTGGCAAACGGCAACGCATGAAAAGGCAAATGGTTCAAAAGTAAAGCTGGTATATGATAAGCTGTATGTAGATGACATTTTGTATGGTTGGGATGAAACCAACAATAAAAGGTATAAAATTTCAAAGCGTAACAAATGACACCAGAAAGCAAGTACCCGTAATCTATCTATCCTTAATGTAAATTGCCGTAGCATTGTTAATAAACCTGTCCTGCTTGAAGCCCCGTGTCTTACTCATGAACCGGACATTGCTGTGCTTACAGAGACTTGGTTAAACGATGAGGTATCTGAGAGCGAATTTGTTCCGAAAAATTACGTCTGCTTTCGTAAAGACAGGGACAGGAGAGGTGGCGGGGTTGCTATATTATTTAGAGCATATTTACAACTCGTTAGAATGCCTAATATTGCAGGTGTTGAAAGCATTTTTTGCACTACATATATAAACAAAATGTGATACATTCTCGGAGCTATTTATAGGCCTCCTGACTCCTCTGTCTCGGTTCTAGAAAACCTCGATTACATGTGCTCTTATATAAAACCAAATGACAGGTTAATTCTCTCGGGTGATTTCAATTTTCCAAGTATAAATTGGAATACTTTTTCCACACAGTCTTCAGATCTAAGTGACATTAAAATACTAGACATGATTTTTAATTATAATTTGCTACAGATTGTATCTCAACCTACTAGAATTCAAAGTGCAATTTCAATCCTAGATCTCTTCTTTGTTAGCAGTACTGTAAAAAATCATGTATTGTGTGATGTTGTACCAGGAATATCTGATCATGAAGCTGTCATATTAACCTTAACTGATGCTTCGTATGTTGATTCCACTGTCAAGCACCAGTACCCGAACTTTTCTCGCGCTGATAATGAGTCAATCCTCGATTTTTCTGGACCTCTCCTTCAATGCTTTCACAGAAAACACCAGCAATATAAACGATCTATGGCTAACTTTCAAAGACATTGTTCAGGAATGTATAGCACGCTACGTACCACTAATAACTAAAAAATCAGCTGGTAAAAATGCTTGGATCACTCGACAAACTCTCCAGCTACAACGAAAACTTAGAAGACTAAAAAAGCAAAAGGCCAGAAATTCGGTTTGTCCTCTACTTGACGAAGCCATTGCTACATTAGCAACAAAACTAAAACTACAAACTCAGGAGGACAAGGCAAGGTACTATGGTATATCACTTCCTTCCTTTATTAAGACGTCTCCAGAAAAGTTTTGGAGGTCTATTAAACCGAGTTCATGTGGCACTACTTCATTTCCTCCTAACGGAAAAGTCATAAGTGATGACACAGCGGCATCCAATGCCTTCAATAATCATTTTAAATCTATTTACAACAGACAATAATTTCCTTCCAGTGCTTAGTATGTCTTTTCCACCTATGCCGGATGTAAAAATTTCCGAGCAGGGCATTTTTAACCTTCTGCTTAATATAGATGCTAAAAAATCTCCTGGCCCGGACGATATCCCAAACGCCTTCTTAAAAAGATATGCAGAGTGGTGTGCAAAGTATTTGCTGATATTATTTAAAAAATCTCCGAGTGAAGGCGCATTGCCGACTGGAAAACTGGAAAAAGGACTGGAAAACCGCCAGAATCAAACCACTGTTTAAATCTGGTGATAAATCCAACATTGCAAATTATCGGCCTATTTCGTTGACATCTACTTCATGCAAAATCTTCGAGCACAATTTATAAGCACATAGTAGATTTCCTTGAAAAGCATGAATTCCTAACAGATGCACAACACGGCTTCAGACGTGGGTGTTTTACTAACACACAATTACTTGGAATTACACATGACTTCGCGGAGGCTATGAACAAAGGAAAACAAACAGACGCTATTTATATGAATTTTAGTAAGGCGTTTGATAAAGTGTCTCATAATAAATTACTTCACAAGTTGGGCCTTATTGTAACAAATCATACGATATTAGCATGGATTAAAGCTTACTTGACAAACCGGTATCAATACGTTTCCCTAAATAGCACCTGCTCCAACACAGTTGAAGTTGCTTCTGGTGTACCTCAGGGGTCCGTGCTTGGGCCTCTTATTTTTAATTTTTATAAATGACATCGCCACCAACATTAATGTTAAGATTAAACTATGCAGACGACTGCGTGATTTATGAAACAGTCAATTCAATTCAGGACCAGATTAGGTTAAATGAAAACTTCCAAAAAATCATTTCATGGTGCGAACAGTGGCAGATGACTTAATTACGACAAAACGGTCTTTATGCGAATAACCCACAGAAAGAAGCCACCTTTATTTCACTACGCAGCTCATGGAATAGGCCTCTCGGAGGTTGCTGAATATAAATACCTGGGTTTATGGTTCACAAATAATCTATCATGGTCAAAACATATAGATGTCATCCCAAATAAAGCGTTACGTAAATTATTCTTCTTGCGACGATCCTTAAAATTAGCAACTCCTTTTGTACGCTTCCTTGCATACCAGTCAATTACCACCATACCATACCAGTCAATTATATGTCCCATGCTTGAATATGCCGTGCCAATTTGGGACCCTTACACCAAAACAAACATCAGCAAATTAGAAAGAATACAAAATAAAGTAGTGCATTATATTTATAATTCTTATGGTCATTCGTCAGTGAGGTCATCAAACGAAGTGGGCTACCCACAGTTACGAAGAGAAATAAAATTTGTGGACTGAAACGTTTGTACCAAATAGTTAAAGGACATTACAACATAGATACCTCCCACATTATCACTTTTTCTGAGGGTTATGCTACCATGCAAAGACACTCTTTAATGATAGCTCCTTTATTTTCACAAAATAATTGCTTTAAATACTCTTTCTTCTGTAGAACTATTGCTGATTGGAACAACCTAACTAATAACATTGTAACACAAGAATCACTTTCATTGTTTGAAAAATGCTTAGAGTAGTTTTTTAGTACCATTGATTATATCTTATGTTGCACTTGTTCCTTTTTGTGTGTCACTTGTAAAATTCGATTATCAGTTAAACGGAATCTTTTTTCCAACGATGTATCCTCTGTATATTCTATATACCCTACTTGGCATTTCACTAATTACTTCGAATTTTGTTTCGCATCCCTATTTTTAGTGCTTTAACTGTATGCATTATATTGTCCGCGTTATGCATTTTCTGCGTGTATATTATTTTGCCCTTTCAGAATACTCTGTACCTCTGTCTCACACCTGCTATAGTCTCTGTTCGAGACTGCAGTATCAATAAATGAATAAATAAAAAATGGTTCTGCCATTTCAAAACGGTCCTGCCATTTCAAAACGGTCCTGCCATTTCAAAACGGTCCTGCCATTTCAAAACGGTCCTGCCATTTCCAAACGGTCCTGCCATTTCAAAACGGTCCTGCCATTTCAAAACACTACGCTTTTCGCAAAGCAACCCTACTTCAGATTACTTGCACAACTTGTGGACGCGAACGTAGCTCTTTAAAGTACGTCTCACTTGTGCACCACCGTTCTATTACATAATATTCTACAGCACAACCTCTGTTGGGTGTTTTCTCGTGTAACATTTCTGATGTCCAATACCAGCGAAGACTTCACAGACATTTTATGCATAGAACTTTTGTCTTTCATACAACAACCATATAACATTATTGCCTAATACATCATGAGGTTTTGATTGATATGTGGCGTTCAACGTCCCAAACCACCATATAATTATGAGAGACGCATCATGAGGTTTTGCTGTGCTGAATATGCTGAAGAGGTATGCCAATGAATTTCGCAATATGGACTGTGGCAAGGCCACCCAAGTGCTTGACAACAGTCTGGTTCTGCCAGAGGAATAGTAGTGTCAGAATTTTATGCAGTACTTCTTTGAAGCCTTAACTTTGAATGGCTTGTGCTCAAAACGCTGCTTTTCAAGACACTTATTCTGACACTGCTACTCAGTGAAAGGCAATGTTTTTAAAAGTAACGATAAATCTTGATCTGCTAATATGCGTGGCACTTACATCAGCAGAGAAAAAGAACTCGTAGTATCAGTGGGAACCAGCTAGCACAACTGCCTCCCGCCAGTGAAGGGCAGGTGCACTGTGGTGTTATGGACAGATCTGCCATGTTTTCTTAGGTAGAATAAAGTATAGGAAAAATTTCCTGGTGTCTGCATTTTTCTTTCTTGGTTCCATAGAAAGAGGTTAATTTACAAAAAGGCAAGGAGGTCAGAGCTTGAGAGATCATATGCCCTTGCCTGCTACTCTATAACAGAGGTGGGAAAATGGGATCTAAAAGAATTATGAGTGATGATGGTGATAGTAGTACCTGAAAATTTACGTCCCAAAACCAAGATAAGATTACGAAAGACACAGAATGACGATGTTAAGTTGGGGAGGTGACCAAGTAGGTTGTTAGGTTGATGAAATGCTATAGCCGTACATCTAGTTCAGTCACTTGTGAGAAGGCTATGGCCGCTCTTACGAGCAGTTCCATTGTTGGTGTCAGGCCAATGGCCAAACACAACATCATCAGTTAATGACGTTGTGACGTAATCGTTCAGTTAGGAAAGCAAGTGTCATGGTCTCGTGCGTACACTGGGCAGCTACAAAATGTGTGGTCAAGTTTTCCAGGTACTTCGTAATTAGGACTACTGTCACTGCAGTCGATATGTGCGTAACGTGTTAGGCCACGTCAAGATGAATGTGATGAATCATGCTTGCGATGAGTCGCATGATTTATGAGGCGTGCAGGACCTTACACCAGAGTCCCATTCGTGCATTTGCTCGTGTCGTAAGTACGGTTTGGTCTACAAAAATGTATTAGATGGTTTCTACTGCATATGTCGGTCAGAGGTGGAAGTGGTGTGCTGTGGCTGGCAGCAGAAATGCCTTACCTCATCTGCTTGGCAGCAAGTTGATACACACGTGCTGTACAATCTATATATAGCAAAGATGTCCCAATTCACATAAAAGCGCACAAGAGCTCATGTTATGCTTTCACAAAATGCTTTTCTACATTTTCAGTATTTGACAATTTTCTGGTCATGAACAAGTGTGTCAGGTTACCGAAGCATTATTTTCTATGTAAGAAATGAATTGTTACGACACATGCAACACCACGCAATTCAGGGCCAAATTTTTTTATTCAGCCCTGAACAGACAATAAACTCTCCTTGTTACCAGTCTGAACCAACTAACTTGAGAGTATATTGCCACACGTGCTTGCTTCTGATTTTATGTTACTGCCTATTAGATGTGCCAAGTGCAAACTGCACCCGAATGATTGAGCATTATCTAGATAACCTGAGCCTTCCTATAAGATGACGTACACAATGTGAACCTTGGAGCTGGTTCTGGATTCGACACGGCCGCTAGCGATAACACTGGAATGTGCGATGGTACGTGTATAAAAGCAGACGTGCTTCACCACTTGACAGATTATCAACGGCCCAGCGCTCTGTTCCCCACTATCAATCTGAAGCGTGTATTGCTTGTACAGTGCCATTCCACTTTCAGCGCGCAGGTTTGCCCAAATAAGGAGTTCAGTCTTGAAAACACAGAATTCGGCCTTCATAAAAATCTCAGGACCCTGCGACAATATTGAAGCACGAAAGCACTGATGAAGTTACCATGAGAACTAATACAGCCACAAGTGAAACAGCCGTACGTGATACACCGAATCGCTAAAAGGTGCACTCGTAATACCAGATATGCTAACAATATGACGAACTGACATTAGAAAGCCCTCGAAAAACTCTGGGTGTGGTAGGCGACGTCTCTTACCAGTGATGGCGCAGAACAAGTCGGGGAGGCCACTGTCACCGGCCCCTTTGCGAATGTCATACTCTGCAAGAAAAATGCAGAAGATGAGCAGTTAAACAACCTCAACTATTTTCTAAAGTAGACCTCTCAGATGGGTTTGTTTCAACAACCGCTTTCTTTGTTTTTCTTTTCTCTCAATGTATTCTCCGAAGAGGCGCTTATTTCTCATCAAGTTGGCCACTGGTCGCGGTAGGACTGCTCTAAAAAGCTTATCTAACATCACACCTTTAAGTTTGCGCATTTTATGAGCTATGGCACTACATTCTTGAAGCTAATTTTTTTTCTGGAGATTAGGTGGGATTACAGAATGTGCTCTGAATTATGTGTGAAGACTGGCAATTTCTGTATGCAAATACAGTAACCTCTCAGTAAACAAGCTTTTTACACAGAACTTTAAATAAAGAGGTTCTAATATGATTGGTTTCATATTTCATACTAAAAGTTAGCAACACTATTGATTTCTCAGTTAAAAAGAACCCCAGTTAAACAGGACATTTTCCAGGTCCCTTCAGGTTACATTTATGGAGTGTCTACAGCACATTCTTCCATTGTCTGCATATTCCTGGAGGAAAGGATGCTAATGCCAACAGAAAAATCTGAGAAAGCTGGAAGTGCCAGACGGCACGACAAAAATTCGAAGTCAGAACAGGGTTATACATTAAACATGCAGAGACACACGGCATCTGTACAAATAGATATCTGCGGGCCAAACAGTAAATAAATGGTTACAAGGAGAACAGAAGTCAAATGTGACTCACTCATCAAGGCATCCAGAAGCACTGAGAAATCTTCATCCTCTAAAAAGAAAAAAAGGAATGATTGCAGAGTCACACAACATACAAGATTCAGAGTAGATTATAGTACTTCCTGTCACAAAATTTATTTGAAGAGAAAAATGGAACTGAGCTGCTGCTGCACTTTTTCATGGATTCCTAGATTTGAACAAAAACCATACAAGTTCTTCAGTTTGTCTTGAAGCAATGCGAGAAATAAGAAGTCGAAATTGAGGAGCTTGTACTACTGTATTGCCCATGCTGCTTCAATGCATTCAGCTGTCGTCAAATGAAACTGTCTCAACGATCCGTTTTACATGGCAGGTGCAAATGCCACCAACATGAAAAGAGTGGTTCACTTCATTTGTGAACAGGGAAAACTGGCTGACACTTGGGAAGTGACAGGTTGGCTAAGTCTGAATGAGCTGCAAGTGTGCAGCGTGCCCTCACCACAACTAATGAGTAGTTTAGAGACAGCCGGTAGTTTGTACAGGCGCAACTTTCAGCATAGGCACAGGAAGATCTAGAAAGGCCTTTTTTTGTGGACGAGCACATGGAAAGAAACGAGCGTGGACTTTTCAAAAGTAGCATGCAGGTAGGAGAAGCAATGGGCTTTGGGTTTTCTAGACATTTGAACAGAGCGACTGACAAAAAAAAAGAAAGAAGCCATGTTGAAGTAAACATCAGTAAGAACAACCATTGCCATAAAATGCAGTCAGAAAAATACTCAAGACTTTCCAGCCTTTTGCGACATGCATTACATTTGGCTGCCTCAAAATGCATTAAATTTAATTTCATGCAGAGATTCCAGAGTCCGAGCTTCAGCTCGTGCAAGAAATATAAATGATACTGTAATTTACAGCAATGAACTTTAACTACAACATAAGTAACTGGCTAAATATTGTACAGTCAGTCATACAATATTTCTTCATCAACATAGCTCAACCGTGCACTCCAATTACATGCGATAGTCATCTGCTGGCATTGACCATTTACAAAAAAAATGAAACAAATTTTTCATATGCGTGCCGAAATGCACGATGTCCCGCATCTCGGTAAACACGATACTGCTTTTCCCAAAGTGATTCTGTGTAGCAAGATATTGCGACCAGAACTGATACCAAAGAACTTCAGGCAAAAAGAACGCTTAATTTACCATTAGCTCAGCACTTTCAGCCTCTTCCTTGCCAACAGAGCACAGAAATGGCAAAGATAAGTCATGCCTACAAATGAGTGTGACTTGTCACAAAGGGCCAGTCAATAACAGTTGACTCCAGTACGCTATCATGCGATGACGTGGCTTAAGTGAACTAAGTATGGGAAGCACTGTGAAATCTTACGCAGATTGCCCTTCAGTTCATCTGCATGTTCAGCGTTACAGTCATTCAACTAAGCGGCAAACGAATGTGCCTCTGTAAACGGGTCATGAGAAAAGCTGGCTACCTGTCCAACTGGTGCTACTGACGATGAGAGCCGGTCGATCGGCCCTCAGAGTCGCAGCACCGGAGTCTGGTGCAGCTTCGGTGAATATGTTTCCTCCACCAGCTTCATCAGGTGCATTGACCGTGCGGGCCAACTCTGGATACTCCACGGCTAGACGCTCAAAGAGGGTGTGACGCTCATCCGCTCCGGTTGGCTGGAATGCCGACGAGGGCTTGTCGTAGAGGATGTCGGCTCTATGAAGGAAGAAAATGCAGAGAGCAATAAACGAGCCCATCCGAATGAGCATATCAATTGCCCTAAATGTAGGCAGTCAACTGGCTTCAATAAAACTTTTTGATTGCATGTTCGGTGAAAAATTTTCATCGTTCGTGTAGTGACAATCGGTTAAACCCTTCACCCAGCTCAATCATTTTCAAGAACTGAACGTGCCTCCGAATTTCGGTCTTTGTTGGCCAGTGCTTTTCATGTACATGACACTTCACGGCTCTGTTTAGTGCTTTGCGATAATTTCTGAACTACTTGATGCTACGGAATGCTTCGATTTAAATGTATCCGTCGCATATGACTGACCGTCACCTTGCTGTTTTGCCAACTTGTAACAGAATAGGGACCTATGCAAGCTGCTCGAGCCTTCAGTCCCACACTTCCATTCTAAGAAAAATGTTGATTGACTTGATTATTTGACGGCTCTTGCCTCGACGACGGCAGCACTTCGTGGTACCGCTGAACCCAATACCACTTTCAAGAAGCTATGTTTGGGTCGGGTGTAGGGTGGCACTTGCAGCGCACCCCATGTTGTGCAACAGAGAGCATTGCAAGGTCATTCAGAGCCCAAGAGGAACTTTTGCAAGTCCCATGGCTCTTATGAGCATGGTCTACTGTGCCCCTGTTGCACTTATAATTGTTCAGCGAACTGGGAGCGCGGGAGGAACACAGACACGAAGCAAAGAGGAGGCACACAGCACGTGTCTGTGTGCCTCACAACAGACACGTGTTGCTTCGTATCTGTGTCCCTCCAACACTCACAGCTCGCTGAACAATTATGAATTACCAACTAACCCACCTTACAATTCTGTTGCATTTATTTGACAGTTGCTTACACGAGACGCAACTTCTTTAACTCTAGGCATGGTTCCACCCTTTGAGTCTTTCTGCCTACAACAATAAAACATCTGGCTTGCTTAGAATTACTTCTGTGGAAATTAGGCACTGCCCACTTTTCCCATCAATAATACCTTGTCACACTGATAACGCACATGCCGTTCAAGATCTGAAAATACAGGACACTTAGCTTTGCAGCAAACAAAAGCACGCAAGAGATGGTCACTATTGTTATGGGACCAAAAGACTGTCCATAGGATGCGACTGTTCTTAGGGTTAAGTCATACCTCAAGAGTCAATAACGAGCCAATAACAAAGCTTAGTTTGTTGAAACCTGCATTCCAGCCCTGAAAAAGGGCACAGCCAGAAGTCTTTGTGAAGAGGGGGGGGGGGGGGGGGGGGGTTCGGGGCAACAACCCTTTGTGCATGGTTTGTGTGTGTGTGTAGGTATTAGGAAATGTAAAACTTTCAAAAAGGTTGGGGCTGAACCTCCCCTTCCACCTTCCACCACAGACTACCCCACAAATGAGGCTGTTTTAGTAGAACGCCAGCTGATGAATTAAGTCTACTTGCATTAGTTAGATCTGTGGCAGCTCACATTTAGTTAAAACCACCATGGATTACGAGTTTTCTTGTTTCTCTAAACAATCAAGGGCCTAAAGTTAAAGAGCTGAATAAGTAAGACTGCAATGAGAACATCCCTTATAACCTGAACAAACACCCTTGCATCAAAACAGACAAATAGACAGAAAAATGAAATTTTCATGCAGTTCACGTGAAGGTACATAGGTCAGCAGCGTTATTTCTTTACAATTGAACATGGTTGTCGCGAAGGCAATAATTGACTGTCACCTTTCACCAATCGTTTTTCCTGCCCACAGCCAGAGACTAGGGTAACCTTCTCACCGAAGTTGCCACCATTGTCGACACCCGAGCATTCAAGCAGCTCATCGAAACCATCCCATTATAACTATCCTTATATATATAGCCTTTCTATCACCCACTCCCTCATGTATTATCCCAACTGGGACAATTGGGGTAATAAAATAAATAAATGAATGAATGAATTCGCAGAAGTTCTGTTTGTGTAAAAAAAGCCAAATGAAAAGACCTTGCGGCACAAGTTGCTATTGATCCTGCAGCATCTGAGAAGTTGAAAGGAGTCAACTCTAAGGACTCTAAAGTCTGTAAACAATATGTCAAACAAAAAGTGCAGACTCACTGCACTCCCCAGTTGGATTTCAAGTCCTCCTGCATTGCTTGAGACACACAGAATGCACTGCCTGCCTTCTTGCCAAACCTTTCCTCGCACCTGCAAGTAGAATCCGTTCAGAGGTTCGTTAAATCCTGGAGAGATGGAAGTACTGCATCAGTATCAATGAACAGGCCTCAAATTTAAGCATGCTGCCTGGAGACTTAAATTCCATTTGATCAATGAATGCTCTGCGTAAACTGTATTACGAATGAATTTTCATGCTGCCATATTAGGCTGTAGCCTTGCCATTTAGCATCGACAAATAAATGAACAGTGGACACATACGCATGAAAATGGTTGCTTTGGTGCAGTCAATGTTTCATGACCTCATTAAAGGGGCCCTGTGAAACTTTCAGCATGGTTAAAAAACGCTGCCGATCTGTAGTTGAGGCTCCTAACAACATGCACGCAAAACTTACTACAGCCCGCGGCCTGGACTTCAAAATTAATTCTCGAAGTCTGCTAGAATACATTCCCTCTTTCTAAAAATGATGGCACATAGTATACCCTAGTTCTGAGCCATTGGCTAAATTGAGCATCGTTCGCTTCATAGTCACAGTGGCCGCCATGGGAGGGTGCCACATGCACAACCACGATCACAAAGTAAACCGTACATTTGAAGAAAAAAGAGTACGGATATCGTTTTGATATATGCAGATCCAATTACACTATACAGCTTTGCAAAGGTCAAAATACAGGCTAACTAGGTTGCAGGCAAGTTGTACCAATCGCGAACAGCAATCGTGCAGACAGCCGGACCAGTGGCGTAGCCAGGAGGTGGCACACTTGGCTTGTGCTCCTCCCGAAATCTCTTTCTGCCAAGGGACACAGATCAGAAAATGACCTTCGACCACACATGCCTGCCAGGATCCCATTGCAGATCAAGGACGTGCCCCTACTGAAATGAACTTTGTCGCCGTGGTATAGCCGCTACGGTGCTCAGCTGCTGACCCGAATGCAAAGGATTCGATCCTGGCCGTGTAGATTGCATTTCGACGGAGGGGAAACGATCAAGGCCCATGTAACACTGAGACGTCAGTACAAGCTGATTGATATGTGGGGTTTAGCGTCCCAAAACCACCATATGATTATGAGAGACGCCATAGTGGAGGGCTCCGGAAATTTTGACCATTTGGTGTTCTTTAAACCCCGGATAATTTAAAGTAAAGTGAACTTCTGCCTGTGCCAATGAGCCAGTCATGGCAACGTTTGAAAGAAATTTACCCATTTTCTGGCAGTTCCAATATGCCAAACCCTCAATGAATGCACGGACAGTCTGAAAGTTTCCGATGATTGAAAATCATCAGCATGCGAGTGCATTTTACAAGCTCACCAGTGGCACATCCGGACCAGAAGGTGTTCCGGTCCAAGCGCCAAAGCTAGGATAGAGAAGCCGTAGTTGTGCCAGTCCACCACGAGCACAGAGCCTCGCAGGAGGCAGCAGAACCACGACACAGGTAGCGTTGGTATTGAGGGCGGATTCTGTCAGAGAAAAAAGTCATCATCATCTCGACTGTCGCTAGCCCCTCATATATCCACACTACCTGTAATCTACAGGAATGTACGCAAGGCCACGGGTTTAAACCCTGCTTGCAGCAGCTGTAAAAATGCTGGTGGTGGTGATACAAAAAAAAGTTGTTCCCTTACCGTTCCCTTATAAAAAGAGTTGTTCCCTTCGCTTCAGGCGGACATAACGGTTATGGAGTTCCTGACTAAAGTGGATGACGTAGTTTGAGTGCTGCTTTGCCAAAATGAGCTCGACAGTTTTATTTCACACATTGTTACATGAGAAATGTATAACTGCCTATTTTCATTTTATTGTCTTTTTCTTTGATACACTTATTTCAAGTATAAGAAAAAGTATTCAGTATTTATAAAAATACTTCATAAAGTTCTTTGAACATCTAACTGATCTTCTGACACATCTAAGAGCAAATGACAGTTTCCTCATACACTGACAAAACATTCTTATTGTATTGAAGTCAAATTTTGTCACGATAATATAGAACCTATACACTACACTTTTCACTTCGGTTGTGATCCCAGTGAAAACAATGACTGACTGAAAATGAGCCCACACTCGTTATAGAACTAGTATATTACAAGTGTCGGTTGTTTACAGCTTAGTCGTACTGTGCAAACTGCTCTGGCTCACCTGAACAAGAACATGGCTAGGCTTGCACAGGAACATGAGTCTGAAGAACAAGGCTAGAGATTGCCACAGCACCTTGAGAGCATATGCCAACAGCCTTGGAACATCTGCAAGTTGCAGCAAAAAACAGAACACTACAGCTGATTGTTGTTATAATGATCCAGCATATATCAAACTAAAAGGGATCCAGACACAGTTCAGATTACTATTAACACAAAATGCACAATACGCCAATCTGAAGTTTAAAAACCAAAAATGTCTTGGGCGGCCTTTTGAGATTGTTCAAAGAGGGGAATCCTTGCTGCAACGCTGTGTAGAAAGTTCATTTATGCTAAAGTGAAAACGAATCGGTTTAGGTTGTCAAATAAAAAAATCTAACGTTAACTTAACCATCGCAAGAATTTTATTAAAGTAAAAAATCAAGATCAAGGTTTCCTTTTTAAATGTCGTGCTGAAATCTCTGCGTGTGATATGCATTTCGAAGTGAATTCTTTTTACGTTGGCAACAGTGGCTTAGTGAAATTCATTGAAACTATATATTGAGTCTCTGGCCCCCTCAGAGGAAACTTACACAATTTTTGCCCATTGGGAACTATGAAGGCCCTAGGAGGTGCTGTCAAAATATATTACGTCGAGGCCATTGGTGTGGGAAATTTAATGTTGCATTGCCACCCATATTTGCTTTTGCACACTTTTTCCCCGCTTACAAAGCGTATTCTCACCGCAGGCATGGTCGTCCGGGTATTGGGAAATGGTCCTCTACAAGTAGAAAAAAAAAAGAAAAATCATTTCCCCCTTTCGCCCAATTCATGCCTCCTTGTGGAATGCGTGATTCGGACAAGAAGCGTCCTAGCATTATCGAGGAAACACGGTGGTTCATTCTTCAATAAAGAACAGCCACAGGTAATGTGCTGCACTGCATAACTTCACGAAGCTTGGCTCTCTCAACTACAATTTACTACGCCAAAATAAATTGTGAAGACGAGAGCAAGCCTATCATTACAAACTGTAAATTAATCCTCGCATAGAGAGTCACCCATGTTTCAAAATGTGTAATTTTGGTCATTTTTATTTTGCAGTTTGCTTTAAAATCTGTTAGGAGTTGATGTCTTTTTCTGGCACCTGCAGAGACTGCCACGTTATGCCAGCTTGAATTAGAAATTTTAATGTTGCAAGGGATTGTCAGCCATTGAGAAGCACACTTGCAGCGACAGTGGCAATACTGAAATATTCGTAGCTGTATATTTTCGCTTGTGGGCAGAACGCACATTGGCCTCATTGTAATCAAAGCAGGCCAGTCTGCTCCATTGAAGGTTGAAGAGGGTTTCAGTCATTAGGGGCTTTAATATTTAAATCATAATGGTGGAACTTTCGTTATGTATTTTGGTGTGTGCATATTAAGATAGGAGCTGAGCTTTTAAGTAAATCATACCATTTATTTTCAAACATTCAAAAAAACTCCACCTGATCATATCTTTAATGAACTGGCAACCTAGATACTGTTGATTGAAATTAGGTAGGATCCTACAGATATCAATGAGTGCAAGAAGGATAATTTTACGGTTATTTCCAAAAAAAGAAAAGTTGTGAAGCTTCAAAGTTCTCATGTCAGTGACTGATAACAAGCACTTCTCCTTACCATTTTTTTTTTTAATTTCTAACTTGCCAAAGTAATAGCTACCTTTTTACTGTGCTTACTAAACAGTCCGTTTTTCAGCCAAACAAGTACTATCAAAGTTCTCTGTGCCATGGCTGAGAGAAACTTTTCTTACAAAGAAAAAAAAAACGTAGAAGCTGGGAAAAAGCAAACAATGAAATAACACTGATCAGTGATGCCAGATGAAAGGCTGTTATGCCTAAGAACAATGATCTAGGACGCATAATAATTGGCGACAGTAATGGTTGAATTCAAAAATAACATTACCGAAAAATCAATTTTTTCCACAATTCTTGGCCCTAAAAAAACAGCTTCCCTCCAAAACTGTTTTCCCACGAACAAATAAGACTGATTTCTGAACCAATGCTCAGCTACTGAATCGAAACACACCAAACTCACATTTCTGAAAACAGGGTGGTTCCCTCATGAGGTGAAGGTGGATGTGTGGGTTGGACAGGACATCCTGGCCGGGTTGAGAACCTGTGGAGAGAAGCACCTGGGAGGCATCATAGAATAGCTACCAAGTTGCGAAACAATATTAAGGCTGAAAAAAAATCTGGTCATTTCCCCCAACGAGTGAAAGTCTCAGTGGTAAAGAATCATTTTCAAAGACTTCTATGGCATTGAATGGGTACGGACGTAAAAATGGCTTTTACCAGGTCCGAACAGCCCCTCCAGTGGAGATCGTTTTGATGGAAACCGGTGGACCTGGGCCTCAGAGTTTGTCCACTACGTGGTAGTAGGCAATCTCAGAGGCCTGCATTCACTCCTTTCTTTGGAGAAAACATTTGCAAGTTTTTGACGCTAGATGTCACTTAGTATGCACCTGTCGTAACGTTTTGGCCACCAAAAACCATGGCGCCGACCTCATCGATACGCAGACTACCCATCCAGTTGTTTTGCCACATCAAATTAAAGGCCAAGCTGTGAAAGATCCAGAACATATATAGGTAAGTGTCAGCACACCCTGAAAAATTACAAGATGTTTTTAAAAGCTAGTTTCTATTCCCTCTCGACCGTCACAACACGACATGAGCCTCTTGTCAAGTGCTCGTGCAAGATATATTGATGTCCTTACAGCTGCGTCACTCCATGGCTCTGTTGGTGATGAGTAAGCATCTATTTTGTATGTTTTGATCACTGATGTCATCCCAACTAGCTATACTGGTGTGTGAAGTATGGCTAGTTGCAGTGTAATGTTCGTGCCTGCACAGTTGTCCTCCATGTTTGTGCATTTCTTTGCAGCAACATCAGCTGATGTCCATTGGTCGTCAAGTTTTGCCGTCCTCTCAATTGTAATTGTGATCACCAGCAGCCTGACTATGTTCTCTGCAGAACAAAGGCCTCTTCTATGTTCCACCAATCAACCCCGTCCTGCACTTTCTGCTGCCGCATTGTACCCTCAAACTTCTTAACTTCATCTGCCCAACTAACGGTCACACATTAGCCTTCTCTTGGAATCCAGACGGTCACTCTTAATGACGAGCGATTACCTGGCCCATGTACTGCATGCCCCGCCTTTTAGTCGAAAGACGTCCTTGACACCCATTTCTTCCCTGACCCACGTGCTGTTCTTTTTCTTCAGGGTAGCACCTGTCTAGTGTGCGTGTGCTCATAATTTGCACTGAAAAGACGATTACCAGCTAGCAAGCAACTAGCCCAAGCACCTGCCTTGTCAATGGTGTCCCTTGCCACAGCCAGCAGCACAAAGTTAACAACACTTACCACTGTAGGCAACCACGTCCACCTCGATTCGCTCCTTTGCAAGAGACAAAGCGTGATAGTTCATACGCGGGCTGCGTCCAAAGTCACCAAGGACCACCACGGCGACCCGACGGTTTCTCTGAGCGTCTTCAGTCATGGCTGATCACACACTGCTTTCAGATTTACCTGCATTAAATAGAAGATCGTCCTTACGCATGAAATGGAGCATAGAACTTAGAATAAAGCGAAACAAAATAGTTTGCAGTTACAAAATATGCCCTGAAAGCTCTATTGCTGCTAATCTCCCCTGTTGAGTGATTGTCTCATTCACAGATGACTCAATCACTCAACAGTTTCACTTTCAAGTTTCCCGGTGCAATCACCAATGGTGATGTCACAGATTTAAAAGTGTTCAGCACATTGGCTTGGCAATATTTCCTTAAACTTGGTATGGCAAGTCTATGGATACCTTCGACAAATTTTTACAAATTAGAAACTGCGAAGGCCACAGTAGAGATTGTCGAAATTAATGACACCATAGCGATTAATGTAGGAATTCGCAGGTGGCATCACTTCCTAAATTTTCTTTTCGTGCATTTTCTGACTCTTGAAGTGTCTTCTTGCAGGAAGCATGGTGTTTTTGCTATCGTGTAACTACACTCAAACCTCATTATCACCAAGTCCCACCGGCCACCTAGATACTTCTTTATATCCGAAAATTCGTTATAAACACATATTCACAGCACTATGACACGAGCTTTTTTTATTTACTTTGTCATATACAATAATTTGTTGTATCCAGGTTAGTTGTATTGAGGTTTGAGTGCAATTTTGCCAGTTAGAGAAATGTTCATTTAAGTGTCCTTTTAAAAAGAAGCTCATCGTTACATGCGCAATGTGACCAAAAACAGGCGTAACATCACGAGACTGGAAGAGAGGGGAGTGGATTAAAAAAAAAAAACACGGATAGAAAATATAGTAGCAGACACGGAGAAGAAAAAATGCCATTCTTGTGTGACGAGTGGTCTGGTTCTAGAAACTGCGAGAAATGCAGCTCTACCACTGTGAAACCTGAGGAAATGCGTAGCACAGGCACCCGGCGCTTGTCACTCGTAGAGTTCCCACTGCCCCCTCTACCAAACCGACGATGACATCAATGTTTTAGATAAGCATGCAGTTTCCCCGGCATGAGTAGAATCTTGTTAGGGACATTCACGCTACTTTTTGCTGCGCTTTATCGACCTCCTACTCATGACGGCAGTTTAGATCGTCTGCAGCAAGTTCTGTCAGGTCGTTTCGCCCTTTCAGATGTAGCGAAGAAGGCGAGTGAGAAGTGCCGGTGAGAGAAGCAATTGCGCAGTCTGCGAGATGGTAGGGCCCGCTCTCGCTCGGTAGAAGAGTCTGTCGCATGTTCCTGAGGAATTTTCAACTATATTAAGTTAAGTGTCGTAATTATTTTATGGTTATTTCTATTTATGTTTCAGACTCCCTCTATTTATTTTAAATCGGTTTCGAGCATATCTAGCCTTGTTTTACATCTGTATCGAACATTTGAATTTGGGCGTCCTCATAGAACGAGAGTTATGTATGAATGACAAGCTTGGCCCCTAAAGTAACATGCACTAAGTGAACCTGGGTTGGTAGCGTAATGCGAAAGACAAATAATTGACGGTCAGAGCGATACAATGGTTACCAAGAAGTGGGATGCATGGCCGAACATGACAAAGTGTTACAAGGTCAGACAAAATTAACAACTCTGCTCGCATGAAATGGAGTCTGCTTACACAAGATTAGGTAAATTTTATATCACTGGGAGAGAAGTTTGCCCTGCAGTAGAAAGAAACTGGCTGAAAATGAGCTATCACAGAAACATTCTACACAAATGAAACTTGGTAATATCCTACTTCTACTTATCGCCTCTTCTCACAATTTAGATTGTCATTTTTCAACAAATTCACGTCACCAATTCCCCAAGTAGACTGCCCATACTAACCTGTGCTGAATGTGTAGGATCTAGAATATATATAGCCTACAATGAACGTATTTTCAAAACACAACTCCAGCTGAGCGATTTGCACTACCTCTCCAATAAACATAAGCCTAGTAGTAAATAAAATCAATTCTCTGCCAATTCGTGAGGTGAACCAAGATTCATGAAAGAGAATATGTTCAAGACCACCCATGTGTAGGTACCCAGAAAACCCCATAGAATCATCTCAGAAAGGAAGTTTCCTACTTTACGATTGGCCATGGATTTGAACAAGGCTCCTTTCAAGCTGCTCAATGCAGCTTTTTTGCCTGGTAATCCTCGTAACATTGTTGAAAAGTACACTCCATTCAAACCCCTGTCACAGACAGGTGCTGTGCCTTCCGAGTCAATTAGGAGGCTAATCAGAGCAAACTTGCATCCTCGTACAGTCCCCTCTTTAATACATAGCTTAATTGAAATGAGGTGTGGGATCACTTAGTTCACCATTTTCAGCACGTTTACGAAACACCATGCGAGACGTTAGGGACAGTGCGTTGAAAAACAAAACTGGTGGTAAGGACATCAAAGTGAAAATCAAGAAGAAATGGACACTGGCAGGGCACGCAGTGCATAGGAAAGATAACTGGTGGCCATAAAGGGTGACTGACTGGATTCTGAGAGAAGGCAAATGCACAAATGATAGACATAACGTTAGCTGGGCAAATGAGATTAAGAAGTTTGAAAGTATAATGTGTTCATAGCAAGCACAGCATTAGATTGACGGAACATGGGCAAGGCTTTTTCCCTACAGGGGGTGTAGTCATGCTGATGATGACTAAACATCTATTCCTGCCAGTATTCACCTCATAAATACTATGTCTTCAATCATTCTGTCTCTCCAAAAAGGCATTTATAAGAAAAGGGCTGGAAATCGTCACTGGGCTGTTGAATTAGCCAAATCAACAGTCATACTCTGTGCATTAGTGGCCCAGAAGCTATGAAAATATAGAGAAATCACAAATGCCGCAGTTGTGACAGTAGACGTTCACCACAAAACTTGACAACACAGCGGTGATACGACACTGCACAACCTGAAAACAGTGACACAAGCGGCACCTTCCCCCTCTGAAGAGAACTTTTAAAACTGCTTCAGTAAATCTCCTCTACACGCGCATTTTCGTGACGTCTCACAGATATTTGAGTGTTGCTGGTACCAGGCAGAACTTTACTTAAAGTCTGTAGATAAGGAAGCCAAGGAAAGCACAGGGGATGCGATTTGAGCTACTAAACTGTATTGTAGAAAAACTGAAGTGGACAAAGACAACTTGCCGCAGACACGACAAACTGCCATTTTAACTACTAATTTCATTTATATCATAATTGTGCTACAGTACAGGTAAAACAGTGCAATGTTAACGTCCCCTGTTCCGTCTTTGGTTTCATTACCTGTTAGCTTTAAGTAAGGTCGTGTTGAACAAAGAGACGAGCTATAGAAGTTCCTTTCATTTGTTCGGTTTAAGGCAGGTAACCTGAACGTCGACAACTTCAGGCAGGTAACCTAAACATCGTCCCCTTCACGAGGGATGCTGACGTCAAAACTTAGCAAAGCATAGATTTTAAACCAGAAGGAAGGAACTGTTATACTGAAATTTCGTTACTATTTACACAGCCGACTACGGCTGACGTGGTTCTCTTGCAGAGGTGAAGCCCAGACGGGGGGCGGTTTTGTGGGCGGTACCCACAATAAATTCTCAGCCTTTCAGAACGGCACAATTACCTATACCCAAAGAAAGAAATCACAAACGACAGACATACACACACACGTTAGTAGAAAACAACGGACCGACACCCCAAGGTTTCCTTCGCCGGCAACCACCTATTTGCCGAAGGCCTGTCGCATCTGCGGCGGGAACTGCAGACTGTGCCGAACGAAGCAGGCCTTGCAGAAGCGTTTGGCGTAGAAGACGCTGCACTCGCTGGCGTGGCACACGGCGCGCCGACAGACGGAGCAGTCCGAACCGACGGCGAAGCCTCCCAGGTCCTCGCCGGAGCCGTCTTTGACGAAGTAGACCGTTTCGAGGAACCTCAGACCGAAGCGCTTGATGGAGTCGCACTCGACGTGGTACTTCTCTCGCATGCCACACACGCTGCACACGAAGTACTTGTCTTCGGTGGCGGGTCGTGCTTCGGTTTGCATTACCGGCGCCTCTTCACCCGGAGTCACAAAACACGGACATACACATAGATGTTAGGTTACAAGCGCCGCGCTAAAAAGGTGAACGAGGAATACATACAATTCGCTAGGCAAACGTCGTCGAGGAACGTTGCAACAAAACGTTCAGAGCAGAACGGGACGCATACCAGTATGCGCTGGTGACAGCTCAGCACTACACGACTGCACAAACACAGCGCAAACGAAACCGGCGGCCGCTATGTCATTGACTTGTTTATCGGCTAGCGTTGGCTGCGAATGCAATGATTGCAGGGGGCGCTTTAAGTGAGCGCACCAGCAGCGCTTTCTTGCGTTTTGCCAGATTTTTCTAATAAAAGGATTGATAAGCCCATATGACCGTAGAAAACACGAACGAATAGATTTAAAATGATTTATAAGGCTTTTCAACGAAAGCGTGCCCTGTCTTTCTTTTTCTTTCATGTTCCCTTGTAACCACTTGTAACCCACTCGAATAGAACAAGGACAACGCTGCGTCATATTTTTTAATCCTTTTTAATCAATTTATTTATTTTCATTTTGAACACACGGCGACCACACGCAAGATTGCACAGATATGCCAATAATAGGCTATATGTATATAAATTACCAGTGCTTACATTTGAATAAGCATTTTAGCATTATTAACAAGGCTTTGAATAAATGTGAAGATTGATTGTTACAATAAACGCCTTGACGCAGGCCACTGAACAGGGAAGTGCAGAGCAAAAGGGAATAATTGATAAAACTGCAAGTTTACTCTATTTTAGATTGCACTCTATTTGTATCAATCAGGAGAAAACAAATGTCAATCCAAATTCGGAATAGACAGGCCCGCTTGACCATGCAAATGGCACTGGACCATATTCTACATTTTTAACCATTTGTAGCAACAGAGCATACAATAGCCGCTCAACGTGTTTATTGGCCTTCACAAGCTGTGCGTCTTCCTAATTTTGCCCTGTTAACACACTTCAATAGAAAGTGCAGACGAGTGACAGTCTAGAAGAGCACAATCTTTGCCTTCACTTCACATTGGTGTGCAGCTCACTCGATCAATAAGTTTGCACGTGCCCTTCACAAGTAGGACGCCCAAAAGGCTGGCAGCGCAGCGAGCACGTTCGAAATGCTCACTACAAGGCCACATGGGTTATTATCTCCGTCATAAATTTCATTTGATAGTCTGACCGCTTGCTTGTTGAGAATAAATTTAACCTTTCTACTAAACTACAGCTTAAACATAATGCTATCCTGCTCTGAATCCATCTCTCTTCGTGGATGAGTGAGTTCCACCGGTAAGAAGAAACTGTCGTCATTATAATAATCATTGGTGTCACCTTTCCCAGCTCGTGTCAGAAGAAGAAGAGACGCGAAGCTGTGAAGAATAGATGTGCCAGTGCGAAGGGGCAACAACAACAACAACGAATCGCTAGAGCGTCGTCCATAGTTGGGGTCGCTCGGGCTCGCACGCTTGCTTGCTCTGGGGGTTTGGCTGAAATCTGAGTAGCCTCTACTGAATTTCTTCTTGGATAGGCGTATCTAAAGCCTTAGCATTGATTAGCTAGTACCCTTCTGGCTAGTCAATCCAGACAGATGCCGCTTTCTTCGCCTGGACCAGGGACTTATCTCTGGTCTGCTTCTCTTTCACCGCAGGAGCTACCAGTGGACCAGTTCCTACGCAATGGCGTCGCTTCCGTTCCTGTGGCCCTAGTCCCAAGCAACGACGGAGTCATTAAGATGAAAAACCCTAAAGTGATCCAGTCGGAACTCAAAGCAGCGACAACTCACTATCACACCATCACAGAGGTCCGGCAGTTTGGCAAGGGAGGCATTGTCTGCTTTTCTCCTGACCAGCTCTGTGTCAAAGACTTACTTAAATGCTCGATGTTCGCTACCAATCCGGTGAGCGCCTTCATTCCTCCTCACCTAGCATGCGTCAGAGGTATTGTCCGAGGCGTAGACATCAACATGACTCCAGCTGAGGTCCTAGAGATGTTCTCTGAGGCAGGTGCTATTGCAGTTTATAGATGCTCACGAGTTGTAGAACAGACAAAGATCCCTACTGAGTCTGTAATTGTCACATTTGCCGGGTCGATTCGCCCCACTGAAATCAAGGCGTGGCCTTTAATATTCAGAGTCGAACAACTGTCACCTCGTCCCCTCCAGTGTCAGAAATGTTGGCGCTATGGACACACTTTAAAAGGATGTAGGTCAGCTCCCAGATGCCGAAAATGTGGTGAGGCACATACTGCAAATGAATGCAATTGTACTGAAGAAAAGTGTTGTCTTTGTCATGAGCAGCACTGCGCAGATAACGCTAATTGCTCAGCCAAAGCGCGGGAGACTCAAATTATGGAAATTGTTGATCGCAGACGCTGTTCACGAAAAGACGCCATCGCTGAAATTCAGGCAAGAACCCAGGGATATGCTGGTGTTGCAGCCCGACATAATGCAACTTTAGAAGCTTCTCTTTCAGTGTCCATTGCAGACATGATTGAAAAAGCGATGGAGAAAGCTATAGATCGCCTGGCCACCACCCTTTGTGACTCCTTATCTCATATTGTAGCCACTCAGTTGCCGCAAATATATGGGACACCAAGAGATATGAAGGATACTTCCCAAGACAACGTAACTCTCCCACCAAGTGAAGCAGACGCAGAGTCATCTCCTTCAGGGGTACAGGCTGCAGGGCCCTCTTGTACAGACAACCAGAGGATAGGTGAAGACATACTAGAGGATGGTCAGGATTATGATGATATGGACATGGACATCAAATCACTAAAGCGCACTCGATCCCCTGTCTCGAAAAATACTGGCTCTTCAAAACATTCAAAAAACAAAAAATACCAGAAGGAGAACCTATCGAAGAGCGATTTTCTTAAAGACAGCATTTTAGATAAGGTAGTTGCCGAAACAATTCTGTCAAAATGATAGGTTCTATCAAAATTCTTCATTGGAACTGCCGATCTATTCATTCAGCTAGTACAGATTTATTGTATTTATCTTGTAAATTCAATCCAGACATTATTGCACTGCAAGAAACGTGGCTGTCAGCACATAATTCGTTTTACCTACCTAATTTCCGGTCTTTTCGCCTGGATCGCCCATCCAAAGGTGGAGGTTTAGCGTTCTTTGTCAATAATAAAATTAGTTCAAAGATCAAAACTTCGTACAGAAGTATATCCCCCGAATGTGAAATTTTCGCTTTAGACATCACCTTGCCTGGATGCTCTCCCTTCTCTCTGGTAAATCTTTACTTTCCTCTGGGTGTACAAGACACGCGATGTTTAGACATGGCTGTTAATTCGTGGTGCACAAAAAAAATTTTGGTTGGAGATTTTAATTCTCACCACACTAGTTGGGGTTTTAGGACTGATCAATGTGGACAACGCTTGTGGGACTGGTCTATAGACCATAATTTATCATGCCTCAACGCTAGAACTCCCACATTTATCCGAGACCGATCCCGCTCTGCCTTAGATTTGAGTTTTATAAGCTCGGGTATTTCTAGCGTATCTTGGACTACTCTAGACTGCGCCACCAACAGTGACCACTTACCAGTACTGTTTGAAATTTCTTGCCCCATTATTCCATCTTACTCCCAAGCTCGAACCTTTATCAATTATTCCAAATTTAAAAATGACCTAGAAGTTGCTTTGACTACCACCACTGAAGACAACGATGAAAATAAAGCCATGAAATTAAGTGCGGTAATTAAAAGAACGTTCAAAAAAGCAGAATTTTCTATTGAGTCAGATACGAGAAAGCCTTGTAGTCAGTGGTGGAATTCTGAGTGCTCTCGTGATCATAGACGACGACAAGCGGCTTGGAAGCAGCTAATTCATAATCAGTCCCCCAAAAATTGGGCAGATTACAAGTTTATTGCTGCTACATTTAAGCGCACCGTGGCTAAAGCTAAAGAAGACTATGACAAAAAACATTTCGACTTTCTTTCCAAACCTAGAAATAAGAAAGCGTTATTCCGATATATGAGATCGCGCAAAATTCTGCCGTCTCTAGCTAACTCTGATTATGACAGGTTATCGACGGAAGAAATGACTAATTCGTTAGAGGCAATCGGAAGAGGTTTAGCTAACAGATTTTCGTCGACTTTGACAATCAACTGGCAAAAGTCCTCTATAAAGACTGACTACGAAAAAGTGACATTGTCCGAAATGTCAAGCGTAATTAGAAACTTACCCTCTTCGGCTCCTGGTCCTGACGGTATAACAGTTCCTATGATTAAAATTTTATTCCAGATATCACCCGGCGACGTCCTCAACCTTATAAACTATTCCTTAAGCAATGCCTGGATACCACATGACTGGAAAATAGCTAGAGTGATTCCCATATTAAAAAAACAAGGGTCAGGTTTTAACATTGACAACATCAGACCAATCTCTCTAACATCTCACCTGATCAAAATTATAGAGAGAGTTCTCAATAATAGATTAAAAGTTTGGATGGCTGACAAGCTAATATTGAAACCATTTCAAATAGGTTTTCGTAGCGAATGCTCAATTTGGTGTGCTCATGCCGACTTAGAGAGCCGAATACAGCTTGCCCGAAAAAGACGACAATACGCGGTACTAGTAACACTAGACATAGCTAAAGCTTATGATAGCGTTGAGCACTCAATTTTATTGAATTCTTTACACGAATGTGACTTTCCGCGATATATTGTTGATTGGGTAGCAGAGTTTCTAAAATCGAGAGAATTTTATTGTGCAAAGGATGGATGTCACTCATCTAAATTCAAACAGCAACGTGGAGTACCTCAAGGGGCGGTCCTATCTCCGCTGTTATTCAATGTGTTGATGAGCTCAATTCCCATTGAACGAGATATCACTGTCTACATTTATGCAGACGACATTGCATTTTTCGTTGCAGACAGTGACATTTATTCTTTGCATCAAAAATTGCAAAAGTACATGTATTCTCTTGAAATTTGGCTGCATTCAATTTCATTGTCTCTAAACATCAGTAAAAGTGCGCTCCTGGTGTTCCCTATAGCAGATTCTATTCAAATTTCAGTACTTTATAATCAGGAACCGATTCCACAAGTAGAGTCTATCAAATATTTGGGCATTATTTATAACGAGAAACTTAACTGGAGCCCTCACATAGACTATATCGTGGCAAAGGCACAACGAGCTTCAGGTTTATTGCGAAGGTTGAGCAACAGAAAATATGGGTTACGTAGACACACCTTATTAATTATATATAAAATGTACATGCGCCCAATACTCGAATTTGGATGTATATTATTTTCGGGTGGCCCTACGTACAAAATTAAACCGTTAGTTCTATTAGAGCGAGAAGCGTTACGGTTGTGTTTGCGACTCCCCAGGTATGTCGCTATTAATGTACTATATCAGGAAGCTCGCATACCAACTATTCTTTGCCGATTCCGTATCTTAACAGTACAAACATACTTGAAATTTTATGGCTTATCAGCGAGACGGTCTGCATATGCCTTTATTAGTGACCCCGACGCCTTCTTCCTCGCTCACTGGCCACGCTTTCGTACTCCCCAGATTATTTTTGTACAAAAGAAACTTGAAAGCATAAAGGTGGATATCAGATCGGTAATTGGAACCAAAGCATTAAATCACAATATTACGATAGAATGTGATGAAATTTTTCCCCCACTATCTAAGTTTCAATCTTTGAGTTACTTAAATGACAGGTTAGAAGACTACATAGCTCATGCGGAAATAAAGAACATAATAGCCACAGACGCTTCTGTGAATAAAGAAAAGGCAGCAGTAGGAATCGTCTCAGATTACCTCGGTTGGTCATTCTCGGTAAGACTACCAGACTTCACTCCGGTTTTCGAAGCTGAGCTCCTGGCTATTATTTTAGCGCTACGAAAACTTCCTTCAAACGAAGAGAGTGCAATGATAATTACTGATTCTCTTTCGCTGTGTACTACTCTCACAGCTTCAGAACAATCAAGAGCTCTAGCGACATTACAAACATTAGTTCCACCTCATGTGAAGTTCCTGAAGTTAGTCTGGGTCCCGGGACACTGTGGCATACGGTTGAATGAAATAGCCGATTCACTATCTCGAGCCACACTTGATGGCCCTGTGATCTCGGTACTACCAGAATCGGAACACATAGTGTCGATCAGATATAGAAAATGGGCTATTTATACGGATATTATGGAAAATATTACTAAACATACGGACTATCAGCACCTAACATACCCCTGGAAACCTCAGTGGAGTCAATCTAAAAAGTTAGCAGTTATTTTAACCAAATTTCGATGCCGTGTCCCTCCATTAAACTTTTACTTGCACAGAGCTGGTCTGGCGATATCCCCCCTGTGTCCATTCTGTGAAGAAACGGAAACAATAGAGCATTACTTTATAACATGTAAAAACTATTCATTAATTAGGAAAAGACTTTTAATTGTTCCTTTTCAAGCAGTAGGTTTAAATTTAACTGCAGATAATGTTCTAAGTTTCGGTGCCTTTAGCTTGGGACATTGCCACAGGAGCGTATTCGATGCTGTATGCAATTTCATTCGAGAATCAAAGCGCATGTCATAATAATGCCTGCTTAAATATATTTCTGACGACACTTGTCTAATTTTGAATGAAATTTGCATATTCATTTGATTGTGACCGGGTGAGATAAGCTCGATTGTCTGGTCTACTCAAAATTTCTGTCTTCCACTGTAGTATTACCTCACCTTTTCTCTTCTTGATTCAATCTTTAATTATTTGTTTAGTTTAATATTCCTTTTTAGTTAATGATTATTTTCTATTACATCATTAGTTTTTTGATTAAGGATAAACCTTTTAATATATATCATTTAGGATACTTCTAGATTTCATGGCCAATCCCCCATAGTGGGTATGTGCCAGTGCGAAGGGGCAACAACAACAACAACTGTGAAGTCGTGTTTGCCAGTGGTTCCCGTCCTTAGGGTTAACGTGCCACCTCTAACCACCAGCACTTCTGCGAAAGACTGAAGTCCAGATCGGGCCGACTTCACCTCAATCATGACGGGTGCGTTTTTTCATTCATTAATACGCTTTTTTGTGCCTTTTGATTCTAATTTGCGTTGTCACTTTTACCTTTACAGCACTGACGTAGCTAGACATGTATGGAGGGTAGGGGTTCAAGCTCTTTCAAATGTATTTTACTTTTGCATGTGTATATACACCTCCATTTTCACAGAAGGAAAAAAAAACACTGCCATGAATGGCTGTGCGGGGAAGTACAAAGGCTGAAGTCAAAGCCTCGGCAATTATGTGGGGTCATGCCAATTCGCACAGCCCAGAAATAACTATGGCGGCGCTTAAAGACCCGTTTTTTGAGAAGGTCTTCATTGACCCACGAACATTCGTAAAGCTTAATCGACCCCCTCGCCCCAACCCTCGAAAAAATGATTCTGGCTACACCTCTGCTTTCGATCGTTGGCAACATTAGTGTCGATTGATGAAACCATTAACTCATTGCCAAGATTTCCCAACGAAGTGATAAGAATTTATGACTTTTACATAAACTATACCTGAGAAACTTTTCAGCGCAATATAAAGGGGCCCTGAAACACCTTTTCAAGTAACCATTGAGTGGATTCACTAAAAGAGCTGGTTGCCTTACAAATTCAACGCCGCAAACATTTTTAAGAATCCGTCCAGTGCGAGCGGAGTTACAAAGATTTGTCGCACGCTGCAACCGCATTCTCTCTTCTCTCGTCCCGACGAAAGAGCTGGAGGCTAAGCAGGGAGGGACGGCAGGGGCAAAGAGATACGTCACGCGCGCCTCGGGACCTCCAGCCCTTTTTTCTTCGAATACGCGGCTTTCTCAGCGTGATCGCGCGCGCATGCGTAGGCGGGTCGCTGCCTCCCACCACGATCCCTATAACGAACGAGCGCGCAATGTTCAAATAAACCAATGGCTGATAGATGGCCTTCTACAAACGATTTTTGAGCGTCTTCCGTCATTTTTTGAGAGAAGAGAAAGCAATTTTAGCTGAATTTGATAATTTATTATGAATTCCAGGCCACGTGCTGCTCTATATTTGGCTCGCGTGTTCTTTGAAGCCTCTACCACCGATCGGCAGTGTTTTCTGACCATGCTCAAGAAGTGTTGCAGGGCCCCTTTAAAGGAATACTGACACCTATTTCCGAAGCCGGCTGCATGGAAATTGAAACTTGAGCATGTTAGCGTAATGTTCCTCATCGGACCCACAACTTCCACGGTCTGACTAAAGTTTGTCATGGGGTCTGGTGAGTGGCTCTTTAACAGCTAATAGAGTAATAGATTGTATGGTTAGCAGCTAGCAGCTTTCAATTGCCAGTGTAACCTGATTATGATTTCATATTGAAATGGTAGTGCTGAAAAATAAATTTTGTGGTAATGATAATAATATCATATTTTTTGTCCACCCTGCACAACAGAGATGAGCGTAAGCACAAGCACCGTCACGAGAGATACTAATGAGTGAGTATCTGTCCCTCTTTTGCCTCTCTTTTTTTAAAAAAAATAATGTATTCGTCCACCTATTCGGGACGAAAAATTTGGGATGGCCATACGTCTGGAAATATACCATACAAGGTTCTTATTTGATTAATTAGTTATGAGCACCGTTATGTGTCGTAGCACGTAGCTTCACAGAGGGAAAGTAGGTTACAAAAAAAAAAAAACGCGGAAAAATTCGCGTGAAGGTGGAATAACTATACCATTACTATATTACAACATCAAAAAACCTTAGTTACGCAAATTGCTACACAGAGAGCTACCAAAACAAAAAATATGACGTGGTCCTGAGGAACAGTGCCCCATAGGAGGAAAAAACAAAACTCGCATTATAGGTGAATAGAGCTATATATAGTATGGACGAAAATATAATAACGGACATTGGCATCGCAGAAAAGCACCGACTCAGATGAGGATTTTCGGCAAAGTTGTACCCGCATGATAAGGAAATTCATATAAGATTTCCAAATCAAATCAAAATTTGTTTTATTCAGACGTAATTACAGATAAATTAATGCGCACAATGTACTCATATCAGTAGCGCACATGGCTAGTAGGTAATCCTACTTAGGACGCACTTATAAAAGCACAAGCTACACAAATGATTGGTCATCAAATGATAGGTTTTCTACATATGCAAGTTTTAATTATGTATGTAGATCTACAGAGGAAAAGGCGTTACAATTCACAAAGACAGGAAAAAGCTTTCGCGAGCAAGGTTAAAGCTGCACGCACAGTAATTTAGGGCAATGTTCAGTCATGGAAAGAAGATAATCTTTTGTATGGAGGCGTTGCGTTAATGTCCCCCCCTCCCCCCCCCCCCCCCAAAAAAAAAAACAGAGTATAGCGCCTTTAGGCTCTGCCTCCACTCTCAGCAGCTGCAGCAACGGCCCTACAGCGTTGAGCAAGAAACTACGGATGCAGGCTCACTCTCTCCCGGCGCACAGGGGATGGTAAGCCAGTACAGCACCTCCTCCTCGCCGGTGTTGCCATGGAAGCAAAAGAAAAGACGCGACCAAGGACAGACAAGATGGCGCTTGCACTACGAAGTCTACCGAGCACGGAGGAGAGGAGGAGCCTGCGCAGCGACACGAATGGCGCTACTATTTGTTTCTTTCTAGGGACTTTATGTCGCGTTAGGGTGCCTTGATGCCCGCGCGCTCCGCTGAGGGTGAGGACAGCCGCGTCGTCTGCTACGACGGCCGCCATTACGGCTCCTGCCGTAGTGGGGCAGCATGCGAAGCGCATTACCGCTTGCGGTGCTCGCGTATGGTAGGAAAGAAGTACTCGTTGGCGAGCTTTTTTTTTTGGTGCAACTTGGACACCTCTTAGTGCTGTTGTTGCCTAATTGTTAAATGGAACAACGCACGTCATACAAACTGGTGGCCTGTGCTTGTACAATGCCCAGGGGCTGACATAGACTGAATGAAATGAGCCACGAACTCCCACACCAGAAAGATTCGCGTTAAACCGTTGTCGTCGTTAAGACGGAGGGGCGCATGAACTTTTATTACTACCCTTGCTGAAAAGAATGCAATATTTGGGTCTTTGTGAATCAGCCGAATAGCAAAGGCAGGAATCGCTGTACTTTATATACTTGCGTGTGTGTGTATATATAACACACACACACACACACACACACACACACACACACACACACACACACACACACACACACACACACACACACACATTATCTGACATTCGGTACCATCTTCCCCTGCCTCACCATTTCATGCACTGTGCAGGCAGCATACCCGAGAGTAACATGCTTTACCAGTGTGCCTTTATGAAACGACACCCACGATTTCAGTGAACAGGCCATTTATTTGTGCGCCTTAATGCTGCGTTGTCCCACTAGTGAAAATCAAAGTCAGATACAAGACAAACCAAATGCAGTACGAAATGAAATGTTTAAAAATAAAAAATGCAAGAGTCAAAAGCGTGCCCACGTGAGCCGAAACCTTTTAAGCATACAGCTTATCTTGGCGTGTCCATTTCTCATGAGAGGTTGACGCCGGCACATGTTTTGCTTGCATGTCCATTGCAACTCCCGACTGGAACCTGCCGAAGGTGAATGCGCAGCCTTATTCTTGCGTACCTCTCTGTGAGCAGTCGGTATATACTGTCCTCGTGCTCCGCGCATACACACAAGCTGCGGCGGTGCACCTTGTTTAGGTATGCGGTGAGTGAACGAAGCGGCGACTTCATCGTGACTACTTTGTCCGTGCACCAAGAGTTTATGGCAGCAAAATGCTCCTCATAGTCTATCAAGGCTTTCATAACTCCCTTGCTGGGGTAGATGAGGTTGCCTTCATCTGAAACGTACTCTTTCAGTGCTGTCAGCGAAGCATGCTCGTCGTTGGCAGTTCCAAGGAGAGCATCTTTGCATTTTGCGCACTTCACAGATGTCAAAATTCCCTTCAAAATAAATCCTCCTAGGTAAAAGAGAATACTGCATTCTGTGGACGACAATCCTTCGATGAACAAAATCTCTGAATCATCGATTTCTTGAGCTTCCTTCTCGACGCAGGCTTCCTTCCCCTGGGATAGCAGGTCCACCAGGTACTCCCTGTCATCAAGCTCGTAGCTGGTCGTCCTCGGTGTATGCAAAAATTGGCTTACGCTCACCAGTCTCAGAGCGCATTTGAGATCGTAGGCATTGGGAACCGGCTTCATAAGCCGCACCACAGAAAAGAGGTTCTCTAAGCAGTCCTGCAGGAGCCTGCTCGCAAGAAAAAACTCATAGCCTTCGTCTCCTAAAAGAACGTCTTGGAGGCGAAGTACAACTGTAGTTGATATGAGTACACCTGCTTGCGACGGTTTCCAATGGGATGTGGCACCCATTTTCATAGTTCTGATGGTTTCTATTGCTGTGTGTAATGTATCTAGGGCTTTGGAGTACTTAGCCCTACTTCTCCGACTCAGGGCCAGTGTTGGATGCCGCGAAGACATCAGTGCATACCATTTTGAAATCAGCTCCATGAACCAAGCTGCTGTTTCTGCTTCCTGTTTAAGAACTCCTTCCTTTATAAGGAATCTGACAGCTGGGGGAGCTTCCCGAAAAAGTTGTACAGCGACACCAACCTTCATTTTGGTGAAGTGGCCTGCGCTGGTGTGCATTTCTGATAAGTTTGGGGCTACCTTCAGTTCTCTTTTAGAATCTTCGAGCACAGCCTGAACATATTCCAAGTTGACTTGTGAAGAAGGCAGGCCATGTTTGGCAACTGTGGCCTCACTCAACGTGAAAACTTCTGAGCTCAAGAGCTGGCCTCTGAGGTTCTTCAAGACGTGAGCCGGATCAGCAATGAAAAAAAGTTCCTTCCCGTCCATGCACGGATGAGGTATGGAGCACACCGTGGAAGAATCTCTGTGACTGGAAAAGGCGAATTCCCTCCACATTGCGCGGTTTGCCGAGCCCATGTCACATGTGATTGCGTGAACTCTCAGATATATTTGACTGCACAGCTGTACTAGTTCCAACACATAGTTTTTCAGCAAGCCGCCATCGATGTTTCTTCCGGTAAATTCATATGCAATCACCTGCTTCCATCGCTGGTTAAGTCCGCCCAACATAAATACCAGAGCATGAACCGCAGGCTCTTCAGGCTTCGGAGGAAGAGTTATTCCTCCGAGAAGTGCGTCTTCAGCCCGATCTAGCTCAAACCCCGGCACTATCTCCATTTCATCCAAAAAAAGGACGCAGTCCTTTTCTACATCCTCCATGGTCTCGGCTTTGCATTTCATAACGTCTATCACTTCGTGAAGAACGCCTGGGAGAAACTTCAAATTTTGAATCCTCCGTGCGAGCGTTCTTTTGGATGGGAGAGGATATCCCATTTTTCTCAAAGTTTCATATCCGGTTGTTCCACAAGCAAACTTAATTTGAAGGCCTTGCTTGACAGTGTGCGGAGACCAAGAGTTCCCCAAGCTGCTGCTCCTTGAGAGAGCGCGTACTTGATCGTCGTTGAGAAATTTCATATTTTGCGAAATATTTGTTGCCTCAGTCTCGAGTTTTTGCACTTTTTTCTTGAGACCACTAATGGTGTTCTTGGCTGTGTCATGATGTTGCTGAAGTTCAGAGTACTTTCTTGTAAGGTCAGCAAGCTTCTTCTTCAGTTCTGCTGATTCTGCAGTAGAATTTGATGTCTCACCAGCCGCTGCATTAACTTCTCTTGAATCTGCATCACTAGTGTTCGCTGACAGTTCAACAACGGCGTCGTCAACTTCCATGGTGTCGTGCCCATAACACGATGTTCCTTGCCGTGTAGATTCAGGAACGGCGTGGTTTTGTGGGGTCTCTAGGGTAGTTTTAACTGCAGCTGGATATTGACGCAGACCAGGAGGAGATTTGTTGGTCTCGTTGCTGGAGGGTGCAGGCACAGTTCTTTCTTTTGGTGGCTTTCGTTCCTTAGGCAGTGCTGCAAGCAGAAATGTATGTATTCATGAACATATTCAAGCAATGCCAGTTCATGTCTAGCTTGTTAATTTTACAAATGTAACACATGCAGCAGATACCGGCTTAGTTATTGACGTGAGGAAGACACTTGTCCTTCCCCCGCCCTTTCCACAAGGGATAGGGGAAGGTCTTAAAATACCATAATTAAATTGTGCTCAAAATTTCTCCCCACAATAAATGGCTCTAATTCAAATTGGAGCTTCATATGCCAGATCTACACGTGTGCGCCGTTGTGGAGGGCTCAACTGACATTCGCTCCCTATGCAGTTTATTGATTATTTGATTGTAGGGCTTAACACGCAATACTTTTTTGCAGACTAGTTGGTTCATACTTGAAAAATTGAATTGCTGCACAAACTTGAAGAAAAAAAAACAAGAGAGAAAGGAAAGAGTGCAGTTTTTTTTTCCAAGCTTAACACGCCAACGCAACACAGGTAATGAGGCGCACTGTAGTGGGGGCTCGTGCATCGTGGATCTCGTATACATAATGGTTTCCGTTTTCCCCCTTTGTAAATAACATAGCCACTGCACCTGACATCCTAGCAGTACACGACCGTGTGCTAAGTAGCGGAAAACTGTTGTGCAGTGGGTCATGCCTGTAAACACTGAAATCCAGACGTATATACAGTCATGACCAAAAAATGCAAACAAGAAATATAAACCACAACACTCAAGTATCGCAATTTTTTTTTACATGCAAGTCAAAGTGATGCAACGTAATCACAAAAACAAAGTTGGGAAATGTAGCTTTCCAAACGCACTAATAGCGTGCCATTATTTGACCGTCTAATATTAGCAGTATTTTTCGATTTTGCGTGGTCTGGTTCACATTTTTGTGTTCGCATTTCCTAGCTTTGTCCGTGACTGCATTTCCAGAATTTATGCACTAATGTGGACGCAGCATATGAGGACCTATTTGGTGTTAGCTTCGTAGAAATCCCAGGTACATAGAGTACTTGCAACTGGTGCTGCTTTATGTAATGCAAGAAAAAAGTTCAATCTTACGTTTGAATGTGAACAAAGTTGGGACGGCATTTGGTTTCAACTTCTTCCAGCCATCCGCACGATGTTGCTCATAGTTGTTCTCTTCAAAGTGAGCCTGCAAATAAAACCAGAATTAAAAATTAACACACTGGCAGAAGAAAAACGAATGTCTGTCACTGTCAATAAACAAGATTTCATGTATGCCTTCAGTATGATTCGCAGCAGGAACTAGCAGCAACTTTGAAGCACAAAAAAAAAGGAAACTAATTGAGCTCACGCGCGCTTTCACGTAAGCCACTTCAGTGAGCGCGATCATAGATTCAGCCTGCTGTTATAATAACCCTTTCAATTTTCGCACTGAAGATCTGTAAGGATTCCTGAATTGATGTGAATAAAATATTAGTCTATTGTGCCGACAAAGGACCAGGTCTGATTTTATAGCGAGCGTTACAGATTTCGTTCTATCGAAAGCTTTGTACCCAAGCCTCCAAGTTCCCAATGCAATCGAATTTATTTGTCAGGTAAAAATGACAACACTCCGTAACAGCGCTTGTTTTGTTCGTCACTGAAGTGTTCCTGATTCCCAAGTATACATACGACGATACACACAAGACGGGCAGAAGTCCGGCCTCGTAATATTACGAGTTTTTCGCAGGAACAGCATGTTTATGTTCAAACGGCTTGATTTCACAAGAGGCGTTCAAATTTCGACCGATCAGTGCCAACGCGTGCACGAATAAACATGGGCAGGCCTCGTAAGCGTTGTGAAATCCCCCTACCACGCACCCGAGCCTATGTTAATTCCCTGCGAGGCCATATGCGCGCATTTCACGTCCAATTTCCTCTTATGTGAATTACGTGAACTCTACGTGCCGTACTCTTGAAGTTCGGCAGCAGTCAGGCGCCGTCAGATTTCCGTACTCGCTCGCCGGCACGCGGCCTGAACTCACTCCCCGTTTTCTGCCCTTGCATATAATTTTCTCCCTCCTCCACTTTCTAAATTCTCATCTGTTTAACTACACCTCCTGCGTCCCCATCTCTTGCCTACTTTTCGTTCAGCTCAACTCCGCCAGCACCCGGTCGACGCGTACGCTGTCGGGGCGAATTGGCAAGCGAGTACGGCAATTTCACGAAGTCTGTCTTCGGGCTGCGAGGCGGACGGTCACGACAGCGGCAGCCGGTCTCGCGAGCAAAATAGCTGCGAAGCGCAGTGCACGAAATTAACAGCCTCGGGTAGGGGGTGGGAAGGATTTCACAACGCTGCTGCCAAGGCAACACTTTCCCGTGCAAGGGCACTGAAACTAGTCGCAATTCCTATGAATGTAGTAGCACACTCGAGGCCCTTGAACCAGCATGAAATGTTATCGACACGGGGGCTTCCGAAGCCCCCGTACTTGACGCATTTTCTTAAAGCGTGATCTTTTAACACGAGCACGCCGCACAGTACCCTGCACGACGTTTGGCTGTCCTGCGTTTACATTGCGCACCTAAATAAAAAACAACGGCGCCCTAAATAATGCTGACCAGTCAGAATACGACGCACTAAAAAAAAAAATGTTTACTTACGCTGCATACGTGCGACGTATCAGTCGGTTGCCACTTGTCTCGTTTGATTTTAACGGTCCAAAGAAGCCTTCTTTTTGGGTCTCTTGGAAACCGGTACAACTTCCATCCGTTTCTCGAGTGATTCGAGCACTGCGGCACGCAGCAGCCGGGCATGGTGATGCGGAGATGGGTGCAAAAAACTGTAAGGGAATGAACACTGCCCAACAACACCTCACATGCCAAGCACGAACTACCGGCCGGAGGCGCCAAAATGGCGGTCGCGCTGGCGCCAAAGCCGAGGCGGCGGCATCTGCCCTTGCAAAAGCTGACACCACTCTAAGCGGGGGCGCGCGCATCGAGGCACTCTATGTCGCGTGAGATATGAACGCCATCTGGCAGTGATGTCAGAAAAAAAGGAACTTCTGTAGAACCCAGGACCACTGGCAGGTGGCAGCACCACATCGCCGATAGAGTGCCTAATCCCGCAGAGTCACGTTTTTAGCGAAGCGTAACAAGCACCCGCTTTTTCGTGCATAGTTCCGCATTTTCAGCGCAGCGTGAGAAACACTCGGGGCTTTTGAACAACTTATCTTTGTATTTTCTGGTAAAGGAACACATCTATTAACACTTACGTATTGATGTTGCGCCCCAGATATGCATGTTATTTACTTTTTGATCAACAGTGTTCACAAGTATGAACGCAGCCACCAGATAAAGATGGCTGGGCGTTGAAAAAGTGGTTCAACATTCACAGTGTCGCTTAATCTTGAGACAAATAGACAAAAAGATTAGGCTTTCTGCGTTTAAGTATCCCAAGAAAGACTATAGTCTGTAAAATAAACAACTGCCAAGGTCAATTGATCTTCTGCATTTTCTGACGCAGAGAAAAGGACGATGACAGCCGGGTTAGGTGTGTCATCTGCTGCAACTGCATCCTCTTCATCATCATGATCATCCTGCTTCTACTGGTGTTGACGAATTACTCATGTGAGCACTATTTTGGCCTTCATCTTTTAATTGCTCCACTAATAAGCATATGATGACAAAATCAAGTACAACGGGGCTTTATATGACATCGTGACACGCAGTTTTCAATGAAAATCTGTGTTAAGTGTGTCAATAATTCAGCAAACAAGGTGATGTAATTTTAGCGCATTTGGTTTAGCAGCTAATTTGCAATACGATGTTTACGTAAAGACGCGAGTGGCCGGAGAGTCTGGAAACATTGGTGCTCTCACCAGCCGTGACGTAACAAACCGCTTGTTGTGCGAGAATCCGTATTCCAGTGAACTATATCGTTCGCTGGTCTGCTGCGCTTAATAATAATTACTGGGGTTTAACGTCCCAGAAAAACCATATAATGAGAGACGCCATAGAAGAGGGTTCCGGGAATTTCGGCCACCTGGGGTTCTTCAACGTGCACCTAAATATAAGCACATGGGCCGCAAGCATGCATGGTATACTGCGCTTGCAGTCGAGTTATTCCAGCTTTCTTCAGCTTGGCCTTGGAACTGAACGACTTGAAGTGGCTGGAACTTGGTTAGACGATGACGACACCACTCTATGCATCACGTGACACCACACACGCCAAGGTCCCGTCAACCGCCTTCGACGCCGCCTCACGTCTCTCTTCCCTCGCCGATAAATGGCAGTCCCCAGCGGTGGGCAGGGTTTGGAGCTAGCGGCTTATATAGGGCTGATTCTCTACTGAAATACTCTTTTTACAGTGACGAATTTTTCATATAAGTACGGGTACGCATTTCTGATCATAACTACAATTTCGTCTTGTGTCTCTTCCTGACAAACAGCAAGTGAATCAGACGAGGGTAAGCAGATGCCTGTTTTCTCAACGTGATCAACAAACCTTGACGGACTGAATTGTCCGTATTGTTTTTCTTGCGCCAAATGAAAGTGATGAAACGTAACTCCCCTTAGTCATCCTCCTTGAGAAGACCGTCGAATTCCGCCATGTTGTCACTCTGATTGGCCGAGGAAGCTGATACGACCTATCTTTGGTTCTTTGAATATGGCACCAAATAAAATTTGATAAAATGATGGGATTTGAAAATGTCCAGGAAACAACGCAAGGCAAGGAAAAAAAAGCGTGATGACCCCATTATTATGGCAACGAAGGATGCAGATTTCACAATATAGTGGGGTCACCCAAAGAAAAACTAGAGAAAGATCTGCAGAATAGTGCATTCTTTATTAGAAATTCCACATCTCTATTAATGGGTCGATAGTCGACCCCACGTAGTGGATTTGTGATCATTGTGCTAACTACACTTGATGCAAAAAAAACATACATTTTTTTAGAAACTGTCATTTTCGGGTAGCGTCACAACCCAGTTCTTGTCTTTTTTCTTTCTTGTAGAAAGAGAATCCGATAGCCCGACTTACAGACCAGCCGGTCCCGGAGGTGGAGGACCTCCTACAAGTAAGTCTGCACAAAAACCATCCTGCCGTGTAAACCACTCCACGTAAAAAAAAAAAACGAGAGAAAAAATATAGTGACCCCTTCATAGAGATACAAACTTCATGGTGCTCCTTGGTTCTCCTTTCTTGATGCCCCGAAGGATGAACATATGAAGGATGTGTTGTATAGCCAACGGACAACGTATTAATGAAAACAGACAATGATGCCTTGGAAAGTGTAAGGGATGTTATTTCTCACTCATGTTATGTATGACAAAAAATGAGCCCTGAAGTTTACATTTCTTTCTTTCAACGGACAATGTGTCATACAATGTAGTCTATGAGACACGGTATAGAGCCTGCATATTAGGTTTGTCATACCATATGGTCTATGCTTGCTGACAGGTTGCCTTAGTGTTGCTTACGCTTGATATCAACCAAATGATGTGAGTTGCCCTGTGTCACACCCTACAAGGTACGACATATACCCTATTGGGCATGTACCCTGTAGGGCATGGCACGGCTCCTGCCTTACAGGGTACGACATACCTTGAAGGACAAGGCTCTCAATTATATAAACTAGCGGGCATCAGCCATGTAATGTAGTTCCGCAGATGCCGGGGCAGTGAAAAAGTTGAAGACGGGAGGGGGGGGGGGGTGAACTATTGTTGCCTAAAGCAGTCGTTTCAAAGAAAGCAATGCCCATATCTCATAAGTTGATCACTTCTGAGGGGTACTTGCCGCCAGTTTCAAAGAAACATTTCGACACTGATCTTCAGCATGACATATATGAAGACTGGGATTCGCGGTTATGTTTAAGCACATAGTAACCGCATGGAATACTTCGCAAAAAAAAAATGCAGCCTGGTCCTGTAACTGTAGCTTACTCTAACAAGCAAAGTGTTGCTAATATGGTGCTAGTAAGTAATGCGAGTTCCATTTAGCAAAGTCCGAAACATTGTATTCCCCATGAAGCCGCGAGTCGCCTTAGCGAAACGTCTTCGGGTCGCATGCCTGAGAACCCTGCTGTTGACTGTCGCATACTCCAATTATAGCTTAAAATAGACGGTATGCGTGACGTATAGAAGAACGTACAATACCATGCGACAGCTAGGGATCATTTAATAGGGCACCGTACGTGATACCCTAAAGCGTATAGAGCCCTCGGGTTCTAAATGTGACAGATTTAATGACGTTTAATCTCAACGCAATGACTGAGATACCCTATATGGCACGGTGTATAGGGCATGAACGGTGTACCACAGGATTTGGTTGTGCTGTGAATAAAGTGTTGTCTCTTTCTCTTAAAGTACCCCAAAATCACATCGGATAAATTTAAAACATTCAAGGTAAACGCGTGCATCGAGTTCGAAATTCATTCCGACGAAAAATGCCAAGCGCGGAAGCCCTGCGAGCGGTGGGAGCACCGGCGCAGACTCCAAGGAACGATCCCCTCTCCTCTCCGGGCCTTTCGATAGTGCCCAGCGTTGGTGGTCACGTCACCATTCGCGTCTAGTCGCGTCATCCAAAAAAAAATCGCACACATCTCCTCGTAAAAGAAACCCTTAGTAGTATGCGAAGCAGCCACGAGCCAAGTTCTGCATAGAGGTGCTTTTTATTAATCACTGTTAACGTTCGTGGTTGCGCACAAAGCCGCTTTAAGAACCTTCGCCTCCGGCGCCCTGATGCTCCTGTCTTCGTTCATACGTAAATACTACGCTTTGTGTGGGAGAGAGAGAGATGAGTAAGCGTTTTTACTATATAGAGCAGCACAGTGCCGCTAGCGGTTTACACTAATATCAGAGCAAGCGCCAGAGAGGAGCGAGCGCTCTACCGCAGAGCCATCTAGCGGGTACTCAGAGTACTAGGGTGGCTACGACGACGGACAAGGGACAAGCCCCGACCATAAGCTGCTTCGCATCTAGAAAAAAAAAAACGTTTGTCTACTCGCAGCTACGCGTGCTCGCCGTTCACTCGGCAAGGGGGAGAGAAGAGCCGGAAGTAAGCGAAGGAAAGAGCGAAAGTGAGCGGGAACCACTTTTGGACTTGGGTAGCTCCACTATTGCGGCACCGTTTTAAAATGTTCTTCTCGCGGATGCACGCTTGTTTGAGACTCGTGCACAGCTGTACAATACAACTAAATTTCGACCTCTCGGTGGTTTAGCGGCCCTTAACAACCCTTTCCATCTTTCTTTCTATGGCTCACTTTATTATCTTCTTACTTCGTTTTAGTTGTTCCCTTCAGTCGTTTGCGGACTTATATTTCTCTCCTTCCGTCCTTCTCAAGCGACGCCCCAAACCACGAGCGATAGCAGTGGCGGCAACGATACCAGTCAAGCGACGTCGGCGAGCCATCATACGGCCGCGCATTCGACGCCGAAGACACCGGAGACGCCGGCGACGTCAGCGCCCACCTCCACTTCGATGGCGACGTCTGCCACCGTTCCCCACTCGGAATCGAGCGCGTCGGCAACTACGTCGTCTACGAGTAAGCTACGGGAGCCTTTTCAAAGGGCTCTTGATTAAAGGGCCCCAAGCCACCCCGAGTTCGCAGGCCAGACTGCTTTCTTACTCGCCTTCACTACCCTTCCCACAACCGCTGTCTCCTTCTCGCCACTTTTTTTTTTTCATAAAGTGCGTGGACTGTCAGAAATAAGCTGACTAAACGTTGAGCCAGTTAGCACTTGGCGCTTTACACCTACATGCCGCTATCTTGTCTTGCACAGTCGCAAATGCAGAAGAAGCGAAGTCAGTTTATGGCGCACAATAGTTATGCCATAAAAGACAGAACTAGTATGCGACTGCATGGCAAATCGCAGCACGAAATAATTAGAAACACATATCTCTCGTACATCGACCAATCGCGAGCTTATTTCATCCTGACGTCACGCGAGCAAACTGTTGTCGTCACTAATCGCACCCTGAAACCGGGAAACGCTGGGAGAAAATGATGGGCTCGTTTTTTTTTTTTTTGGGGCGGGGGGTATTATTAAAGGGGCCCTGCAACACTTTTTGCGCATGGTCAGAAAACGCTGCCGATTGGTAGTATAGAGGCTCCCAACAACGCGCAAGCCAAGTATTATAGCACCACACGCGGCCTAGAATTCACAATAAATTATCAGTCAGCTTAAAATTGCTTTCTCTTCTCTCGACAAATCGCGTTATATACCCCCAAATCCCACATCAACGACCCATCTATCAGCCATTGGCTGATTTGAACATGGCGCGCTCGCTCATTACAGAGATCGCCGCAGGAGGCCGCTACTTGTCCACGCGTGCACGTGCGATCACACTGAAAAAGCCACGCATTTGAAGGCAAAAAAGAAAAAAAAGGTTCAAGGTTGCGAAGCGCGCGTGACGTTTTTTGTGGCCCTGTCATCCCTCCCTGCTTAGCTTCCAGCGCTTTCGTCGGGACGAGAGAAGAGATAATACAATTGCAGCATGCGACAAACCTTTGTAACTCAACTCGCACTGGATGGATTCTTAAAATTTTTGCCGTGTGGAAATCGTGAAGCAATACGCTCTTCCAGTGAATTCATTTTATGGTTACTTGAAAAAGTGTTTCAGGTCCCCTTTAAAGGCTGCCCTTCGACATGCCGCCAGCAGCCTGTTTATGTGACGTCATGGGTAAACAAGCTCTCGTCGATTGGTTCATTTACAAGGGACGTCAGTTGTGTCATAGGAATGCGGTCGCACTCCCCCCCCCCCCCCCGTTCTGCCCCGTCTCACGTGACGGCCCATGCGCCGTAAAGTGGTGGCGCTATCTCATTTTCTGCGTTTTCGACTAGGGATGTCGAGGAAAACTCGTGCAGCCGAGAAGCGCGAAGCCCTGGTGGGCTTAACGCCTATAGTCCTGACGGAAATGACACGCGTCTTTCACGCAGAAATCAGTGGCGAAGAGGGCATAGCGGCTGTAGGAAGGGTAGTGAACGCGAGAAACTAGGGAGTTTTAGTGCTGGGTACGCATTCTCTTGGGTCGTTACGGGCGCCACGGTGGCACGCACGCAAACGCAAGCCGCACGAAGTTCACACGCGCTCGCAGAGCCATCGCGTCTTGTCGCGAAAGTATTATTTAAGACTTTTTATGATTTAAAATGTTAAATTAGACATAGTGATCAGTACACTTTTTTTATTGTGTACAGTAATCTGGTATACGCAAAAAGTGAAAAATACAAGGTTACTGTAACGACAGTATCGACATCTTGTGACACTTCGTGCAACCGCAGTCATGAACATTTTAGCTTACGCGTAATGTTTTTGAGGTGAAAATGAATAAAAAGGTTACTCATTTGTAATATTGTCGCTGCGCAGTTTTTGCACCAGATGTTCAATGCACAATGTTTCTGCAATAACAAAGTTGTGGCTGTCTGTTTCACTATGGCCGCGCTAGATGGCGCCACCTTTTCAGCTGGTCGGGGGTGGGCATAAGCTTTTCAGTTTCTATGTTCCAGGCCATTCTAGCTTTGGAAATCTGGCTGAAACCGTGTAATCGCTATAAGTGCTCGAACTTTGGCTTATTTTAACTCGACGGCTACAGTATCCGCAGTGCGGATACCGTGAGTTCTTGCGAGGGTGGACCGCGCGGACGCATGGCCTCATCGCCCCAGCTATCTTGCGACGCATCTGTGGGGTTTCGCGCATGCGCAATACCGCCGCCCCAACGTCCTGCGTGCGCAAGCCGCTTGGGTACCCAGCACTAAAACTCCCTACTTTCTCGTCTTCGAATTCGTAGTGGGTAAGGGGCGTGGACAGACATTTTTTCGAGGGGGGGGGGGGTGCGCATCTTTGAAATGGCTATTTTTCACTCTGTGCCATGACGAAAATGAAATTGTAGAGGCGGGGACACAGGCCTCGTGTTCGAACCCCTGGCTACGCCACTGTAGCCTAACCTAACCTAAGGGGCTTTCGACCACCTTGTCTTCTTTAACGTGTACCCACATCTAAGCACACAAGCCTCTAGCATTTTAGCTTCCACCGAAAATGCTGCCTCCGCGGCCGGGATTCGATCCCGCGACCTGCGGGTCACCAGTCGAGCATCGTATATCCACTGGACTCCCGTGGCGGGTGAATGCTTGCTTGTGTGCACTTTTTTTTTCTGATAATCGATTATCCATCGATCGCGGGCTTGTCAGCGATCTGACGTTTATGAAATGTGAGGCTGATCTCTTCGTCGAGATGATCTTGTCATTTCCACGTTGCCTCACTTCCCGGGGGATTTGAGGCGAGGTGAGACTCAGAAAGTGAGTTTTGAAGTTTGGATGTACAGCAGTGGTGATTATAAAAGCAATGGCTATGAAGCTTGCAAAGTTAGTTTTAAATGTATACACGCAGGTTGCAATGGAGCTCGAAATCAGTTTCTAATAATTGATGACAGATCTGTGGAGTTTTATGTCCTAAGATCTGATAAGATGGCGAGAGACGCCGTAGTGGAGGGCTCCGGAAATTTCGACCACCTGCTGGGGTTCTTTAACCTGCACCCAAGTCTGAGTATACACGGGCTTACAACATTTCCGCCTCCATCAGAAATACAGCCGCAGCAGCCGAGATTCGATTCCGCGACCTGCGAGTCAGCAGCTAAACTACCGCGGCGGGGCCAGAAATTAGTTTCTAACGAGTGTCGAAAACTGGGCGAGTTCTTAAGGGTTGATCTTATATAGCAAAACGTCGCAGCAGACGGGACACAAAGAAGGAACGAAACGAGACAGATGGGCACAGATCCACAAGTGGTTTATTGAAAGCGTAATAGACTCCAAATAGCGTCCAGCAAAGAGCAGCGTGTCACAGTCAAAGTTTATCAGCTTACAGCAGAACACACGCATGCACTGCAAGCCAGTTGCACCTTTAAGGATGCAAAGTGGTTCATAGTGCTTTTCGTTCTTTCTTTGTGTGTCGTCTGCGGCGCAGTTTGCTATAGTTTCTAATATTTTTCTAATCTATCAGATTACTTTCTAATATTTTTAAAATGTGTACATTTGAGTCAAGATACGCTATTTGCACATCATTGCAAAGGGCGCTACCGACGCGTCAATGGAGTTGGGACGTTAAGAAAGTTGAAACTCCGCACATTTTTCTTATTTTTGTGTGCTTTTCGCTACTTGCGCACGTCGTTCGTCTTTATTGTTAAAACTTTTGCGTTATCTGTCCTTAGATCCATGTTGTTTTGTTCTGCTCATTTTCTCTCCCTAAAGCAAAACCACCGCCAAGTTATGATAACCGTAAGTATACGAATCTTTTCAAGAACTAAATTCTCATTTTCAAAAAAAAAAAAAAAATAGATGACCCCATACTTCTTTGGACGGTGGGACAACCCTTTTTATGTGCATGGAAGGCAAAAATGGGATGTTATAAAAGATTATTCTCTCAATGATTTTATTTTGGCAGCTGATGTTCACAAGAACTCCGTTTTTTTCATCATCAATAATTATAATGGAATAGCCTACCATCATATGCGGTGAACTGGGAAACGGTAGAATCTTTTGTTCAAGAAATCAGCAATATTATTTGTTCTGGTTAGTGTATCGCATTTTCGTATTATGCTCGCATGTGACATAAACTCTGTATCTTTGAAACTGTTAACAACCAGCTGGCATTGAACTGATTTTTTTTATTTGTTTTTTAATGAGATTGTCACTTTCGACAAAATTGCAATAATTTTCTTTATTACGACTCCTGCTTGGACCGAAAAAGTCTGCAGTATATTGAAATAATATAAACATACATACAGGGCGTTCCAGCTATTGTGCAGCGTGACATTGTTAGGTGAAGACCCCTTAACATGACAATATTCCCAGAAGTTTGAAATGCCACACAGAGACGACAGTTATAGCGCGAGAACAAAAACGACGACACAGAGACGAGAAGGACACGAACGACACGTGTCTGTGTCGTCCTTTTGTTCTCGCGCTATATAACTATCGTCATGCCATACCAATTAGCCCAAGCTGCCACATTTCTAAGCCACAGAGAGACAAATAAGGAGAACTTCGTTTATGGCTGTGTTTGGTTATATAAGAATCTCGCGCGAGCCACATGTCGACTTCTCGAAGACTGCAGTGTGTTGAGGCGGCTCCCCCCCTCTCTCTCTCTCTCTCTCTCTCTCTCTCTCTCTCTCTCTCTCTCTCTCTCTCTCTCTCTCTCTCTCTCTCTCTCTCTCCTCTCTCTCTCTCTCTCTCTCTCTCTCTCTCTCTCTCTCTCTCTCTCTCTCTCTCTCTCTCTCTCTCTCTCTTTCTTTCTCTCTTTCTCTCTCTCTGTCTCTCGCTCTCTCCCCCTCTCGCTCGCCCTCTCTCGCTCCCCTCTCTCTCGCTCTCCTCCCCTCTCTCTTTCTCTCTCTTTTTCTCTCTTTCTCTCTCTTTCTTTCTCTTTCCCTCTCTCTCTCTTTCTCTCTTTTTTAACAGAGACGACGTTTATCTCTACTGTTACAGCGAATATTCTATATAGCGAAATAGCTTGCTTTTAGCAGTTCAACCGACCCTCGGCATTCGACTCGCAGGCGCGTTCACGCTCATATGCGCGTTCGAGTACCTGCTTCACCCGCTCACCAAGGACACGCCCCAGTGCACGGACTTCGTGTACATCCGCTTCTTCGTGTACTCCTACCAGACGAACATGGAACCCATTGTGTTCGAAGAGAAGAAGCGATTCGGTGAGCCAAGGTGTCGATCTATTAGATATGTGAAGTTCAACGTCCCAAAACCAGTATATGACTATGAGAGACGCCGTAGTGGAGGGCTCCGGAAATTTCGACCACCCGGGGTTTCTTTAACGTGCACCCATGTCTGAGCACACGGGCCTACATAATTTTCGCCTCCATCGAAAATTGCATCCACCGCAGCTGGGATTCGATCCCGCGACCTGCGGGTCAGCAGCTGAGTACCTTATAGCCACTAGAACACCGTGGTGGGGCCCAGAGCGTCTATTGATGCTTTCTTATAGGCACTGGGTACAGGCTACTAGAGAAAAATGGAGAAAAAAAAACATAAAAGGGTGAGTTGGTCGATTTGATGGTAAAGCTATAACGCACATAAGGCGAAAGCCTAAGTTGCCTAATCAAACACGAAAATTAACTGGCATCCCGCGTTCGGGACGTCAACACGAGGGCAGCAAAAATAACCATAGCGTGATGACGTCCTTATGACGTAATAGTTACGTGACAGTGGCATCATACGACGTAACGTCACATTATGACGTCATTACTTTACATCGTAGCTTGGTCAAAGTAGGGCAGATCACGAAGGCAGTGCACAACTACCGGAGAGATGCTTCCTATCTTTGAGGCCGTGGAAAATCACCTTAGGTGCAGAGCGTTATCAGAAAGTAGCGGGGCAGGATTAGTACTTTGATTGCAAAGAAAAAGATTGGCTTTTTTTTTCTTGCAGTCGTCTCAGGTGAGTGCCTGACGAACCCCGTGAGGTTCTCAGTATTGCTGACGCGAAAATTTCAGTTGTAGTTTCTTTTTCTTGCGTCAAATAGAGGGTCAAGCCCTCGAGATCTGACAAGTGTGAGTGCGATATGAAAAGTGAATTGGATTACGTTCTTCAAAGCTAGTTTCTGTGTCATCCCCGCCACGGTGGTCTAGTGGCTAAGGTACTCGGCTGCTAACCCGCAGGTCGCGGGATCAAATCCCGGCTGTGGCGGCTGCATTTCCGATGGAGGCGGAAATTTGTAGGCCCGTGTACTCAGATTTAAGTGCAGGTTAAGGAACCCCAGGTGGTCGAAATTTCCGGAGCCCTCCACCATGGCGTCTCTCATAATAATATGGTGGTTTTGGGACGTTAAACCCCACAAATCAATCAATCAATCAATCAATCAATCAATCAAGCAATCAATCAATCAATCAATCAATCAATCAATTAGTTTCTGTGTCATACCGTATACTGATCTCACGACATGGTATGAGCTCCTTGTCACATGTTGGTGCCAGAAATCACTGTTTCCGCGGCTTCTCTATTCTTTATGGCTTCGTTGGCGACGCACAAGCCAACATTTCGTGTGTTTTCGCAGAGGACGTCATCACAACTAGTCACACTAGTGAGTGAAGTCAGAAGAATCGACACTGTAGCCTAACGTCACGCTAGTGTCCCTATAGGCGAGCGCCGGGTTCTTCTCCACGGGGAAGGGGGCGTGGTTCGCTGCAGCGCCACCCTTTAATAAATCAAAGTATGGTATGGGTGAAGTCAGCGCTACAAAGTTAAGGACTGGACGATGCACAGACAAAGCACTTTGTCTGTTTACAGGCCAGTTCTTTTTGTCCTTAACTTTGCAGCGCTGACTTTACCGACAGTATGTTCCAAGTATAGCCCCCACACAAGGTTTTATAAAGTATTCGGCACACTTTGCAACCTCCCTACCCCTCTAACCTAACAGTTCTTGGATGGCAACACCCGGGACCATCTGTCGCCACAAACCTGCATGGTCACAACAGCATAAACGTACGAGGCAAACTTCCTTCTCACCCCCTCTCCTCATCTACGACCGATTTTGATTGTCTTGTTAAATTACTTATTCACTATACCAAAACTCATACTGCATACCGCGAGAAGAAGCTTGTTAGGCGATGAAATGCGTAAAGAGAAAAATGCAAACGGCGATGCAACCTTGAAGCTTCTACAACAACCTTCGGGATGTCACGTATTTTGACGGCGTGGAATAGGAACGAGGTCCTTCTCACTATACGTAAAAATGAAGTACAGGGGCAGTTAAGTGTTTCCAGGTCACGCTGCCGTATGAATACGCGGGATAGTGGCCTGGGAGCTTTTGACCCGCCCCCGTACATTCTCCCCCGATGAAGCCAGAGACATAACATGGGATGTTTCAGTAAGGTTTGTTCGGCCAATGTCACCAAAATATGAAAAGCGTATTTCGGAATCCGTGAGGCCAAGCGCGCAGATTACGGCGCGAAATTCATTTGAACTATGTGGCTGCAGTTATGGGTATACAGTAGAGTTTTCATAGTGAGATTCATACATCAAAATAGATATGTTGTTTCACCCTGTAGAGTATACTTAGGCAGAGCCCCCCTCACTCGTTGCAGACGGCGTCGCCAAGCTGTACTACGACGACACGGCGCTGGTGTGGCGCAGGTTCAGCTCTTACAGGGCGCTGGACAACAACGTGAGGAACAGCAAGAGACACTTCCCTTACTCCCGCTGGTTCGTCGGCATGTGGGGCACCACGTTCACCCGACTCGTGTGAGTACTGACGCCAGGGAGACTATGGAATGTGTCCAATGGATCTGCTGTTGGAACTAGTGTTGGGTACACCTCATTCTATGGTATACCTATGGAAGCATTGCTGGCTATACCTTCTTTCATTGTATACACCAATGGAAATACTGTTGCGTATACCGCATTTTATGATATGCATATGGAAATACTGTAGGGTGTACCTCATTTTGCGGTATACATATGGAACTATTTTTGGGTACAACTCATTTTATGGTATACCTATGATATTATTGTTGGGTGTGCTTGATTCTACCTTGTACCTATGAAACTATCATTTGGTATCCCTCGTTTTATTGTATACACCTATGGAGCTATTGTTGGGAATACCTCATTCTATGGTATACCTATGGAAGCACTGTTGGGTGTACTTCATTCTATAGACTATGGAACACCTTCAAGAACGTACCTAATGCGTGAGAAAACTGCCGCCATGGGGAACTGAAATGTCCTGCAAACTATATTGCTAAGCGTATCTCAGGTTATAGAGAATAGACCATTTGAGAGACAGTACTTTATGAGTACGAGTACTGACGCCACAGAGACCTGAAATGTCTTAGAGACTTCAATCTTGTAGACTGTACCTCATCATAAGGACTTTCTGGAAAACCCAACTTATTGCGTGCGAGTACTGATGCCACGACGACCAGAAATGTGCCCTATATGCCTTATTATTGCTGAGTTCACCTTATTTTATAGACCACCCGCGACACTGTGCTTAACGTGCTACCAAGATTAGAAATATGACCTGTAGACCACCTACGAGACGGGAATGAATGAAGATGTTCTCGCGCACTGCAGGGACCGCATTCTGAGACATATTGCGACAGTATCGCTTGGCGCGGCGTATATACTATTTTACCCAAGATACATGAGCGCCGCCATGCTGGGGTGTTTAGCCGATGTTTTCTTGTTTTTGCATGTTGCTAACTAACAAGGTCATGAAACATCGTATGCACCAACCCAACAATTTTCATGCGTATGCGTCTACCGTAACACGTTCTGTTTAGTTGTTAACAGATGCAAAACGCAAAGTCTAGCAGTCCAACATGGCGGTGCAGACACCCGTTCCTAAATTAGTCTATACACTGGCGTGCTCCAATCGTCCTGACCCGCCCCTCTATTTCAGAATGTACGCCTCCAGAAAGGACTACTATACCAAGTCTTCAATTACGATTGACCTTAGCCTCCCTTCCTACAGGCTAACGCACACCCTACCTCAACCCCCCCCCCCCCCGACAAGGAGGAAATATCTTGTGTCAGCTCCTGCGTTACGTCACTAAGTGTGCTCGCCACTCTTCATATTTGGAAGCGCAAAATCGATGAGGACAGGAAGGAACTTAGGAAGATAGGACAGGGTGCTATATATCCATAGACCGGGCGCTTTTGCGCTTCCAAGTTTTAAGACTAGGAACCAACTGAGCCCAGCAACGCATTCTTTTCTGCTCACCACAGCCTAAGTAAGGCGCGCGTTTCTGCACTGACGAACGTTGCAGGGCGAGCCTGTGGGACGCCACCGCCTTCCAGACTGCGCTTCACGGCACACTGCGCCGTAACTTCAGCGACAAGCTGTCGATGAGCTTCTTCAACGGGTTCGCTATAATCAACTCAATGATCATCGATACCAGAACAATGGGACGCGCGGAGCCATTCGGCAAGGTACGTGAACATGTATTTTACCAAACACCTTATAGAGTGATGAGAGAGGGAAGGGGTCGAGGACGCACGGAAAGCTGTTGCTGTTCTGAAGCAGGGGGAAAGAATTTTCAAAAATGAGTTCACTCTGCCACGCTTATATATTTAGGTGCACGTTAAAGAGCCCCAGAAGGTCGAAAAATTCCGAAGCCCTTCTTTTACAATCATCATCGTAGTTTTGGAACTATGAACACTAACAAATATTATTATACTGTTATGAGTATACTTTGCTGAAGAAATCTCTTGTCTACAAGCGGCTTCGAGCAATTGTGAAGCACGGTAAGTACCTCTTGAGGAAATACTAGAAAAGTCTTGAACCCGGGGTGTCACTGCAGACAACGTTTTGTCAAATGGTCTCGCCAGCTTCTTAGACGAAGGCGAAATGGAACGAGGGCCCCCAGAGTTTCGCCCTCACCTTCTCTGGGCTGTGAAGAGTATTCGTGACGTCCCAAAATTTCACTGACCCGAAAATGCGTCACCCCGCAAATGCGTCACCCCACAAATGCGTCACCCCACAACAGGTGCCTTCGCACCTGTTACTTGCACGGACAAACCCCATTCACGCGACGACTTCGGCGAGTGACATCCACTGTGACTGGCACGAGGCTGTCTACTTGTAAAAAAGTACCGCGTTGTCGCTATTTGCTGATGAGCTGAGTATGTAACTGATGTACATCCTGTCCCCCTTTTTTGATATTGGCTGCTTGAGCACTGCACTTCCGGGTTGATGAATCTGATAAACTGAGCGATCACGCGATTTCGCGAATGGCACGTTTTGTCGCTCATAACTTCGGTTGTTGTTGTCGCGTGAATTTTCGCGCATATGGGGTTTGGCCTTGCAGGGACACTGAGGCCGCGTTCACACTGAGCATTCCGGCCGCCGAAAGTGCTCCGAATCCGGTTCGGCGGCGGCTAGATCCGCCGAAAGGGCCCTCTCCGCGTCGATCGCTCTCGGACCGATTTTTGCGGCGTCTGCCGTCGAATCGGTCACCGCGGACGAATAGGAGCGCTAGTCAAGGAATTTTGAAAAATGGCGGCCAAGCCCGACTCACTTGTTATGCCGCAGTGCACGTAACTTAACGTTGAAACCAATGGGAGTTTAACCTACTCTGTGCCTACTTCGCCTCCGTATATCGTGAAAGAGGTGACCGAGCTTGCTGTTGGCGTGACCGAGCTTGTTGCGGTCTTGCAGAGCAAAACGAACCCACCAACGCCGCTGGCGTCGGTGGTTTTTCTGCTCTTCGTGCATTACAAGACAGCCACTTGCCAGCAAAGTAAGCAGTACTGTCTTTTCTTGCGTACGAGAATCGTCGAAGTATACGCCACCGAACAGCGTAGTATAGCGTTTGCGAGCCGCGACAACAACCGGGTGACAGCATATCCATCCCGCGTTCGCCCCGTAGTAGATGGCATATTCGGCGGCGCGGGGCGCGTCCAGTGCGAACGACGCTGCGTTTCGGCGGCAGGGGAATTTCGGTTGCTGTAGAAAGCGGATGTTTCAGTGGGAACTAGGCATGAGGAGCAAAGCACTTTTTCGCGCATTAGTAAAGTCACAATCCCGGAAACGCCACTCATACCGCGACACGACACTTGGTAAGGGAGAAAAACGCGCGAAAAAAAAAAGTGCGGGTAGAGACGCCACCTTAAGATTTGCACACCAAACACTGTGACGTCATCCAACTTTTGAAGGCGTCTACTGGGTCCTACGTACCGTCTAATCGATAAAGTTTACGCGGTAATCTGCGAGTGTCATAGCTTTAGCATACGAAGTCTCAGAAAATTTCATCGAGCCAATGTCGCAAAAATGCAAAAAAAAAATACATTGTGGGGGCTTTTACGTCACAGGCGAAGATTACGGCGCGAAATTTAAAAATACAACTTCAACCTTGAGTTTATCCGCCAATAACGAACTCATGACAGTCAGAATTGACGTTAGAGTTTTCAGAGCGCAATTTATCATTCTAAAACAACTGATTGTTTCTCTTTAGTCTCTCTAAAGTCGTGCACTTTAGCTATGAACGGACGTTTTCGTGTGTGCATGTCAGTAGGACATTTATTTATTTACTTATTTATTTACTTCGCTTAGCCTCGCTTCATCATTGGTGTCACCTGGGCTACAGCTCTCGATTCGTCTCACCCTGCAGACTTTCCGGGCAGCGAGCAATCCGATCCTGGATCCGAGCTGGGTATACATTCACACGGCCGCCATTTGGCCAGGAGGCCACGGGCGCGTCCCGGAGTCGATGGTGGCGGACATGCTCAGGTTGGTTGTGAAGATACCCAGCTAACACAATAAACACTGAGAGCCTTATATGCCTTCTCTAATGCCAAAAACGACCGCCGTCAGCGTTGTGAACACGAATGGTGGAACGCGACGAAAGCAAGAAAGTAATATTCACCATTCGTGGCTCCACGAGCCGTACGAAACGTCCTCCTAATCGTAACTAACCGTCTGAGCCATACAAGATGCCTTTCTAACCGCAACTTCCAAACAATAATTATTCGAAACCAGATGTCTTCCTAACTATAGCTTTCTTTTTGCGATGATTTCTTATACCCGCCGTGAATCGATATCAGCTTGCCCAGTTCTGAGTCCTGCCACACGTGCACGTTGCACTACCTCGTGATCGACGTCCATTGGACCAAGCGACGATGTCAAGTGATTACGTCACGGTCATGCCGTTCCTTCTCCACACGTGGTTCGCTGGAACAAGATCACATTAGTTTATGCACGATTTTTGTATTCCCTCCAGTGTTCTCATTCTAGCGCCGTGGTCGGCCATATTATGAGGTGGAGGGCCAATAGGATGAGCCGGACACAGTGGGGGCCGGACAGCGAATAGAAGGTGGAGGGGAAAAGGGGTGGGGGACTTTGCAGGTAAGGAGCGAAATTCGGAGGATTTTCAGAAGTGTGCAGAATTAGAATAAAGATAATTATTTTTAACGCATGCCACGGCGTTGCAGTTTACCAACATAGGTTACGAGCCGAAAACCTATACTTGACATCAACAGTGTCATGTTATCCTTCACACAGGAACTGACAAGGGAAAGCAAATGAAGATGGGCGGTGTTCTCATGCCGTGCTGTTTAAAACTGTCCTGCGGGCCGCAGGTGGCCAACCGCTGCTCTAGTGCATCATGCAACGAGACACTTCCACAACCGTGGCGTCACAGTAGCACTGAAGTGCTTGTGTTTCGGCACAAAATACAATAACGAATTTTTCTTGCTATTTTGGTTTAAGTAAATAACTGTCAATGAAATGCTAATGAAAGAACTTGTTCGCCTCTTTTTAAATAATTTCATCACTTCATCCTCATGTTTCTTTGCCCGCTCTTGAAGTGCCTTAGTATGCATTCGCCTCCTCGCATTGGAGCACTACTGTGTAGTATGCTTACGCCTTGCTCTCACAATTACTTCTTGCTTTCTTTCCTTTCACTTTCCTTTTACCATGCCAGCCTGTTGATAATTAGATTCAACTTGCTTATAATCGTCCTTGTATTGCACTTTCTTTGTAATCACTTGTTGATGCCGATGTATCGTAGTCTGTGCTGTTTCTGCCTTCACCTACTGCACATGCCAGTCTGCTATGAATCCTTTAGGAGAACAGCAAAATTAATTAAACTATCACCACAAACTTAATTTGCCGATATCAAAGGGGTTAGTATTGCCCTTTGATCATCGTTTTAGTCAAAAGGTGTACCCTTTTCGGAGCAGCTCTTTTTGCATCTGGACGTAGCATCGTGAGTATTTTCGTGTGCAGAGATGCAGATGTGGTCGGCATAAGCACGAGCAACACCACCGACGAGCCCAACATCATCTTGGGACGAGCTGGGCCGAACACTGCTCCCTACAAGGCCGCTTCTCCGCCAAACCCCATCAGACCCGTGGGTCCGGGCACCCGAGGAATGGTGAATATACCACTCGTTCGCACAATAAACGTATACACTTCTACTAACCTTCAGCATTACTATCAGCCTTGAATATAATCACGTTTATACTCATCTACTCACTCGTATTCTAAAGCATAGAGTTTCCTAAAATTAACTAGAGGGCACTCTGGCGCTGCGATCGTTCAGCGACCATGGAAATGATGGGTAGTACACACATTTGCCTAGTCTTCGTACTTGCGGGCGGTGAATCGTACTTGCGGCTTCGTTTATTGCTGTGTTTCGGTTTTGTTTTGAAAGAAAGATTGAACCATTTTGAACTTCGTGAGTCGATTTGGAAAGTAAGTCTGATTGATTGATTTGTGGGGTTTAACGTCCCAAAACCACCATTTGATTATGAGAGACGCCGTAGTGGAGGGCTCCGGAAATTTTGACCACCTGGGGTTCTTTAACGTGCACCCAAATCTGAGTACACGGACCTACAACATTTCCGCCTCCATCGGAAATGCAGCCGCCGCAGCCGGAAAGTAAGTCTAAAAAAATGGTGAAGCGCAACCGCTGATTATTTGCTAATACTTGTTTCGTAAGAAAACAGCTCCAAGCCACACGAACACACACGAAGCCAAAAGCAGGCCAGCAGTACGAATATTAGACAAATGTGTGTACTACCCATCATTCCCATGCTCGCTGAAGCGTCGTGCGTTGCAGCTCCCATAGACACTAGCGCCAGAGTTCCCTCTAGTAAGTATTGTAGGAAATTCTATGTTCTAAAGCACTCTTTTATATACCATTTCAATAATTATCGATCAGAGGCGCGAGTTACGTGGGGGGTGCCTTCACCTCCCCAACAGACAACTTTTCCAGCGAAGTTCTTGGTGTCTTATCATGTCATTCCTTTCAAAAAAAAATGACGTTACTGGTTTACGAGCACTTATAACTCGTATTCGAACGTACTGTATCAAAAGACACCAAGAAGAGCACCGAATACGTAAGATGTTGGTGCTGAAAAACATTGACACCACGGCCGAGAAGGCTAATTATAGGCTAACACGGTCTCGCGAGTCGACTCGCTTGGACTCACCCGGACTCGGATGAAGCCGCGAGTCTTAAGCCTGAGTGAATCTGGGTGAGTAATTTTTTTTCGTGAGTGCGAGTCCGAGCGAGGCCTACGCGCAAAATACATTTCACGAGTGAATTTGAGTTATCTACACATTTTTTTTTTTTGCAGAACCTGTGACGTTGAGTAAAGCCAGCGAGAAACACGTCGAGGTGCGAGTCCTCCTGGCTACTTCAAAACTTTCTAAGCTACAGCCGTTATATCAACAGCCCCGCAGTATTTTAGCCGTCGGAGTTGCCGTGAGGCTCCGCACAAAGTCCTGACGGACAGCATCACCCTGCGCGACGTATTAGAGAGTTTTAGTACTGCGAAATGGTGCTACGTACGCATCACGCAAGCACCTTGCGTTACGTGGCGTCGTTTGTCACTAATCGGCTTTTAGTGCGCCGTAGTACCCGCGTACGTAACGAGCGTGAAGCGTGTTGCGCCATCTGGTAGATCGAAATAGAAGCACGTGTTGTTGACAGCCAATGTGAGCCAATCCAAGTGTTACAGCCAGAAGATTATGGCCATATTTTAAGCCACAGAGCCGGTCGGTGCTAGCCTTCGATGCCGCCATTTTGCAAAACGAAGTCTCGCGCTGTCGCGAACTTGTTCGAGAGCGGCGCGATCACTTCATACGTACGCACGCACGCATCTCATGCGTGCGTACGTAGCGGCTGCCTACGTAACGCGATACGTGCGCGTTGCGGTCTGCGCATGCGCACTACGCAGAACGTGGCGTCCTTACGTATGCAACGCCGCCACGTACGCAGCGTACGCTGTACTAACACTCTCTATAATCTGCGTACGATTGAAAGCGGTCGATGGCAGCCGACGATCGCGAGGCGAGCAGAGGAAACGCTAGCGGAGAGGCCTGGAGAGAAGATTGCGCGGTTCCTGCACGAATCGCGTGCTTTGTTCCACCTGGCGTGGTCGCGCGTGCTTTAACCTGACAGAGATCGGCAGATGGCTTGTGCCTTTGCACGTGCTGTCCTCGCCACTTTGTTTGCGACGAAGCGATAGACAGCACCACTGTCGCGCTTCTCTAGGTGGAGGAGGTGCGTCCCCATAGGCCAGTGTTTTGTTGAGCTATGTATACGCTGCAGGTTGGATGCTCGAGAATTTGCTGCTGGCCTCTTACTCCGTATGGAATTGAAATTATTTGAGATCGCATTCATTCGCTCTTGCTGCGAAACCAAGATTGTTTCACACTTTGCGACATTGAGATATGTGGTTCCTACGAATTGGGTGATCTTCACCTTTAGCGATATTTTGTTCCTAGTGCTTACTTCAAACACTTAGTGCAGGAAATCTCATTTCGATCTCGCTATGCACCATGTGCCATCGTATATGTATGTGCCTTCAGTTGTGGGCGACTCGTTTTAAACTATAGGTCATTATGATATTCCCATGGTCTGACCCCCGATGGCAACGTACGCTTGTATCACACATTGGCACGGCAATATTTCATGTTGCATTGTGAAGCGTTTGTACACAACCCGTGTGTTAGTTTAACATGGAAGTTACTTTCACTACATTTCTAAACACATGGGAAACATGTACTGGCATATGGTAGATAACGAATTCAACTGTCGACTTACCCAGTGTGCCGGGGCCCTCCACTTCATGGTTTGTAACCCACAATCGTCCAGTTGTAGAAATATATTACTGACGCAGCGGTAGCCATAACGAATGTTTTTGTTCCTGACCGCGTCACAAATAGGCATGGTGGCGCACTCGCACTTAGTTCGACGACCCTGTCATGTTTATGCATATTTTTCTTTTCCTCTCTTCCGTAGCTGGACATACTCGCCGAATTTCCTCACTGGAAGACGGTGCTGAAACGCGCCAGTCTGTGCTTCTCGCTCACAACGTCCATCAACTACATGCGTAGCAGCGCCAATCCCATCGACTTCGTCTCGGAGATCCACAGCGTGGACGACGTACAGCGTTACCACCGGCTTAGGGTGAGCTGTACAGTGTCTCCTCTTTCCATCAAATGTATTAGGGCGGCGGTGGTCGTATCGAATTTCGTTTGACCAAGTCACCTGCCTGGCACTTCGGGGTGGCTCGACGCGGGAATTGACTCTTGCAGCCCGGAAAACGATGGCCATCTCTTTCTCCCGATCTGAAGTTCTGACGAGTTAATCCCATGCTGAATTTGAGGGATCTACCAGGAGCGAAGTTGGAGGGAGACCCCCCCCCCTCCCCCCACATTCACAAAAGATGTGATCTTCGGTAGCTAGTGCATTTAGAGAACAGTTTGTACAGTTTTGTTTCAATTTTCCGTTAGTGACAATTGCCAGTCTACGGGGGCTGGTGAAAGCGTGCGTTCGCATGTGGCGTTGCGCGGTGGCCTGCGCCCTCGTGAAGTCTTCACCTGATAAAGCACCCGTTCACTCTTGTATTAATTTGTGACGTCCTTATAAGAGATCGGTCCCTGATCATGCTGGAAAACATATGCCCCGAGGGGTGCACCTCTAGGTTTGTCAACCTCGAGACATACGATGCGTCTCATTTCCTATGGGTTCCTGGTGTACGAAGGGACCCACACAAGCTCGACTGTTGCATCGTCACACTCCCTTGCAAGGATCCTTGCCCCACGAGTGGCTTCTTTTTCAATTTTTGTTATAGCTTGTTTCGAATCACCTATAGTCGTACGAGAAGAAGCGCTCGTGGTGGCCAGCGCTATGGCGGTTTCTTCGGCCTCTAGAGCGGACGAGACTTACACATAGGCATTGCTTAAGATTCGTCTCTCTCCGGTCAATTCACTCGCTACGTAAAGCTCTTCATTCTACTTTGCTGCCTCTGCGTGCACTGCAGTTTTTGTCGTTTTGATACTTGTACTGCAAGGACCTTGCTCTAACAGACAACCTTCACTTGTGTCTATCTGCTAACGTATTCTTGGAGAAGGCTTCAACGACAAACGACGCCACATCCTTCTGAAATTAATTTCTTCCTGCCGACTCTGTGAAGGGGTTCAACTCTAGATTGTGTAGTATGGTATGTGCCTACCAGCCTCCGCACATGGTTAACGGGCCTGCAGTGCAGTTTTGTCAACCTCAATGACCTCTCATAAAGAATATTGTGAATTACCAAGTTGGGGCAACACCAAGCTAGAAAGAGTGGGCGGTGAGGTATTCTTCCAGGGACGCTTTTAATGAATTTGTTTTAGGGCGAAAGCTCTGGTACGCCACGTTTCCCAAGTGTATTCATCGCGTCGCAGTGACCTTGAGTGACTGGAGCGCAAAAAATGGTGCCTGGCTACACTGGCAATGTAACGATGCCCGTGCGACGTGAGGCAAAGGCTTAGTCATTTTGCAAGTTGTACGGCCGTGGTACGACATCATGCATGGCGTTTCCGTTGCGTGGGGTCATGGGACCCACGTTGCTGGGGTGCACTGTTACTTTCTGCCGCGCTGCTCAACACCGGTCAATGTTCGCTCGTGCTGACTAAGCGATTGCTAATACTGACTTACCATTGACCATATACTGGCGAACTCACTCATGAGTTGACTTACTCCGACTCGCTCAGACTCGGATCGGGCCGTGAGTATGAGTCTGGGTGTGCCTGTGTTGATAGTATTATGGTGAGGGCAAGTCCGAGTAAGTCCGGATAAGGAACACTTTGGTCCGTCTGAGTCCGAGGTAGCCCCAAGTGCAAAATATAGTTCATACTTGAGTGAGTCAGAGTGAGCTACACAATTTTTGCCGAACTATATGGCATTGTTTATTGTTTACTACTCGCAAGGTGACTGTTAATTATTACGTGGTCAAAATAAAGAAGAAATTCGTCTTTATTCATTGCCTAACTAGCGATCTGGTTTGCGGAGAAGTGCCAGAAAAAGAAATAAAAATGAGACCGCTAAGGTAGCTTTGCCCTGGTAATGCTGTGCATTTAGGAATTGCGGAGACGAGCGGCCTGTTTTGTTTCTCTTTATTCTTTGTTTCTTTCCAGCCCTGTTTTAACTAATGTCTTAGTCGCTGTTTCTTTCTATCTATAACTTCTGTTTACTTATTTCTCTTCTTCGTTGTTTTTATAAATAATCTTTCTTTCCTTTCTTTTTTTGCGTTTCTTGTTTTTGCCTATTTCTTGATTATATCTCTTTCTTACTCCTTCTCTCTTGCTGTATTTTCATTTCATATCTCGTTCCTGCCTGTTTCTGCAGCTTTACCCCTGTGACTGTCTCTTTCTATTTTTCTTTGTCTTCCTCTGTTATTTATGTCTATTTTCTTTTTTTTATTTTCCCCCAAACTGCGTACTCGTTCTTGCAACCGCCATAGACATCCAGTCCCAGGCCACATAAATCCGCGCACGTGTTCTGGAGCGAAGTAGAAGACAAAGAGGACGAAGCGAACGTGTGCCGGTTCATAATAGTTTTAGTTTAACTGACTAACATTCAAGAAAGTAAAAAGAAAGATGAAGGCGACCTTCACTATTGAATTTATGTGTTTAGTGGAGGTACTTACACCTCCATGTTCGATACCCTGCTGCATTCCTTAGGTTTCCTTCGTGTATCACCGCACGCACTATCGAAGACGATCTCGGAGGTCACGTAGAAAGAAGCGCTATATAGGTTGAGATCTGCTCCACCAGATGACGCGAGAACACCAGCTGCTCGCAACCTTTTACGGACTCAGTCGATCAATTTCGATTTTTCACTCTGGCAATTGAATGTCGCTCTTATCTGAAATGAAGTTATGCTCAAATATTATACGTATCCAACATAACTGGGGAATTGTAAAAAAGTTTGTCGCAGCGCCATCTGTACGTATGTACAGAAAAGAGCCAAGTTCCACGCGTTTGGCCGGCATGCATACGGCCTGGATGTTCCACAAAATGTTCCCGTCGAAAGGAAACGTCTGTCTCACGACGATAGTTACAGCGCGAGAACAGAACGACGACACAGATACAAGAAGGACACGAAGGACACGAGCGCTCGTGCCCTTAGGGACTGTATTAAGGACTCTTGTCCTTCGTGTCCTTCTTGTCTCGGTGTCGTCGTTCTGTTCTCGCGCTATAACTATCGTCATGTCATACCAACTAGCTCAAGCTGGCACACGTCTGTCTCCCGTTCATGTTTCTTTACGCTCACAGGTGAATCACGTTTCTCCGTGTTTCTTTATTTGTTTTAATGCTAAAATGGCGGCTACGTCCTCTGTTGCTTGAATATTTCAGGGCATTTGCCATCCAGTGTTGCGGGTATTTATGCAACTGGTCTATTACCGTATATTCCTCGAACAGAAACAAAAGTGTCATACGGTATTTGTGCGAACAAGAGACAATAATGGGAGAGAAATTATACGGGATGTATTAGAAGTAACTGTAATGTAAATTTGAAGAAAAACGGTCGAAAATATAACTTAACTTGGGCAGGGACTACACCTGCGACCGTCGAATAACGCGTCCGACGCTCTACCAATTGAGCTATCATTGGGTTCGCTTTATTGGGTATTTATATGTCTTAAACATGAAAGCGTAAGTCAGCGCCACCTGTTCCCATAACGGCGAGTGGGAAACACTCCTCTTGGCTTTTTTTTTTTTGGCGTCACGTAGTACTTCATTTTATGACGAGATGGCAGATGAGAAATAATCCTTCGCACGCCTCCTCATAGTCCTCAAGGCATCGAGTCTGCCAGAGCGAGACGCTCGCTCTGAATTGAAGAAAAGTGAAAAATCAAGGGCTCGTTTTTCTTTGTCAGGCTCAAATATTGTGCCTAACAAAGAAAGAAAAACGAGCCTTTTACACTTTCTTTCGGTCGGTGTTCATGTCACTAATTAAGGAGTCGGATTGTTCGCACGTGCTGAAAACGCGTGCAATCCATGCAGATTCATGTGAAAAAACTAGGCGGGCAAAGATGTTTGCTGGCCTCGCCATGGGGTCTTGTGGCTAACGTACTCGGCTGCTGACTTGCAGGTCGCGGGATCGAATCCCGGCTGCGGCGGCTGCATTTCCGATGGAGGCGCAAGTGTTGTAGGCCCGTGTGCTCAGATTTGGGTGCAAGTTAAAGAACCCCAGGTGGTCGAAATTTGCGGAGCCCTTCACTCCGGCGTCTCTCATAATCATATGGTGGTTTTGGGACGTTAAACCCCACATATCAATCAATCAAAGATGTTTCCTGTGTTTGTGGTGTCTCGACTCTCGTGTCCGTGTGTTCGCGCCCAGTCTTGTAGCCTGAACACGTACCGACTAGCTGATGCCTCTGTTGTTCCAATCTGATATCGTTGCCCTTGGCCATTTTTGTACTACTGACATTTCAGGCGAACGCGATGCTCGAAGCTTACGGAGATGACAAGTGCATCGTCTTCGAAGACATGGGCGAGGACTACGAGGAAGCGGGCTTCGACTACGCCAACCAGCACGTGTTCTTCGGCAAGATGGCCATGATCAAGGCCGTGTACGACGTGATGGTGAAGAGGTACGGAGTACCTTTTCCCTGAACAGGGGAAAAAAAAAGGACGGCGACGTGGAGTACTCCGTTAATTGCGCGAGCAACTCCAGTAAGCTTCCAAGGACATTGTTTTCAAGCGCCATAGTGACGTCGTCAAGCAGTGACGTCACGAGTTTCAAGCGCCATGGTGACATCGTCATCAAGCAGAGCGATAGCGCTTGGTGATCCATTATAATATTCGCTAATTATTTGAAACGGGACTTCGACGCAAAGTGTGAACCGCTACGTCATATTTGGTGTGTGTTTTTTCTTTAATACCGAGTCGCGTGTTTAACGTGTGCTTTTTCGTTTGTTGAGTTTGGTAATAGCGTCGTCAAAAATGAAGACGTGACACTATGCGCGTTGTTGTAATCTTGTCAAGTTATATAATGTAGAAATAAGACCTCTGTGCATCTTTACAGCATGTGTAGACTGCGACGCCATGGTTTTTTTTTTTGTGTGACTCTTTTATGCTGAACTGTGTGTTTGATGCGTGCGCTTGCACTCGCCAAGTTTTTATAGGCGTTATGAGCGCTATTGTCGTATATGCGTGTGATAGCTTGTTTTTTCGCCTTACTGATTTGACGCGATCGTGGAGGCTATCTTTGATGTTTATCGCTAATATAACAAAATTGTATTGTTTCGGTAACTGCCGTGTTGCTTCCATTTGAGTCAAAAGAGTCTCGGAAGAGAATCAATTGAAAGTGAGTCGGAGAACAAGTGGGTGTTAAGGACATTGCTATAGAAATAAAGTAAAAAAACAATATGCATGGACATGACGTGTAGCACGACCGCAAGAAAAGTGCTGGGCAATAAGAGCAACAGAATAAATTCCATATGAAGGTAGCAAGCGAAGGACTGGATTGATTTGAGAGCCATGGGAAGGGTTTCTGCACAGCAGGTGTATAGCCAGGTCGATGATGATGACTATGATAGTTGGAGATATCGGATGGTGTTTTCCGAGTGATAGACCATGATAAGGCTGAAAGTTGCTGAAAGTTGATAAGGTTGAAATTCGACCATGAAAGATGCTACAGCAAGCAAAGTACATGCCTTGCAGTGGACAAAGTCAGGTTCATGATGATCGCAGGGAACCTCGGATGATGCTACTCGAGCGAAAAGCCCCTGGCAGCCTAGCCTCGAACGCCAGTGTAGCAATAACCGTGGAACAAAACTTTCGTCATGTCAGAGTTCACTTGAATAAAGTGCACTTTTTATGGCCATTCTTGTGCATTGCTTCCTCAACTCCATGGTGCATGCCTTAACTGTGTCTTAAGGACACGAACGTGTGTGTTACATTGGCCGTTTAAAGTACGATTTAATGTTTATTGCAATCACTGTTAAGCCAGTTAATTGCCCACTACGCCATAATTATTTCCTTTGCAAAACAGTGAAGCTACGGCCCACTATGCGGCTATGGAGAACACGCGAACCTGCGCAGCTGTGGTTGATCGTGCTCCTGCTGCTGATCAGATATGTCTGAGCTATTTGTGATGGGTGGGAATTCGAAACTTTAGACGCCTGGCGCAATACGTTTCTGCTACGTATTATACGATACATTAAGCAGACTCTTCCCAATAGATGACATTCACATGTTTCAACATGTGTCATGGATCCGTGGTAGAACGCACGTTCGCCACGCAGAGAGCCTTGGTTCGGTCCTCGCCAGGGGTCGAAAATTTGTATTAGGCATTCATTTTATTCGCATCCTCCTCGAATTTTCTGCCACAGGACAGCACGATATTTCGCTCACAGCCAACGACGCCCACGCCAGAACCTCCGCGGAACGAGGTCCGTGATGCTTTCTCGTTAAAACATTAGTGACGCATCTGGGAAGTGCGCCCCTAAAATATAAGCGACGTGATGCTAGCAATTCTGTCAAATATCTTCCGTTCCACTTAGAGGGCCGCCCTGTATCGGCAGTATTTTTTTTTTTACAATGGATGAAGAGTACCCTGCTGGCGCTCAGTGTTATGGCTGATCCCATCTCGGAGAACATGGCCCCTGCTTCTCTCCTTTTCCCCACGCACCGAGAATGCCGCACCGCGAGTGACGTCAGAATGACATCGCAGATCACACACATTTTCATAACACCACTGACTCGGCCGGTATCACTTATAATCTTGCCGGTGCTGAACATGACAAGTCAATTTACTTTAGCGTGCATTATTGGAAACGACTGTCGATATTATATAATCACTGATCGATCAGCATCATGACGCCACTTCCTCAGCAGGTCTCACTGGCTATCGTCGGGAACGTCTAATCTCGCAAATTATCTAGACAAGTCATTTACTTCGATGAGTATATTTTCCATCCGGTCTCGCTAAATATCGTCAAGCATCGCCTAATCTTGCAGAGTATTAACACGACAAATCATTTTCCTTTAATAAGCATCATCGAATGTGCGTATATTATTATCACTGATCACAAACAGCATCGTGACGCCGCTTCTTCAGAAGGTCTCGCTGAGTATCATCGGAATCGTCTAATCCCACAAAGTATCTAGACAAGTCAATTTACTTCAATGAGTATATTGCCCATCAGGTCTCGCTAAACATCGTCAGTTATCACCTAATCTTGCAAAGTATCAACATGACGAGTCATTTTACTTTGATATGCGTCATTGGCAACTTCAGGCCACTACAGTGATATACACTATAATATACTTAAAATGCATCGGAGCTACTACTGTGGGTATAATATAAACAATCCTGATCACGAACACCATCATGACGCCGCTTCCCCTGCAGGGTAGCCGTTCTCGTGCTGTTCCCTTAATGGACATGTCCACTTCAGCCTCCAATGATTAACTAGAGGTCGGCGAGCAGCGCGCCACCTATTTCCGGTCTTTCTTCCGCAACGTCATTTTGACGCCAAACAGCTTTCACATCTCTCGACACAAATGAGAAATACTGAATTCGTTTAGCAGCAACGAAGGCTGTCCCCCAGAGATCTGTTTCTCGTCTTGCATCTCGGAGGCCATGCATGAACTCCGATCATGTTAGCTCTTGAATCACGTTAGCCCTTGACGCACCTGGAAGGTCGGTACGCGTTTCCTCTCAACATCTCAACACGTTCAGAGATCCGTTTCTCGACGCTCATCTCGGAGGCCATGCATGAACTCTGATCATGTTAGCCTTTGAATCACGTTAGCCCTTGACGCACCTGGAAGGTCGGTACGCAAGTTCAGACTAGTCAAGTATGTTACTGTACATTTCGTCCACTTTCTATCTCGTTACTCTAGGAGTATGCTGGCGGGTTTAATGCGTTGACGTGGTCAAGAACAAGACGACGTCATGATTCGCCTTTTTTTTGCTTAAGTGAACAAGCTCCAGTGAAGTGGACATGTCTACGAATGGACACCGCAAGAATCGTGCGCTAGTTCTCATTGGGTGTCGTCGGGTGTCGTCTAATCTAGCAAAGTTTCTAGACAAGCTAATTTACTACAATAAGCATATTTCGAGTCCTCAGACCCCTACAATAACACTGTACCGCAAGTGCATCGTAGTATAGCAAGGTAAAGACAAGATTGCGATTACAGTAGAATGACGATGTCACTTAGTGCAAACATGCACCTTACGAGACATGCACCACACTATATAATCTTTTAACTGAACCACCAGAGAACTGACAGATGCGTTTCACATTAGGACAAGTAGGAAGAAATGCGTAAGTGCACTCTCTATCACGTTAACAAAAAAGGAATTCTCGTACCTCATCAGCACTCTGAGGGTCTGATTTGAGGCACGTGTTTTATAGCCCTTTTTGGTTTATGCTGTTTCACCAACCAGGTCATGTGACAGAAGTGATAAATATATGTACCTACCTTTCTTTCGAATAAACTTTAGTTACGAGTAGGCACTCTTGGTCAGTGCAATTTCCTGTTCTAGTGTCCGCGTGCCTGAGTGCGCGCACTTATTCAGTTAAAAGATGAACCAATACCAACTAGCCCAATTATCCGTGATACTGCAATACGCTATATCATGCTGTACAATACCACAAACAAATGGGGTCCGATTCTCAGACCTGTACTTACATTACCACAATAAGCAATATAGTATACTATATTAAGCGATAGTACAAACACGAACCGTCTGCGTCGTACACTGTAACGACTGGGCCCACGGTGACAAGGTCCACAGCCTCGTGTTCACGAGACACGCGCCGTTGCGGGGTTTAAATTGCCACACATATCGAAGACGTCACCATGGCATCCCAGTTGTCTGCGTTCGGGACGTAGTCGACGCAGTGAAAAACACGAAAGAAGGTTTCGACGAAGTAGGTGCCGTTGCTTGGAGCATGCGTCTCTAAACAAGTTCTTGCACATATAAGCGGCGCTGTCGTGACGTCAGAATCGTCCAGGCGTGTCTGTGACGTCGGTGACGCAGCGAGAAAGGTGACGGAAGGAGGAAGAGGAGGTGGAGTTCGTCGGAGGAACGTATGTAAGTGTCCGCGACAGCACGCGCGAACACCACGGTTCGGATTACTATCCCCGACGGTGCAGTGGCGTTGTGGCGTTACACGCTGTTCAAGACGTCGTAGACGGCCTCGAACATGGCGTACGCCTTCCACTCGTACGTGACGCCCTTAACCGTGAAGCTGGCGGCCAGGGCGTCTTCGCCCAGGTCGTCGAACACGACGCACCTGTCGTTGGGGTACGCCTTCAGCATCTGCTCGACCTACGAGAATGCGGTTCATGAGCGCGAGCGTAGCCAGGTTGGAGTGTTAAGAGCCGTTCCACGCACTTCCCGCACAGCCGCAATGCACGGGCCGGCACCCCTACCGCACGCAAGCGGGGGACAAATAAGCCAATTGGCGGCGCTCTTTCACCTTCCGCAGCGTCGCCAATTGGCTTATTTGTCGCCCGCTTGCGTGCGCTAGGGGTCCCGGAACGAGCGTTGCGGCTGTGCGGAAAGCGCATGAACGGCCCTAAGTCGCTCCCACCATCCGCCTCAGTGGATCGGTGGCTGTGTCGCTCGGCTGCTGACCCAAATGTCGCGGGTTCGACTCTTACCGCGGCGGTCGCATTTCGATGAAGGCGAAGTGGTACATGCCCGCGTGTTGTGCAATGTCAGGGCACGTTAAAGAACACCAGGCAGTCGAAATTTCCGGAACCTTCCACTATAGACTGCATACATCATAACCATGTCGTGGTTTTGGGACGTTAAACGCCACACATTGAATATGGTTAAAACCCTACCCCCCCATTTTAACATTTGGTATGTACGTGCACACACGGTAGCAAATACAAACATGACAGTATTTGCTTCAAGACGTGAAAGAACAGTACTAACAATTGTTGAGAATCAACGCCCCCAAACTACGATATCAATATGAGAGACACCGTAGTGGAACGCTTCGGAAATTTCGATTACCTGCGAGTCCTACCTGCAAGTGCAAGAAAATAAAAGCGCACGGCCTCCATCATTTTTGGTCCCCATCGAAAATGCGGCCGGGATTCGATCAGCGACCTTCGGGTTAAGCAGTCGAGGGCGTGAGAGAACACACACAACAAAAAGCCACACGGGGCAAAGCGCCTGTGACAATGGACAAAACATTGACACGGGACAAAGCATCAGTGCAAGTCATGCTGCGCCCCAGTCTCTTCTCGTGATTGTGCTATCTGGCGCCTTAAAATAGACAAGAACGTACGCAAAATCAACACGCAATGGTGGCCCGAAGAATATCCTTGCCATGCCTCCGCATGGGAACGCCGCGCTCTTTGTGAGCAGCGTCAGATACACATCACTTAGATGATATGGAAATGATTAAGCAAAGTGGGATGGCATCCAAGAGAAAAATCAGTAAAGCCAGGTGTTCACGTCATCAAAAAGCAAAAATACAGATACTAATTAATGGCTACTCCTATAGTACCTATCAGTAATTGCAGCTGGGGAATCCAGGCGTTCATGTCTTCCTGAACACTATTTTCCCGAATGCCATGGTGCAGCAGATATGACGGATTCAATAATGTCATTGCAAGTGAAACGTGAAAAAAAAAAAACACCCCATTCGACCGTTTACAACACGTTATCTTGGAGGCTTGTTTTCTCAGAAGGCTTTTGCATCTTTATGTTTTGACCACCTGCTCAACGGTACACGCGTGCCAGATACGCTTCCACTGAAAATGCGGCATCTATGCAATCCGGTTACTTGCGGGTCAGCAGTGGAAGAAGACGCACGCGAACACAATCACATGAAAGGTTTTACAGTGGTTATTTCACGCCGTATACGTGACTTGGAAGTGTGACAGCTTGGGCTAGTCGGTATGGCACGACGATAGTTATAGCGCCAGAACAAAACGACGACACAGAGACAAGAAGGACACGAGTACTCGTGTCTTTTGTGTCTTTCTTGTCTTTGTGTCGTCGTTTTTGTTCTCGTGCTTAAACTATCGTCACGTATACGTGACGTTTCAGTTCGGGTCCCGTCACTTTCCCGCACGTGGCGGTACGACCGTACGTTGTGCCAGCAATCTATTATCACCGAAGTAAATGTACTTGGGACATACTTGGGACATCGTAATGTACTTGGGACATCGTACCTTGTACTTGATCGTTTCAGCATTGTCGTACGCGAAGAAGCTCTTCAGTGGCTGCCCTGGCGGCGGGTAGCGCCAGTAGTGCGTGTGGGTCACGTTGTCGTAGTAGTACGAGTGGTCTCTTCTCTCCAAAACGGGCAGTGGGGTGGTGCTGTTGAAGTCGACAAACTGCGCGCGCGTAGGTCACAGATTGTACGTACCGATCGCCGACGCACACCTTTCTTTGGGGACAAAAATAGGCGTGCAAACCGAAACTGCCCCGCAGCTTCCCATCGTAATCCCGTTTGTTACCAGAATAACAGCACCGGAATGACAGCAATACATTGATGATTGATTTGTATGTGGGGTTTAACGTCCGAAATCCACCATATGATTATGAGAGACGCCGCATAGTGGAGGGCTCCGAAAGTTTCGACCACCTGGGGTTCTTTAACGTGCACCCAAATCTGCGCACACGGGCCTACAACATTTCCGCCTCCATCGGAAATGCAGCCGCCGCAGTCGGGATACGATCCCGCGAACTGCGGGTCAGCAGCCGAGTACCTTAGCCACTAGGCCACGGCGGTGGGGTGATGAGAGCAATACAGCATGACAGCAAGGCGACGATTTGCTATCGATCCCGGCTTGTCATTTTGGGTCGTAAAACTAGTAATGCCGTGGACGGAACTGAAGAAGGAAAGTTGTAGTGCGATAGCGATAAGGAGCTTTGCCACAGTGATAGGGAATGCTGTGCGATAAATAAACGGCCTCTTCCCAGCTGATGATATAAAAGAAGTTTACACATTGCGTTCGATTGTGGCAATAGCATGCACGTTAAAAGCGGGCGAATACAGTTCATTACTTATCTTTTTTCTTTAAGCCGACAGCGAGTGCGTGTAAAGCGCGAGACAGACGTGCGATTTTTAGTGCGATGCGGCGTGCGGCGTCGCATGGTTCGGCGTGCCGCATACGACGTTTCGGGACACACGAGTGCAAAGCAGCTATCAGCGGCAGGCTCCGCCCCCATGCGGCGCCTCGGCATGCAGGGTCGAACGACTTGGTATTCTCGTAATGAGGTTCACAACAAACAACATTGCACAACCACGCTTCGTTCTATAAAAAACAATTAATAAATCGTATTCGTGAACGACAAGCACGTCGTAACCACGGCAACAGCTGATTTCACGACTCCGACAGGTAGTCCTAGCATCGCGGGCGCCGGCCGTCGCCTACGCCGTTCACACGCGAGCTCGTCATCGAGCGCTTGTTTTTGACAACACTATCAAGCATTGCGTATGTAATGCGTTAGCATACATTATTACTTTATCGATGCCATCAATGTGAAGAGCAAAGGTGGAAGCGAAGCAAGGCCAGCGCAGAAACGCCGCTATAGCTGTGTTTACCTGCGAAATGACCTTGCATCGCTGCTCACGATCTCCAATCTCACTAGCGGTTTCAAAACGGGCGTTGTCGTGCAGAAAAGGCACACTTCAAGCATCACTTTATTCAATCCGGAATAATACCACGTCACCAGGGAAATGTACTCGATGTTTGTCACGCGGCCGCAGTCGGCGATGTAAGCAAATCCACGCTCGCACCGCTCCATCGACGGTAGATGGGAGATGGCGCCACTAGCATCGTGATGTCACTCGTATGCTCGCGCTGTGATTGGCTGCTGCCATGCGGCGGTGCGATGCTGCGACGAAAATATCTGGCCGGTGTGATGCTCGCCGCACCGGCTATGCGGCGGTGAAACGCGATGATACGTCACGAAACATCACCACTCCGGCAGTCACATCGTCGCACCGCACGCCGAATCGCAGAGAAAATCGCACGTCTGTCTCGCGTTTTAGAATCAGTGCTTAGTCTTTTCATTGTTATTGTTTTTTGTTTGGTGACGAAAATCGAGGGCGCATTGTAACTGGGTGAATACGGTATGTGTGAAGATAATTGCGATGAAACACATGGGCGTCAGCACAGAAGGTGAGAAAGGCGGAGCGAATGCAGCAGATGCACGCTGACACATCCTTCGTTACGTTTTTCGCGGTTATTAAGGGGTACGTAGAACTACTGTATATGCTTTAGGTAGCATATGCTACCTAAAGGTAGCATATACAGCAACTCTAGGGGTATGTAAGTGAGTCTGATGTTGGGCCTGTTGCTGCGCGGCTTGGAGTTGAGGAAAGGAAGCCTTCAAAGAAACACGTACACATGTGTTTGTCACATGCCCTCCATTCTCTCCTCTAAGGTGTCATGTATGACACATCTGCGTCTTGTGTTTCCTTTCCGAGTAGATATTCTTGCATTAAACTGTTGTTAGTTCCCATCGTGTGTGGTCGTTATGCATATCTTGTGTACATGTTTTTTTTTTTTAAGGCTGAGTTCTGCGACTACAGAGTAATCATGACCTCCCCGCGCATCCTCTGGGTAGACGGGGACCTTTTGACAGACAGGACTAAATAGATAGAGAGAGAGAGAGAGAGAGAGCGCTCGGCTGCATGAAGCTGGGCATCCTTTCTCCCCATCGGATAGGGCACTCCCTTACCTTAGTTTGTTCACTGTACCGGCCCTATCAGGACTAAATTTCGTGAATGTGATGCACACTAGCTGAGGCGAGTTTGACAAGCTCGCCCTAGCGGCAAGGTCGCGAAACACCCCGGAATCTTGGAAAACTCGCCCTAGCGGCAAGGTCGCGAAACGCCCCGAAATCTCGGAGGCTCTTGTTCTGGCCATGCCGATGGTCCCCGCCCCTACCGGAATTCCACCAAAGCTGTGGCGGAGGGCGAGCACAGTATTTAAAAATATATTAAAAGGCCGGTTCTCTTCGTCAAATCCCTGACTCACCCGTCGGCGACTGTAACGCTGCACGTCCTGTGGGTGGCGCAGCAGATCGACGAAGTTGATGCCGTCGATGCTGCTCCAGGCGTAGTTGATGGACGTGGAGACGGAGAAGCACAGCCTGTTCCTGTTCAGCACCGTCTTCCAGTGCGGGAAGTCCCCGAGGTTGTCGAGCTGCGCGCCACGCGCGCGTCAGAAGTCACGTGACCTGGCCTTCCATTAGACGTGCTTTTTTTGCACCGATTCGTTCGGGGATGAATGGTTTACTAAAGACGTATAGTCTTTCTTGGGCTACTTTAACGCAGATATTTCGGGTTGCTTGTCTCTCTGTGTGTCTGTCGTACGATTCAGCTACCCGGCGAAAGCTTAAGCGCTTGCTCGACGCCCAGCCATATTGATCTGGTGGCTGCGTTCATACTTTGGGAACACTGTCGATCAAAAAGCAAGTATTGCGCATATCTGAGGCGCAACATTAATAAGTATTACGTGGTGCGCTAATTTACTTGAAAATACATAGATACTTTATTCTAAAGGCCTATAGTGGTTCTTAGGGTGCGCTCAAAATGCGACGCTACGCACGAAGAAAGTAAGGTGACAGAAGACTATCGTCTTTCGACGACATTTGCGGCCGATACGCGGTCAATTTTTTTCATTGTCGGACGCCTTGAACAGACGCGGAGGAAGGTGAAAGGCAGGACTGGGCAGGGATATTTTTAAAAGTAGTCTAGAATACAGATATTGAAATGCAAGCGGTGCAAGTTTGAAATACAAATAATGAAATACATTTGTCTTTGACAAAGCAGAATATTTTGGAGATGCATTAGCGAAAAAACGAAAAAAATGTATTAAAGAATACTGCAACACATTTTTTTCGGGGATACTGATGCTCAAGACATTTATCAGCTGCAGCGTAATATTGCGAATAATGTTGCGGCACATTTAAGCTTGCAAGTAAATAACCATATCGCCCGAGTTCCTAACGAACAATAAATTGAGAGAAAGCGTACATTAATTCTACACAGATCTACTTTACCGAGACGGTTGTTCCGTTAAGTGTTCCGTGGCAACAACAGCGTGTGTGTGTATCATAAGCAGCGTTGGGTCTGAAGGCTGAATTTGTATTTATTACGTTGTCGGCCACTATAGTGGCCTGACTATCTGGATAATAGCCGTTGGAGCCACTATAGTCTGGCACGACTTAAGAAGTTAGGAGAGGCAGCCCAGAGCAAATCAGCCAATCACCTTAAAACTAAAAAAAATAGTGACGCTCACGCACCCGGTAGTGTTATCCGAAATCGTGATCACCAGTCGTTCGTCTGATGACATCAGTCTGACATGCGTGCCCATTGGTGCAGGCTTATGTGCCTCCTCTTCTGAGAAAATGTCCCGGACTGTAATTGAACATATTTTAACAAAGCGCACGACTACGAGGACACAAGGAGAGACAAAGCCTTCCTCTTGTGTCCCTTCTTCTTTTCTCTCTGCGTATAGTCGTGCGCTGTGTTAAAATATGTTCAATTACTATAACAAACTGGACCAGCTTTCAGTCCTGCGGACTATAAAGTTGTATGCTCCAACATGGGTCAGTATTGGGCTATGCTCGTGAGAACGGGTTTGACCCCCGCATTCACAAACGTTCATTCACTCAAGGGCTCTCCTCGACTTGGAAAATTCGATGAAAGCGCCATCTTTTGGCGGATTAAAGCACTGCATATCGGCACTATTCTGCAGCGATTCTTGAGTAGCGCAGCGTCAATTTCGTTCAAGCGGCGGCGCAGTGCTCAACTCGAGTCAAGTGAAGGACGGAATCCGAGTCGAGGAGCGTTTCTGAATACGGGGGTGAATCTCTTCAAAATTTCGTCTGAGGACGAAGTGCAAAGAACACCGATGTGCGTAGGTGCACGTCGAAAGCCTCACCGCGCCTCGGGTCATCGGGCCGGGCGGCATGATCGGGTTCGGCGGCGAAGCGAACAAGTAGGCAGCGTTGTTCTGGATCCTGTCCTGCAGTATGTTGGGCTCGTCGGTGGTGTTGCTCGTGCTCAGACCAACCAGGTCGGCTTCCCTGCGAATTGAGAGGGCCAGCCCGTTTCAGCGTATTTATTCAGTATTTTTTATCTACTTATAAAATACTGCGGACAAAAAGTCCAAGTAGGGTGAGCAAAAATAGATTCCAATAACAGAAAACAAGGTTGCAAAGTGACCTTTACAACTTGATTTTGGTTGTAAGACAAAAAAAAAACTTGGTCATGATACAACCATAACGAAGCAACAAAAGAACTGCATCCGCACTAATGGTCCCGGGCACTCGGGAAATGCTTCCATTAGTTAATTCCAATCAGCTATCGTTTGTGGGAAAAAGGAGCAGCGAAAAGTGTCAGTCTTTGCGAAGATTGGCGTTAGGGAATGAGGATAGTGGTACCGAGCGGGTCTGCTTAACAAGGAGAAAACGGTACGCTGCCGTGTCCAAGGATAGCCTGTGGTTTACCATGTCGGAAAGGAACTCTAGACGACATCTTTTTCTCCGTGTTTGTAATAATTCACTACCACCAATAATAGTATCATTATAATACCAATATCGTTGATTGTCCATACATTTATGTGACAAAGAGGACATAATCTAACATTTGTTTGGCAGCTTAGCCCGTCATGTGCCGCTTAGCCCGCCATGTGCCACCAACTACCGACAACAGAAACATTCACAGGTGTATGAGTTTCCTACATTGCCCCGCCGCGGTGGTCCAGTGGCTAAGGTACTCGGCTGCTGACCCGCAGGTCGCGGGTTCGAATCCCGGCTGCGGCGGCTGCATTTCCAATGAAGGCGGAAATGTTGTAGGCCCGTGTGCTCAGATTTGGGTGCACGTTAAAGAAACCCCGGGTGGTCTAAATTTCCGGAGCCCTCCACTACAGCGTCTCTCATAATCATATAGTGGTTTTGGGACGTTAAACCCCACAAATCATCATGAGTTTCCTACATTACCATAGTGGCATTGCTTGTTCATTGTTTTCACGCAAAGTGCTAATCTGCAGCAGGACCACCGCATGCACCTTCTGCTTAGATAGCAATATCAGCGCGATCGCGTCGTCTCTCGAGCGGTGTACCACCAGGTAGATAGATATCAGTTTATGCGTATACGGCTGTGGCTGATAACGGTCGTACAGATATGCGCTACTGCTTGAAAGGCGCGTCCCGTAACGAGACAAACACAGAAAAAGAATATTTTCGGCGCTCTTCGCTCAGTGAGAAAACGAATCAAATAATAAAGGGGTGTGTCGTCAGCGCTGCCCCTTAGGTGTACCAGAAATATCGCGAAGAGCCTGTTCCACTAACACAATGACACAGTCTAATTTCGCAAATGTGTTGGAAGATGCAGCCAGTGCGAAAAAAATAATTTTCACCTAATTGTGGTGGTCAGAACTTCTAGTTTCCATAACTAGAAAAATTACTCACTTCCTTTCCAGTTTTTGTTGATTTCGCAACATTGCTATAATGTATTCTGGAATGTAGAATGACGACCCGTTAAGGTGAGTTGCTCTCTGAATAATTTATTTTGCAAATAGACTCATTGGACTATTTGTTGTACTTCCGCACTGATAAGCTGTTGTTTACAAGCTTGCATGAATTTTTGGGGGGTGTATGCTTTGATTACAACACTGCTGCTAATATTGTTGATCGAGACTACAGTACGGATTTTGTTAACCGTTTGACATGCTTGGATAGACCATGCAGTGCATGTGTTATCAATCATATACATCATCGCAAGAACACAATACACCTTAGGAATTTTCACCTTGTTTCTGGCCTGACGCTTATTTAGTTGGTGTCTCATAAGTCTTAAGTTAGCGCATCATTACAAAACGCTAATTTTACAAAAGTGTGGTTATATGACTGCGTAAAACACAGTGCAAAAAGATAGAGGACCGGCGGGCGGTAAACTAGCAGTTGTTCCGTGTACGAATACAACCGATGAGCGAAGGTCTTTTTCATAAATAGAAGAAAAACGGCTATGTGCGTTATCTAGCTGCTGGCTTTCATGAAGGCGATCGGGTGGGGAGCGGATGGGGAGCGAATGGGAGCGGATGGGGAGAGCGTCTGCTGCACTCCGTGGCGGGAACGACCGAGCGAGTGAGCGTGCAGCGAGCGTGGCGCAGCACGAGTCATCTTGAGCGCGCACCTGTTGTAGTGCTCGGCGCGCTTGCCCGGAATAGGGAGCTTCGACGGCGGCGGCAGGGTGCACGCCTAAGAAGCATCGCTCTTAACAGACTTGTTTCCTTCGTCTGTTGCATTTCTGCGCTGTTATTATGCGAAGTGTGTCGTATACCAACTCCCTCAAGCATCCACTTTGGTTAGATTGCACGTACCTCAGTATGTCGGCCACCATGGTTTCCGGTATACGGCCGTTGCCCAGAGGAAACACCGCCGCCGTGTGAAGGAGAAACCAGCCGGGCGGTAAGATAGGAGGGCCTTCCTTGCTGCCCCGGAAAATCTGCGGCCCACAAAATGAACATTTCCGGCTCGTCCTTTATTGAGGCGAAAAGCCTTAGATTACTCATCAGAAACGAAAAGTAACTGTAGGTGTCAACACTGGTGAAGCAATAAAAAACCATGAGATGATGACGGCACTATATAATGCCTTTACATGACATAACCGCTGGGTGAAAGGTGGGCCAATCACGGAGGCAGTGCAATAAAGATGATGACGCCATGCTATGACGTCATCTCATGTCATATCATCACTTGGAAACGGTTAGACCGATCACGGAGGCAATGTGAAAAACGACAATGACGTCACTATGTGATCTCATCACATGAAATAATCGCTTGCAAAGGGGTGAGCCGATTACGGAGGCAACGCAAAACCAGGTGAGGTGCAGAAAGCTTGCAATGCCTCCGATACCAAGGGCTACGCAAAACAATGTTACGCGCAGAGAGTTTTTGGAGGGGGGGGGGGACCCGGATATATACATCATGCAGCTAAAAGGAAAAATACAATGGCATTCAACTTCGAGTCGTATAAGGCAAAAAAGTGAGAACTCTATAAGGTCTCACATTTGCGTAAGGTCCGTCCGTGCTTTGTAACGGTCCGAACACTGGACTCTCACCCTCTACCTCTCTCGGCAAACGATAGCACAGCGGCGTAGAGCCACAGTTGCGCCACCACAGCTGTGGCATCTTCTCTTTGCACTCTCTCATCAATCAAGTCATTGCTGAGGTAGTGCAAAAATATAAGAAAAAAGGAAGCAGAAAAAAGAAAAAGAAAGACATCGAATAATCAGTCGAATGGCCAGAGGCTTTCGCCGAACACATGATGGAATTTACAAGGTGTCGGAGGAGGAGGAGGAGGAATAAACTTGACTCTAAGAAACCAGCAGGTTTAGGTGGCCAGGTCTAGGCCTCCCACGAGGGCACGTCAAGGGTTCGCCCTTGACGCCGCCTCACGGGCTTACTGGGTCGCCCTGGTTTGGTCGTCAAGATTGGGGCTCCGCAGAGCCTCATGGAACTTCAACGAAACGGTCGTGGTGTTAATTGTCTGTACTGTGCCGGGCACTCCCACAGCACATGCGGAAGCGTAGCCAGGTGAGTGTCACATCATCGGCAGTCGGAGGTTGTGTACACGTCCGGGAATATGAGACGCCGGTCCACGAAGACATTGCAGAGATGGCTCTTGCTGGTCGTACATGGAGCCTGGTAGTTTAACATGGAGCCGGAGATGGGACTTGCCTCGAAGAGCATGTTCCCCGAGGGTTCACTCATTTTTCACCCGAAAACCGCTGCAAAGCCTCTGAAGACGCACGCTAGAGTGCTCCGAGTAGGTTAGTGATGCCCGCGTGTGGCACTTTTCGCCTCGTACGCAAAGGAGACAACCTTGGAATCACACCACCGATGCTATGCTTGACGCCCCCTGGGAAGCAATGAATACCGCTGCGCAGTATAGGCGATGAGAGACCTATGTTTGAATGGGACCACGTTTTTGCAGCGGTGAATTAGAAGGAGAGACGAGAAGCTGAGGAAAGACAGAACCCCCTGTCTTTGAGTGGGCCATCGTTCAGTGCATGCGCGGCTTAAAGGGCCCATAATCCAAACCGAGTTCAAAGGTTAGACCACCGTTTCCTTCTCGCTTTCACCACCCTTCCCACAAGCGCCATCTTTCTCTTCACCGCTTAATTCTTAAGAAAAAAACGTGGAACGCCAGCCCTAAACGTTTAACCATGCAGCGTTTAGACATGCGCTCAGCCATGTAGGGCACATGCTGCGTGTGTGCAATGTTTCCAGCGATAGCTGCTACGCGGCGCTGACTGTGTCGTCAGCTACTCGCTTGATTGTTCACCCTGACGGTGCTCATCACTGTACTTTATCTACGAATAAGCAAAATGACTACTAGGTGTACAAAACTGGTAGGTAAAAGTAGACAGCTTAGTAGTCATAGCACCAACCTCAAATTTTCGGTGCCATATCAGGTAACGAAGTAGCCAATTTGACGCAAACTATAGCCAACAACGGCAACCATGCTGTTGGCACATGTTAAGGTAGCAGGTGGAGTCTCCGCGAGAAATTGCACTTGTTACCGGATATTGCATCACATCCGGTTTATGCGCGTTCCGCCGGAAGAATGGCCTCTTCACATAGATGGCACTAAGCCCCATGAGCTGCTGATGAGAAGCCATTTGCTGCGCTAGCTACCACTTACATTTTAATTGGACTGGCTTTCTCGCTGAAAGTGCTTATTCCCATTTCTAGTGTATATACACCACGCATACAAAGGCGTTTAAACAACGGAGCCGTTTCAGGTTTATTGTCCCGTTGGTGCTCGTCACCAGAAAACTATCACCATTAACGGCAACTGCCCTCATCTCGAGTCGCCTCGCAGCAGGACATGCCAATTAGGCAACTGCTAATTAATACGTTTTAGAATGTGATTATGTTAACTGGTTCATTTTAATTCAGGACATGCTAATGTGATCGTCCTGGTCATTATCTTGCCCCACAAGAACATTGTAATCAAAAGCTTGCCAAAAATCTAGATCGGCCAAAAAATCGGCTGTTAGTCCTGCCTTGCACCAGTTCATAGTGCAAGAAGCTGCCGGCACATTTAACGCGGCAGTGTTAAAGAGAGCAGAGTGACTTGTTGGGCTAGTTGGTTCATTCTTAACGTAGCTTTTGGCGCGAATATACATGTGTGATTTTTCCAATCAATTCAGTCGATAGTTGCGCTTGCCCGTCTCTCGTGTTTATTTCGCGCCAAAAAGCTACGTTAAGTGTTAAAGAGCTCGTATCATGGAAATTCGGGGGTCGTGTGTCGGCGTCGTTGGTTGCTACTGAAAAAATCATCCTTGTCCATGGCCGAAAATTCTGCGCGGCAAGCGTGTGCTCTACACTTCTTGGGTGAAAAACACCACACGAATCTGAGTAGCATGGGCAGAGTTAAAGAATTGTAATATTGTGAGGCATAAGCGTAAAAATTTATAAGTCGTCGAAACTTGAAAATCCAGCTACAATAAAGCACTGAGTCATGTTGGATCATGATCAGCAACAGCATCAACAAAGTGGGTAGATGCGCTGGCGCGCGTGTTGCCTTACGGACTATAGTAGTGGGCCCTTCGTGAATCGGTAAAAGAAAGGCCACAGGCATAGTGTGCAATTCGCAACTCTGCTTGCAGTATACATTCTAGAACACTTTCAAAGGGTCTATGTTGCATGTGCCGATGTTCATATCCTTGCGGCACGGTTGTGATGCCCACCGGTAAGCGAAGCGTGGCTAGATGTTCTACTCTCTTATGCGAAGCCCAAGAGCCCCATTTTTTTCAACAGACCTTCTTGGGATACTTTAACGCAAAGTTTTGGTCTGTCTGTGTGTCTATCTGTCTGTTTGTCTGTCTGTCTGTCTGTCTGTGCATTCGTCCGTCTGTCTGTCTGTCTGTCTGTCTGTCTGTCTGTCTGTCTGTCTGTCTGTCTGTCTGTCTGTCTGTCTGTCTGTCTGTCTGTCTGTCTGTCTATCTGTCTGTCTGTCTGTCTGTCTGTCTGTCTGTCACACTATTCATTTAGCCACCCCATTAACTTGCTGAACGCCCAGACCTCTTGAACTGGTGGCTGAGTTCGTATACTTGTCAACGTTGCCTATAAAAAAAGCAAATATTACGGATGTCGGAGATGCAATAACAATAGGTAAGTATTATGTGGTGTGTTCCATTACTATCGAATACATATTGCACCAGAGCGTATAGTGGCGCCAGATTTGTGCCAGCGTGAAAAAAGACGTCGAAGACACTCTTCGGCGTATGCAGCCGCTTCGGAAACAGGCGCCGCTTCGGAGACATCATGTGTGTAGGGGAGAATTTCGTCCATGAAGCACGATGGTTCGCGTCCGTACAGAAGGAAGAAAGGAGAAAAGCCGGTGGTTGTTTGTGGCGCAGAGTTGAACGCGTACGTGTCAAAAAGGAGCACTTGGTCCCAATTAGTGTGGTCGTCGGACGCGTACATGGCAAGCATATCTTCAAGGGTACCATTAAAGCGTTCTGTCATGCCATTGCTTTAAAGATGGTAGGCCTAGGTTTTCAAAAGGACAATGCGACATTCCTTCAGCTCTTCGACGGCGTTCGAGAGAGCGATGCGTCCGCGGTCACTCAGTAATTCACGAGGTGCACCGCTTCGAAAAATCAGATGGTGAAGAAGACAGGAAGCAACGCATTTCGCAGTGGTAGCAGACACCGCAGATGTATCAGCGTAGCTTGTCAGATGATCTACGGCGACGATAATTCAGAGGTTGCTTCGAAGAGTGTTGGGTAAAAGACCATAAAGATCAACCCCGACACGGTCGAGTGGTCTCGCTGGGCAGGTTAAGGGTCACAAATGGCCAGCAGTGCTGTGAGAAGGCGTCTTGCGGCGTTGACACGTGGCACATGTCCGAACGTACTGGCGAACGTGCCGATACCTGCCGCGCCAGCTGTACCTTAGACGAAGGCGGGAGTTAAGTCTTGAATACTCCAGCATGGCATGACGATAGTTATAGCGCGAGAACAAAACGACGACACAGAGACAAGAAGGACACTGAAGACACGAGCCTTCTTGTCTCTGTGTCGTCGTTTTGTTCTCACGATATAACTATCGTCATGCCATACGAACTAGCCCAAGCTGCCACACTTCCAGCACGGCCACACTGGGGGTCATCCTTAGGTCGCCAGGTTGGCTCCTTTCTGCGCGGGGAGTAGTTGTACCGGAGCATAGTGGCACCAGCTCGGTGCCAGCGTGAAAGAAGGCGTTGACGTCCGTGTATGGCTCGTGCTTGCCGGGTTTCTGCCTGAACCAGCTTGCTGCGGCTAACGCTTTATCAATAATAACAGGTGTTCATACGCGAACTAACTAGTTGCGTTATGTGCGTAGTTCTAAAGACACTAGTGCTTCTTACAGTGCGCTGAAAATGCGACGCTGAAAGCTGAAAAGCACCCAAATACGTGGTCAAATTTTTTAACCTGGATAACAAGGGTATATATTACACGTCGGAAAACCAGCTTATAATCATTTGAGGTAGAAATGCCCCCTGCATGAACTGCATACGTACGGTGCTGAAAGCCCCGGCTCGACCCAGTGGCCGGGTGTCGCATATGATGGTGTTGATGATGCCGAACCCGTCGAAAAAGGACATGTCGAACCTTTGGCTGAAGTTGCTTCGAATTGCGTCGTGCAGAGCCTTTTGCACTTTGCCCGCGTCGAACAGGGCGTTCCTGGAAAGAAATATTGCCCTCTACACTTGTTTGTTTGTTTGTTTGTATGTATGTATGTATGTATGTATGTATGTATGTATGTATGTATGTATGTATGTATGTATGTATGTATGTATGTATGTATGTATGTATGTATGTATGTATGTATGTATGTATGTATGTATGTATGTATGTATGTATGTATGTATGTATGTATGTATGTATGTATGTATGTATGTATGTATGTATGTATGTATGTATGTATGTATGTATGTATGTATGTATGTATGTATGTATGTATGTATGTATGTATGTATGTATGTATGTATGTATGTATGTATGTATGTATGTATGTATGTATGTATGTATGTATGTAGAGGGAAGTCAAAAGTTTCCAAGCCACCATACCATGTATTTCTAAATGAAAGCGTAGCGTGAGAACTTTTGTTTGACCAGGACTGTACTTACGTAAACGTATGTACGTTTGCATGCATACGTTTGTATGAACGTTAGGGAGCACTAGAATCCTTGTGCGCAGTGACGCGCCGAGCGGGCTTGTCACGTGGCATTTTTTGTTCTTGGCGGGCATTTGCAATCAGCAGAAAAACACTAATACCTAACTGATATAGAGTTCAAAACTGTCTAATCGGACGCTTCACAATCCGATCTACAACTTTCTCATTGAAATTTTTTATCTATCTTCGTTTCTTGAAAAGTTAGTTAATTAAACATAGCTAATAAAACAATATTGGAGTACACAAAAATAGTCTAACTCCAGGCAAAGATCAGCAACATGCATTTGCTCGCGTCGTAACTACGCGTTCCGCCATATTTTTAAACTCTGGCCAAAGTTACGTGGGACACCCTGTATATAGTACGTAAACATATACGGTGAGTGACGCTGACACCGGCGGCAAAACCTAGCCGGGAATGTCCATATAATTGCTATCGCAATCAAAAAGATCGTGCTGCTCTCAACTCACATGAGCCTTATGTACGCGGCTCCCCAGATGCCCAACATCCAACGGCCTCCGCCCTGTCGAATCTTGGCGTTCCGCACACGAGTGTCCAGTGCTCGGTAGCTGTACTGCCTCCACTCCATGTCGCTGTTGTCGTAGTACAAGCGCTGCACGCCAACTGCGAAAAGCACCGCATTTATTGAGGAAAAAGCATCACGTGCCTTATAAAACGCGGAAAGTTGACCAACACAAGTGATGCTGAAAATCCCCATCTCGTGATGACGTCACCATATGACGTCGCCAAGACAATGATCACCGAAATGTATGACGTAATCGTGACTTCATTAGAACGTTGCATCACTAAGACGACGTGAAATCACAGTGGCGCGACGTCATAGTGAAGCCAGGTTGACGCGAAAATTGCGCCTTCGTTCTGGATGACGTCATATGTGACGTTATGTGACCTGACATGATGAGGTCATGAGAATGCATAAGGAATCCTGCGATTTTCCACCCGTTCAGCTTAAGACATTCTATTGCGATGTCAGCAACCTGTTCTCCCAATTTCGTGATAGTAAAAAAATAAATAAATCCGGGCTCAACTTTTCAACGAGAGTAATTAGTGATACAAATAGGCTGTTAATTATATAACTGTGTGAACCTTTTTATTGACTTATTACTTTAAATTATTTCGACAACGCAGAACAGTACTCAATAACCTAAATTAAAATTTTTGATAGACAACTAATATTAGCGCCCTACCTCTGCAGGGTGAAAAAAAAAAACGCCGACTCAGTGAATTACGGGAACCGGTTGAGCGCTTCTGTAATGTCTTCTTATACACGTGACTTTACCTTACTGCGAGAACTAAGTTGCCAGCATATGTAGGGCGCTAAGTACGAGTTCTAGAGGACTAACAACCCTTTCTTTTACCAAGTGTTTGTTGACTGTCCTACAGTACGAAACTGATGATTCCACTTGAAATCACTGCGTCTGAAATGATTAAATGGACACTAAAGGCAAGCATTTCTTCAATTCAGACGTGAATTGTACCCAGTTCCATTTATTTAATCATCAGAGGTCTGCTCTTTAATAGAGGCAATAATTAAGGTGACTTCATTTTCAATTTCACGCCGAAATCTCCACGCTCGGCGTCACAGATTTCAAAAAAGTATTTTTTTTTGTATTTTGGCCACACTTGCCCAACAAAACTTCCCGGAACAGGATACAATAAATCTATAATAATATTTGTCAAGTTTGAGATTCCAAAACCACCGTATGGTTGTAAGGGACGTCGCAGTGGAGGGCTCCGGGAATTTCGACCACGAGGGGTTCTTTAAAGAGTACCTAAACCTAACCACACGGGCCTGAAGCATTTTCGCCTCCGTCTGAAATGCGGCCGCCATGGCCGTTGGTGGTGGTGATATCTTTATTTCTCCTAGAAAAAATAATAGATGAAAATTGAGGAGACCAGTACAGAGACTGGCGGGATACGATCCCGCGGCCTGCGGGTCACAGCAGCCGAGTGCCTTAGCCGCGACTACCATGGCGGGTTACGTTAATTCATTGCCTCCCCCCCCCCCAATAAGAGGACGACACGCATCATTTTGACTAATTGGGAACTATGTAAGACCGAGGAGTAAGTACCGCTGAAATCTATTACCTTGAAGCACTTGGTGTAGGAATTTCTAGGTGCTGACGGTATACCCGGAGTTTTCTTATTGCACGCTTTCGCGCTTGCCATGCGCTTTGACACGGTATTTTTAAATAGCACATTATTCATACGATAGAAAAAAAAACATCGTTGGTCTCTTTAGTGTCCCCTATAGGCTAAAGCATTGGGTGCTTTTATCTCAAACAAACAAAAAAAACGCGAAAAACGCGAAAAAAGGCTGTCGGCCTCAACAAGAAGTGATGCAAAAAGAAGCACCGACTGCTGGGTGAATTGGTAATTGATAAGCGCTTATGTATGTATGTTGCAATAAATTTTATCTAGTTATTGCGTGTTAGGCTTAGTGTTCGTCCTTCTGTGCTACCGTTTTTTTTTCGCGCATGCATAGATCATCGTCATTTCATTAGGTAACAGCGACGTCACCGACGGCTGAAATCTGGGCCGTCGCAACGGCTATACGTAACACTTGGGCTTCTACATGTCAAGAACCGTGCTGGTATCGATACCCAGCACCTCCACCAGAACTGTTACGATGGGGCTTGTTTATTGAAAAACCGAATGGCGAAGGGTAGCCGCGCCGACGCCGAGCTGCTTCCAAACAGACCACTTCGTACTCCTCTTCCTCCCTTCACACGTTCCCGCTTCAGCGTAACAATATGATCACGAGGCGCGCTGTAGGAAAGGCTCCACGATATTTCGATCATCCGTGGTGTTCTCTAACGTGAACGAGAGGTGATTCTTAAGAGCGAAAGGAAGAGAAAAGTGAGCCCGGTAACTGTCCGCTTCAGTGAGCGACACCTCAACAGTAGCTCACAAGGGATGGGGGTGAGGAGGGATAAAAGGGGTAGGAGTAAAGGTGTAGAAGAGAGGAAGAGACGTGAGGTGGTAAGCCAGAGGAAGCGACAACAAACTGAGGGCATAGGAGAGGTAGGAAAGATGGAAACACGGTCACAGGAGTTTGAGGACGGGGCACCACTTGCGAGAGCTCTTGTCGACGTCGGTAGATGGCGTAGAGCAAGTCGGGCAGAACGCAGTATACGGGCCTCTAGCATTCCACTTTCGTCGAAACGAACCACCGCTGCAAGGACGGCTGGCCATGGAATTCACGAGCCTCGTGCCAGCAGCCGGGCGCGTATACACTACCGAAGCGGTGCACTGACGTCACGAATGAAATCACGTGGCGTGATGCATAACGTGACGCCATGTGGTGACGTCGTCGCCTGAAATCACGCTTGTTGCAAGGTATACGGAGGTGCTGTAAAAACATGAAGGAAATAAAAAAAAAAAGAAAGGACGGAGCATTATACGTCGCACGAGTGAAGCGGACCGCATCGCGCGGTGGTCCGCTCTTGAACATCCTGCGTGAGCCCTTCCGGTCTGCGGCGAACAAGCGTGTTTCGGGTGCCCGGATTCTCTGAAATCTCGGCGAGTATCATTGTTTGCGGGATCTTGATGCAAAACGTGACGCGTTTGGCCGACAATCCCGGCTTCGAAACGGCATGGCTCGCAAAGGCTGGCGGCATGACGTCATGCTTCCTCCTTTCTTTCTTTTTTCCTCCGTGCTGTAAAACCACATCACGTGCAGAGCGATATCGTCGGGGTGGGGCTGGGGTGAGGGAGCGGAGTGGTTATTAACACAATGAATTGAGCATAAAGAAAGAAAGGAAAGAAGATAATGGCTTGCACCTTCGAGTCGCCTTGGGTGATGGCACCTTAGGTGCCATCACTCAAGGCCACTCGAAGAAGCACCTCAGGTGATGGAACCGTAGGTGCCATCACCTAAGGTGCTTCGGTTATTAGAATATAGGTAGACCTTTTTTGTGGTTTACCTAATAATTAAGAATCCACTTATATTCGTGAACAAGAAACAGCTATACTTGAGAGCAAAGCTAACAGAACGGCAGAAGCTCGCGGCTAACGCGAACAACGAGCAGGTCGGTTGTTTCGAAGAGTCAAGGTACTCACAGTATTGCTGCTTGCTCTCGAAGACCACCTGCGCGCTAGGCGAAGGGTCGTTGCTGTACGAGAAGAAGCGGATGTACACGTAGTCCGTGCACGAGTACGTCTTGTTCCACTGGTTCTGGCGCAGGGCCTCGAACACGCATATGAGCGTGTAGTTTCCTGCCGTCGGGATGCGAGTGAAAGCGCGTCCAAGTTAATGCAGCCTTCTACCAAAGGATACACGCTGATTCGGAAAAACAAAAATCACGCTAATCTGCCCATAACGAGAACCCCGAGTAGTATATGCGAAGAGACATCACTCGACTTCTGTAAAAAAGTGTTCTCGACTTCTGTAAAAAAGTGTTATTTATTCATCACCATAGACATTCGTGGTTGCACACGCAGTCGCTTTGCGCGCCCTCCTCTCCACCGCACCCACGCTCATGCCTTTATTAATATTAACTACTACTCTGCATTTGAGAGAGAGAGACAGGAGTTGCCTAAGCGTATCTATTACACAGAGCAGCGAAGCCCCGCCAGCGGTCTCCACTCGTACAAAAGCACGCACCGGATTGGAGCGAGCGTTCTATCGCACAGCCACCTAGTGAGCGCTCCGAGTACTACCGTGGCTACGACGATGGACGAGGGACAAACCCCGACCATAAGCTGCTTCGTATCTAAAGAGATATGTTCAGAACACGCAATAAAAACTTCGCGGGTCGTCGACTTGTTGCTAATATATATAACAGCGTCCCAGGCAAGTTTTTGGTGATCCATTAGTTAAGTGAACCAAATAACGTGGATAATCAAGGCCTTATTTTTTTTCTTAGATGCAGCTGTCAAAGACGCCTGAGAATATTTTGAGGCATTTTTTACCGTACTTTCTGTCCAGTAATACTGAAATTGAACCATAGATGTACTAGCGTGTCATATAATTAACAGACTATAGCAATCATTTCTAGCATATCTTTTAAACCCCCGCCCATACTCCCCCACCCATACTCCTAAAGAAATAGCACCTACAATAGCGCTCCACCAGGAGGGAACATCTCAGACCACGTGCACTCGCGCTTTTTTTTTTTTTTGAAGTTGAAAGCCCACTTTCCGGAACGGGAACTATAGAGAGGTCAAGATTGAAACGACGTGGTAGCTTCGGTACAAGTTAAACCAGTTAGGAGCATGTGTCCACAGGAAAAATAAAACGCATTCCTGGCCCAAGCAGCCGTGGCCACTTTGAGAGCAGCCCGAGGCCAGAGCGAAAGGTACGGGGGTTACAGTCGTGGCATTGTGTGCGACCTCAAAAGTACTCGTTGAACCTCGCGTGGGGTCACGACTTACGTTTACACCAGTGGCGATGTCACTAGGTACTGTTTATTCAAAGGAGCATTCACGCTTACGTTAAAATGAATGATAATAATAGAATACTTATTATTTCTCGGTGTTTAACGTTCCAAAACCACCACATGATTATGAAAGACGTCGTAGTGGAGGTCTCCGGAAATCTAGACAACCTAGAGTTCCCTGACGTGCACCTAAATCTAGACACACGAGCCTGAAGCATTTTATTTAAAAATTGATTTGATTGATATGTGGGGTTTAATGTCCCAAAACCACTATATGATTATGAGAGACGCCGTAGTGGAGGGCTCCGGAGATTTCGACCACCTGGGGTTCTTTAACGTGCACCCAAATCTGAGCACACGGGCCTACAACATTTCCGCCTCCATCGGAAATGCCATTTTATTTAAAAATGAAATTCAAATATTTAAAAGGGAACGTTCGCCGCTAATACTTGTTCAGAAGTGTCCACTTTAAAAGACAATCAAGCAAGACAAACGCCTTGACCTTCAAATTTTGGTGTTGGGAATATTTCAACAATAACCAGCCAAGAATGACACCAAAGAAAGTTTAGATGTCTTTTTGTAGCCTTTTTAACGCTACTGTGATAGCTATGTGTTAGAAAAATAAGTTTTGAGAACTTCGTACTCAACTATGATGGAGAAGTGAACCATCCTGATTACAGATAAGTGGGTATACAAACAAAATGCAAAAAAATAGAAACGTTCAAAAACTTGACTTGCTGCTGGCGCAAAAAAAAAAACAACAAACAAACCAGTGGTTGTCTTGGCAGTCATCGAAAGCCTTTTAGGTCCTACAGGTTCGTTCTCTGCTGCCGGCAAGTTGTCTTTTCGTCAACTTTACTTTTTTGCATTTATATTCACAATTCGCCTATACCTTCATTGGCTTGAGCTTCTGTTAGTCGTCATTAACGTATAATTATTTACTTGATTACGAGCTCGCAAAAAAAACATCAAATGCACCTAAGTGAAAAAGACACACAGAGCCAACTTTGCACACGATGTATTCCTGTCTCACAAGTCCATATCTTTTGTTTTGTTTGTGTTGTGCAATCCCATTCAGGTAACGCGGTAATGAGTTTTCCATTAGAAGACTAATCTTGCGTCGGAACACGAGCCCATGAATGGCAGCGTGAAGTCACGAACGACTAGAGGCACTGTCTACTGTGGATCGAAAATCCCACTAATCAGAAGTTTCCCGTGATACTCTAATAATTATGACATCATGCCTCGGACTAATCGCGCAACTGTTGTGCGAGTAGAGCACACTACAACGTACGGCAGGAACACGTGGCGCAGGAGAGGCCTCGAAAAGTACTTACGCACTTTGGGCGCAGAAGCTGAAAGGAAAAGGAAGATAAGGTACGAAGACGTTAGTATATTCAGCTAATCATTATTACGCGAATGTTATTAATGAAGTGAACCAGTGGCCGTATATAGCTGACTGCTATCTCTGCTAGCGTTTGAAGCAGACGCACCTACAATCCCGACTACTGTCACCACCTGTCGGCAAGACAAGCAAAGAAACGGCGGGCTGTTTGGTCACGTCATACTAACGTTCATGAATGGCCAACTGCCACTAATTGCGAGCAAGCGCTGACGGCGAGCGTGCGATAAGGCTGCAGGCCACAGTCATTGGTTCGATCTGACTCGCAGCCCACGACCAAAGATGACGTCACAATGACGTTGTATAAGCGTGACGTCACGCGTGCTGTCGCGGATCGGTCTTGGGCTGATCCAAGAGGTGCTGCACGAACCACGTTGAGCGAAGAAATATTCCGGCGCATCCGATCTCGGAGGCCGTGCAAAACTTTGTTGAAAATTCAGGCGAGGGGTGGGGAGGGGTCAAGAGAGTCCACACAGAAGACGTTGGTTCTCCTCGTCGAGTCCTTTTAGTTAACTTCATAAGAGACGTAGAAACCATCGTGAAGGCACAACAAAACATAACACACAAGAAGAAACGTCTCACGATGGTTTCTATGCCAAAGCACCCACTCGCCTAGCAGACAATTCTTTTGAAGTTCATAAGGTACCCGTAGCTTTTTTTTTAGACACTGCTGATACGAGTGTTAATTAAGAATTATCAGTGATGCTGCATTCACTAAGCTAGCTAAGCAGTACGGGTACTGACAGAATATAGTACTTTAGAATAGACTGTTAGCGAGTTTGAAATCCATACCGACTCATGAAAATACTACCAACTCATCAAAGCTCTCCGTTTCAGTCGGCCTACCAGCATACTGTCAGTCAACGGAACTAAACCTAAATGAACGACTAGTTGACTAGCTGATTGACTCGGTAACAATCTGCACTCACTAGACGTTGTCGGTGTTGTCGCCGGCGTAGTCGCTACGGTCGTTGGGAACAAACTCGTTGAGGACGACGAGGGCGGAGTTGGCAGTGGCGTTTTCGGCGACGATGGCGTAATCGGTGCCGTTGGAGACTGAGCGGTCACCGTTGTCGGAGTGCTTACAGAGGGCGTAGTGGGCGGAGTGCCTGCTTCGGTGACCGTGGCGTTCTTCGCCGCTTCGAGGAAGAAAGATACCGACAAGAGACAGTACTTAAGTTTAATGATAATCTTCTCGGTGGACTTGCCGAAATAAATGCTGATTTACTGAGCATGATACATGAACAGTTGCGGAAAGTCGTAGTTAAAATTCAGTTAGTGTTCACCTTGCAAGATGGCCTTCCCCCTTTTTTTGTTTTTCGTTTCTTGCACAGCCCCCCTTTTGAGCGCGCCCGTTTTCAAAAAAAAAAATAATATGGCGTCCATGACTCAGTGGGTCAGTATGCCGCCGCAAACACGCTGTGTAGGTCCCCGGGAAAATATACTCGTAGTATGACACTAAAATGTACATTGAACCATCTAGACGCGTTTCCCATTCATACTTTCATGCATGTAAGCTGAACGCGTTAACGATGCGAGCAAGCAAAAGCAAAACCAGCCACAAACTGCTCTACTACTTGCAGAGCAACACAAATCTGCGGAAATCCCATACTGTTATAGGCCTATGAATAAGACAGTGTCAATGATTACATTCTACTACTATAGATAAGTTGTCGGCGAGGGTACGCTGAAGTATACATGATTATGCTGTGTTTTCACTTGGCCTTGACAGCTGGGCCTAGTTCTATGAGGTCGCTGGATGCGGGCCTGCCTCATGCTTTAACGGCTCCGCTCTTATACAGTGGCTCTCTTGAAATAATTAACATAAACAACTAATTTGCCACAACCCGTCAAACAGCGTGAGCGTTCTCTGTTCACCTGTGGTAGGAGGGGGGCCGCCACTGGGACCCGGCCTATACGACGGGCTGTCAGTTTCGTCATCTGTAAAACATGAAGGGCAATGACAAGCATTTATTTATTTATTTATTTATTTATTTATTTATTTATTTATTTATTTGTTTATTTATTTATTTATTTATTCATTTATGGATACTGCTATCTTGGTTAAGATCCTGGCAGCGTGGTACATATATAGGCGCGTAAAAAAGGAAAATAACAAGGGATAACGATCAATTAGTTCGTTCGCACATGTGCTTTGAAGAACAATACGAAAAGTCAAGTGACGTTATGCCTGCGATTTTCAAATCAAACACACAAACTTAGCACGAGTGGAAAGAAAGAAAGAAAAACACACGAAGTATCTCAGCCGGACAAAAAATGCTTCCTACTAAAGGTGTGATTCAAACTGTGATAGATGATCTTGTGTCACAGTTTTCTCGGGTAATTTGTTCCAATCCACTATAGTTTTTATAGAAAAATAGAATAACAGACAGACAGACAGACAGACAGACAGACAGACAGACAGACAGACAGACAGACAGACAGACAGACAGACAGAAAGACAGACAGACAGACAGACAGATAGACAGATAGATAGATAGATAGATAGATAGATAGATAGATAGATAGATAGATAGATAGATAGATAGATAGATAGATAGATAGATTAATTGTTTAATTGACTTGCCTGTGCAGTCCTTACATTCTAAAAACTCGCTGCACAATACTTACCTCAGCAGGTATGTTCGCACGTATGTATATTTATTGTTGGGATTTTGGTTTGGAGGGAGGCCGTAGCGGAGGACACTAGAAACTTTGACAATGTGGTGTTTTTTAACCCGCACCGACATTGAAGAGTACAGAAACCTTTAACTTTTCACCTTTATTAGGATGCTACCGCTGGTATCGAAACCGCGAAGTTCTCAGAAGTGTGGCAGCTTGGGCTAGTTGGTATGACATGACGATAGTCATAGCGCGAGAACAAAACGACGACACAGAGACAAGGACACGAGTGTCCTTCCTTCTTGTCTCTTTGTCGTCGTTCTGTTCTCGCGCTATAATTATCGTCGCGAAATTCTCGTCAGCACCCTATAGCACCACAACCGCTTCACCACCGTGGCCAACGTTGCCCAAGGCAGACTCTCTCTCTCTCTCTCTCTCTCTCTCTCTCTCTCTCTCTCTCTCTCTCTCTCTGTCTGTCTCTCTCTCTCTCTTTCTCTCTCTCGCTCTCGCTCTCGCTCTCTTTCTGTGTGTGTGTGTGTGTGTGTGTGTGCTCGCGCTTGTGTGTGTGTGTGTTTGTGCGTGTGTGTGTGTGTGTAGGGGGCCGGCGTAAGTATCCCTTCCACGAAACTTACCGCTTATGTCCATGGATGCTGCAGAACGAAAGAAAGGAAAGAGTTGAACAGGTTCGTCAATTTATGAAAGTCATTGCACAAGATAACTGAACGAAAAACGTTTTAGAATGTGACACGCAACTACGGAAACTACAACGAAAACTACAAAAAAATCAAACGACGGAGCCCGTTAAAATAGAAACGCGAAAAAGAAAGGGCATTGTTCGCAACTAACCACATTGTTGCCAACCGCCGCGATACACGCACGCTGCCACACATGCGTTACAACACATCATGCCTCACATTACAACAAGCGGCCACTGTCAATGCACGTGCTAGTTAAGAAACCTTTAAAAGAGAATTGAATTAATCGTAACGCAGGACGACCGACGTATCGCTAAGACAGATCTTCTTCCTTTTCTTTTTGAGGAGGTATGCTTCGAGCATCCCTCACTGAATAACCTCCTTGCTTCTACCTAGAATAGTGATATAGGCAAACCTTTCCTCAAACTTACACGAGCTGCAGTGCGTTGGAAATGTGCCAAAAGAATGTTCTTGATCCAAAATGTCATTCTCCCTCGCTCAATCGATTACGTACTTGCCGGTCTGGCCGTTACACAGGAGAGCGGAATTTCGTAGAACACCACATCTCACAGGTGACGTATGGCCTTGCATTCCTCTTACAACAAGGTGTGTGGGGGGCAGGCAGGGGTCTTCTTGAAATCTGTGGGCACAGGCTCGACAATTTTCTTGGCGCAGAAAACATTACACGTACATTGTACATGTTTACCACCTTCTTTAAGGTTGTGTGCAACCTTATGGGCGTACGAGACCACTACTGGTATTCTTTTCGAACCGTTGACGTTTTTTTTTTTTTTTTTTTTGCTTTTAGCCCGCCGAAGGAGGGATTCAGCCACTGCTGCAAGACCAAGCGAGGATACCCAGCTGAATCCAGTTCTGCATACAATGAGAGCAAGACTTAGCCAACGTACCTTCCAAGCACATTAAAGCTATATATATATATGCACCAACTGGCCTTACAAGTATTACTGAAGTGTAATGAAAACGTAGGCGTACTGACTTCTACGTTCCGTTGGCTCCTCACAAGGACGGCTTCAATCCCACATGACCTGACTGCCTGCCTCCAGTAATGAAAATTTAAATTATTTTATTACGGTCGTCATTGATGCATCGAACTATTTTCATACGCTACAGCAAAACAATTATGAAAAATGCGAGCATATATTCCTTTTGTGGTATTTTTGGGCAGTTTTTAAGTGAAATTTATTAAAACAAATTGCGTATGCAAGTGAAATGTTGCATAATGCTTGCTAATGAGCCAGCGCTAATTTTAGTTTGCAGGTTAGCGGAGCGACAAAGATTTCGGTGAGTGATTTCAGTGACGATTAGGCTGAAAACAGCTCGATTAGGTGACGTGAACAGCACTTGTGACGAATCCGAGGGGTGAGCACATTTAAAGGTTTACATTATTGGATATATATACTCACATGTGTATCGAATGAAGAGCAGCATGAGGAGGATGATCATGATGATGAAGAGCACTATGTTGCAGCAGACGACGAACGATGCACGCGAGTTGTCCTCGTCATCCCTGCACCAAAAGAAGACTTCATTCATTCATTCATTCATTCATTCATTCATTCATTCATTCATTCATTCATTCATTCATTCATTCATTTATTCATTGATTCATTCATTCAATCATTATTTCATTCATTGATTCATCCTATAAATCACCAGCCAATGCGGTGAATGTGAGACAAATTATATACACTTATGAGGCACTACCGTGATTGAGGCCCGTATAGTTTGATTTAAGTACACGTTCAAAAAACCCGGGTGGTCAAAATTTTCCGGAACCATCCACTGCCACGTACCTCGTAGAGGTATCGTGAGTTTTGGACGTCAAACCAAACATTCATCATTGATACACTACCGAAAGACTGTTGTTAGCATGAAAAGCTTTTTAATCATACGGGCAGTCCAATGCGACATTCGGCATGTCAGGAGAGACCCATCGGGCACTCATAGGAGCTAGTCCGGGGAAGGTTGTTTTCTCTTCAAGAAGTTTAGTGCCGCTCACGTGGTCCTGCTGAATGAATTCGGCACATCTGTCATCACCATGCATCGAGATTTCAACAGAATGATCATCGCTGTGCGACTTCCTAAAGCCTCCTGGCTGGCTCGGATCATAGAACTGTCGCGCAAAAGCATGTGGTCTTAGATTGGAACGCCAAGTCAGGACAATTTCCGCATCCCTTTCAACGCATGCACTGTACTGAATAGCTGAATACCACATTCGTACACGTCTACTGAATATCTAGCGGTCGATAAAGGTCGGGCTGTGACGTCAGAAGAGTAACCACTCACCCACTATCAGACTGGCCAGTGGCCGTTGAGACCATGCTGCTCGTTTCTGCGTTGAAGAAACAAAAAGGTTATGCTTGCCAATGTAATGGTGCTCTTATTATAGTTCTCCGTTTGGGCTATTTCTATCCGTAAAAAATAAGAAAAATCTATGGGCCATCTTTAAGAAAAAAAATTAAATGCTCCTGCAAAAGCTTAAGTCACTATTTTGTATGGCGGCGCAGTTTATGGTGTGCAGATGTGTATAAGAATTCACCGCGTATTTACAGGAGGTTTTCGGGGCCCTAGATTGGGAAGAGTTCTACATAAGAGTTAATGGATAGTACCCCAGTAACCTGTGATTCGCTGATGAGATTACCTTGACGGGTAACTGAGGGGAAGAATTACAATTCGTGATTACTGAACTTGACACGGAAAGCAGAAGAGTAGGTCTGAAAATTATGCGCAAAGCTAAAGTAATGTGCCACAGTCTCCGCAGAAAGAAGCACTTTGCGATTGGTGGAGGGACGCTGGAAATTATAAAGGAATATGTCTACTTAGGACAGCTATCATAAAAGGTATTATTATTAATATTATTATTACTATTATATTATTAATCGCGTAGATTAAAATAACTAAGATAGTAAGGATGATCACAATCGGCAAGCATTCTCAAATCATGAGAGTCCACATAAAAACAACCGCATAGTTTATATTATATCCGCCAGATGCCGCAACCATCCCAGCTTCTCTCAATCATTCTATCAGCATATTCAAATGATTTTACTTAGTTCTCCTGGCAGGAAATCGGCTCTTATATTAATATGCATGCTATACAGCTACTGACTTGAAAAAAGGACCAGTAATTTCTATTTTAGAAGACTTTCTACCCGTATCTGGAAAGCCGAAAGCAATGACTGACCGACAGTGCTTGGGCGAGAAAAAAAGGAGTGTGAAGCAGTGCTCCTGCCTCAGTATGTCTGGTTGTCTTAGGAAAGCTTGGTGGCTAAAATTTACAGCCGCATTTTGTAACCTGCCCCGCCGCGGTGGTCTAGTGGCTAAGGTACTCGGCTGCTGACTCGCAGGTCGCGGGTTCGTATCCCGGCTGCTGCGGCTGCATTTCTGATGGAGGCGGAAATGTTGTAGGCCCGTGTGCTCAGATTTGGGTGCCGTTAAAGAACCCACAGGTGGTCTAAATTTCCGGAGCCCTCCACTACGGCGTCCCTCATAATCATATGGTGGTTTCGGGACGTTAAACCCCACAAATCGATCAAAACATTTTGTAACAGACGTCCCTCTACAATTACAATGCGGAGATTTTATCGCTTAGAAATCCGCAAAATAAGTTAACACAACCGTAGAAAGTGACACGTAATTACCCGACATTGCCGGAAATCGTCCCGTCGAGGGCTTGGCAGAAAAGGCGTTTCTCGACGCTGCACTGGTTGCACTTACGGCAAAATCGATGGCAGCACCACTGATATCTGTAAAGATTTGTTTCCATGCGTGAGCCTTTAGCGTATACATCTCCGCACGTATCATCCGTTAAAAGTTGGTGTGCCAAACTCCCGAACAAACATCTAGCTGAACTCGTTTGTCCCAACGACCAGCGTGCAGTGGAATCACCTTCCAGCCTCCATCGTCTCCATCAGCGACGCTGCGCACTTCAGATCCACTGTCAGCAATCACTTTTTGTAACCACCCCGCTGTTGTCTTTTCTCTTGATTGTTTATTATTGTACCCCTCCTCTCTGTAATGCCTACGGCATTGAGAGTAAATAAATGAAATGAAATGAAATGAAAAAGATGTGTGCGAGCGCGCGTGCGTGTCAGATCGCAAAAGCGCTGCCGGAGGCAGCCGTTGAAGAGAGAAAGTGGCCCAGTGTAAACAACAAGTTAATAATATAATACAAACTGGCGCAATCAAAAAGCAAGATGGGACCGTTGGCGCAGCATGTGACCAGAATATACAATCGACGCAACAAGTGTGTAGAACGTGTACTATGTGTAACCCAAACAGTGCAGGTGGGCGAGACAACGCATTTACAGTTGCAAGTTAGAAATAGTTAGTGAACAGTTGCAGTTGCAAAGCAAGCGCGATTATTGCGACAAGTAAACGTGTCATACATTTGGCGCAGAAAGTCAACTATAGCATTGCCGCTGCTGGTCTTCATAACGTTTTTTTCTAAATTAAGACCGATGCCGACTAATGAGTTTATTGATGGCTACTGAGTTTATTGAGTTATTGAAGGGGGGCCTGCGGCCTTGTCATGCTGGCATCACGCCAGCTTTTTCTGCAGGTCTCCTGCATCATGTATCCTTGATGCGAAATAAAGTCATTATTTTATATTATTATTATTATTATTATTATTATTATTATAAAGGCTAACGTTGTCTCACTCGTAGACGGTGTCAGCTATAGCGTTAATAGGGAGGTTTAGAATAGCGTACCGCGAGCCCTTGCGGTGCGGTCGCTGCCACTGCGCATGCGTCGTAACGCGAGTCGACGTTCGCGAACCGCACGCAAAAAATCCGAAATTGCGTGCGGTGATGGCGGCCCGCATGCATGTGGCCCGCAAGCGCTGGTTTCGAAGCTACGGTGTCGCTGCGATCGTGCGTTGCGGATCGCAGCGGGGCAAACGTTATTCTAAAACTCATATGGCGCCCGCCACACCCACAGCGCTTGCAAACGGTATTCTACAACTCCCTGTTGTTGTTCAATAATAGCGTACTACTTACGGTCTACGAATGACACGGTAGCTAGTGTTTTTTTTAATCGGGCCATCGTATCAGGCAGAAATGGCCGATGTGGCTGCACAAGAATGCCACGCGACATTGGCATTGTTAAATGTAGACTTTGTCTGCAACAACAAAACGCTGCAGAATAAATCGCTAGATTAGTCAAAAACGCGACTGACAGAAAGTACAGTCAGGCACAAATGAAACGTGAACAACCATTTACAAAGCAGAACAGGCGCCGAGAATGATACCACTAGAGAGCACCTTCTAATGCGGCTAGCGCGGATGGATCATGCCTCGAAGCAAGCGTGCCAGCTGGAGTCATGCTGACGTTAAATACATCAAGGGTGTTACAACAACGAACCTAATAGCTTATTCCTTAAAAAAAAAATTGCGTACATCGCTTGTTGTGGCTATTTGCATCGAATGGTGAGCAAAGAAAGAGCAAGGTACATTGAGCTTTGGTTGAATTGAACATCCTGCTTGACAAATTAGCCTTCATTTATTGTCACATTGCAGTCTAATTTTGCACATGATTACTTTGCTGAAGGCGGTACTCCGTTTGACGAGACGCGTTCCACGTGCTGCTTCCTGCTAGTCACTTCAAAAAAGGACAAAAAAATAACCCTTCCAAAAGCCAGTAGAGTGAGTAACGTCTACGTTTTGTTATTTCTATTGTTGTGCGAAGCCACTGATAAAAAAAATGTTGAGTACTTCAAAAGTATAATTTCTGTTTGCTTAAAATGCACATAAATGAACGAAAAATTGCCTAGCATTTATTGTCTAAGATTGCATTCTTCTTATGCAAGAAGAGACCATGAATGACTTATCAATATATACTTCATTAAAAATTTATTAGGATAGAATACTAGAACACCCAGAACTGAGCACATTAAGAACAATTTTTGTTGCAACAGGATATGGAGTGCCTTGAAAAAAAAAACGTATCAGTTTGACGCATCTTTATTTCTTGAGAGGTGGCGTCTGATACGTTACACCCTCGCTCTAACAGGTTCATATTTGAATTGTCATTAGACAATAGAATTGTCAATTGTCAATAGTGAATGCGTACATAGACGTACCAGAAAAGAAGTGGTTCCTTCAGCGGGTCCCTGACGTAGGCGGAGGCAAGGACTCTGGCTGGACCATGGAGTTGCCGAAGCAACCGAGGCTGTACTAAGAGACCAGGAACCTTGGCGGAAGTCCGAGTTGATCGCGTGGCTGACGCGACGCAAGCCGTAATCGTCAGACGCGCGGCGACCGGTGACCGATCGTCGGGATGAGAACACCAGCTGCGGTAACGTGGCACGAGCTGAACGATGAGGAAGATGACGAAGACAGTGATGATGATTGTTATGTATGGTACGAACCCACATCTGGTTTATCGCATTCTTCTGCAATTTTTCACGTTTTTTCAAAGGAACAATATTATTGTTCCTATTTAATTTCTCTTTATTTTTCTTGCGTTGTAAAAAAATGATCTCTTATGAGGTACAGTGTGGCCAATCCCCCATGTGGGTATGAGCCAAGATCTCCTAGGAGACAAGACAAGACAAGACATGGGCTTGTAAAGACAGAGCGGGCCCACGAATATAAAAGAGAAGAAGCATTGCACGCGGGAACTAACACAGGGAAATTAACCTATTTTAACCGTTCTATAATTCATTATTGATGGAATTCGTGTGACTACTTTTATTAAATTATTGGTCAAACAGCAGCAGCGAGTGTAAGCCATTCACAAAGTCAATTATCATCATGATCACCTTCTTGATGATGTCGTCACCACACTGTCATAAAAGATACCCACTCGTGCTTTGCGAAGATTGTGAGCGTCGAAAAGTGGTTGATTAATAAGTGGGCTTTAACGTCCCAAAACCACCATATGATTATGAGAGACGCCGTAGTGGAGGGCTCCGGAAATTTCTACCACCTGGGGTTCTTTAACGTGCACCCAAATCTGAGCACATGGGCCTCCAGCATTTTCACCTCCATCGAAAATGCAGCCGCTGCAGCCGGAATTCGATCCGTGACCTGCGGGTCAGCAGCCGAGTACCTTAGCCGCTAGACCACCGCGGCGGGGCGAGCGTTGAAAATCATCAAAGGAAATCAAGAGTAACGATGATGGTAATGATGATAATGGTAACGGCATTCTTCCTATACGTGTGAAAATTAAAGAATTGATATATATTGATTGATATGTGGGGTTTAACGTTCCAAAACCACCATATGATTATGAGAGACGCCGTAGTGGAGGGCTCCGGGAATTTCGACCACCTGGAGTTCTTTAACGTGCACCCAAATCTGAGCACATTAAATTACAGAAAAAAAAAACATTTAAGAGCCATTTAAGGGAGCAACGCCGCTAAGTGATTCCATTTAAAATTAGCAGCTAAGTAGATATTCTCATGACAATGCCTGAACGAGAATGTTCGCGAAGTCATAATTGATTGAATAGGAAGCTCCAACTACCTGATTCTTTCCGGATGTGCTTCTTTAGTAAACGCGGATTCGCCAAGCCAAGGCTTAATTAGCTGTTGAGTTCTTGGTACAAACTAAAGTTTATTTAGAAATTTTGAGTTTAATTATGATTTGCTCTATAAGATTTGCCAAGATCGACCTCAATAGCCTGATTGAGAATTCAAAACGCTTAATTAGAGTTTATTAGGCTTCAATATTTAGGCTTAACTATACCTTGTTATTTATGTCTTATCATGCTCAAATAAGTCTAAATAGACGTATGAAAGTAGAACTTATAGCGTTCAACTAGGCTTACTGAGACGGACTGACCTGGAACATGACAAATCTGCTACACCAGAAACGACAGAATTGAATGGAATCAATGTCCCATTGATTTGTCCTTGCGACAAAATAACATAGAGGGAAGGATGCCACAGCAGCTCTAGATAGGTGCAGAAGTGCAATTTAATACAATAGATTACAGTAAATGCTTCAAGTTGTTGTAGACACCCACTACAGAGCAATCGCAAATAAGAGGGCAGTTAGAAAGTTTAAATTAAAATGCAAGTTGTGTTTTCCCTTGATTCAGAAAGAAGAAACAGCAATGAAATAAAATATGGACAAAGTAAGGCGAGGTAAGTAGACAGAAAAGGAAGCTTAATTATCAAACGAAGAGGCTGCAATAAATAAAGCTAAAGTGTAAAGAAAGAAAATTGGGATAAAAGAATAATTGTATAGCCTAAATGCTTTTGAGCCTTCGGGAAACCCTTGTGAGCTTGCAGCCACAAAGATTATGCTCTACTTTATTCTAATATATCAAGAAAACAAAAAGAAATTGTCTTGTTTGTCTATTTTGTCCATTTCTAACCTCGATTTGAAATACATCATTGTTTCTATCACGAATCTCGGATAGTCTGGCCACTTTCCCAGTAAGCATTTTTAATTATTCGACGTTTTATTTCCAAACTCAATTTCCAGCTTGTTATAAGTCACAGACTACAACAACCTTAAGCATCCTGCAACTCGGTTCTTGGCCCATCACCCTTTGTTGGTGAGTGCCATAAATAATAGGTCACCATCATGATCTAACTTCATTTCATGATCATCACCTTCATCATCATTATCATCATCATCGTATCACAGAGCTCGCGCTGCCTCCTCGTGACGGGCAGACCTGTAGAAGAAGACAATGGCCACCACGTAGTGCGGCCGATCTGCCCTACTGCTCTGCCGATTCTTCGTGGTGCGAGGTAGAGAATATCGGTCGCTAGTTTGTTCCGTCCTGATTATTAACGGTCGGCGAGATGTCATAATTATGGGGCCAAGCAGAGACAGAGCAATACGTGTAATCGTAAACACCGCACCCAACTCCCAGCTGTTTGATTCACGCCTGTTAAGTAAATTGGCTGTTTCGTTTCTTTTTTGGCAGCGACGAGCACTCTTAGCGTCCGTCACATACGACACCAGGCAACGTGTACGGCTTGGCACAGGAGTCCACGCCACCACTCGGTTGTCTCAGCGGCATATCCTGCGATAAACTGAGGTATGTGCACTTCAACTTGCATACTTGAGTTTCACAAAGGGAAAAGTGAGTGCAGATCCAACGCATTGTAGGAGTCGACGCCATACGAAGCACTGAGCGAGTAGCAGCCCGTATCACTTTTTCTTTTTTGAAGATGATTGTCGTTCTTGGAATACTTGAACACAAAAGCGTTGGTCTTTCTGTCAGTGTCTGTCACACAGCCACTCGGCCGAAGTTTGGGCACATTCTGGGCGCCCACCCTTATTGGAATGGTGGCTACTTGTGGAGACTCTCGATAAAAAAAAGCTAATATTGCACATATTTGAGGCGCAACATCATTACGTAAGTATTAAATGGTGCATTCCTTTACTAGAAAACACATAGATACATAAATCTAAAAAACTCTAGTGTTTCCTAGGCCGCACTGATAATGCGACGCTATGTACTAAAACGCCCTCTGTAGACGATGTGGCGCTGTCACCTGTCAGTGCCTCTGAGTTCTGTACAAGCTCATGTTTACCGACGGCATTGCCAGATGGCATGCATACCTCACGTAGCGCCGCCTCTATTTTATCAATGCCAGCCAGATGCTGCCGAATAACAAAGAAGAGGCGTTGTCTGACGCAAGGCAAAACACGTGGCACGTACGTACGTACGTACGTGAGTATACATTCCTTGGCCAGACGTTCCATCCCGCTTCTCCTCTTCTTCTTTTGGTGTGTGCTTTTAGCCAAGCGTTGCCAAAACAATGGACATTTCCATGCACGCTGATAATAGTTCGGCAAATATCGTGGGCTTCCCACTAACATATACCTAACTGAGGCCCATGAAGTTGGTTCTAGTCCAACTGAACGTCAGTATTCGCGTTATCGCACACACTCCTGTTTTATGAAAACGTAGTGCACGGCAGAGCGTGTGATTATGCGCAAATAATAAACAGCATATCATAACAGGCCAAATATTCAGGAAAGTTGCTTGTAGGGCAAGTTGGTACATACTTAGTTTCACCACAAGTGAAGCCGCAATACGTCTAAATCCGGGGGAAAAAGAGTGGCGGAAACAAAGACACAGAGCAGAGTCGTGGCAATGTATCTGCTCTCTTTCTCTATTTCTGCCGCTCTGCCTTTCAGAGGCGAGGCTCCTTAAGGTGTGGGTCGTGCGTCTCCTGTGTGTAGTAGCCACCTCTCGTTCTAGTCCTTGGAATTCCCGCTGGATGGCGCTACTTGTGTAAGACGAATGAAGGATGAAAAGATGCGAGATGGCGGTACTTGGAGGGTTCACAAGATGGACGAACGGACAGACGCACATACAGACAGACGGACGCACATACATACATACATACATACATACATACAGACAGACGGACGCACATACATACATACTACATACATACATACAGACAGACGGACGCACATACATACATACCTACATACATACATACATACATACATACATACATACATACCATACATACATACATACATACATACATACATCATACATACATACATACATACATACATACATACATACATACATACATACATACATACATACATACATACATACATACATACATACATACATACATACATACCTACATACATACATACATACATACATACATACATACATACATACATACATACATACATACATACATACATACATCATACATACATACTACATACATACATACATACATACATACATACATACATCATACTACATACATACATACATACATACATACATACATACATACATACATACATACACATACATACATACATACATACATACATACATACATACATACATACATACATACATACATACATACATACATACATACATACATAACATACATACATACATACATACATACATACATACATACATACATACATACATACATACTACATACATACATACATACATACATACATACATACATACTACATACATACATACATACATACATACATACATACATGCATGCATACATACATACATACATAGGGAGGAAGGCATAGACGGATGGAGTGACGCGGCCAGCGGATCACTCCGGTTTGCTGCTGAAACCCTTCGAAGCTTCGCCCCACTCATTATCATTCACTCCGTGGATATGCTTTTCGACGTTTTGTGGCTTCATTTGAAGTTAACTAGGGCCAAGCAACGCTCGCGCCTAACTGGCGGGTATACCTGTGGAACATTTATTTCATTATTATGAAAATGGTTGCCAAATACTGTAAGAGAGATTCACGTTGTTCCTACCCAACGTGCACCCGTGCAGCAGGTTTCCCCTAGTTTTCCCGATGCACTGGCGTGGCTCTGTGGCAGAAGTGTGGCAGCTTGGGCTAGTTGGTATGGCATGACGATAGTTATATGGCGCGAGAACAAAACGACGTGTCCTTCTTGTGTCCTTCGTGTCGTCCTTGTCTCTGTGTCGTCGTGTTGTTCTCGCGCTATAACTATCGTCTGTGGCAGAATTCTCACCTGCCCCGTAAACTGTCTCGTTTCGATTCCCGGTGAAACTGTGCTGTGTACTCGTTGCATCCGTCTGAATTTTCGCTCACCGACGACGTTGCCAACGAAGGCTTCATATTTTATGGGACACCGGCTCCTTAACGCGATAGCGTTATGGAGCTGGTCTGTCCGTCCGTCCATCCCTGCCTCCCTCTGTCTGTCTGTCTGTCTGTCTGTCTGTCTGTCTGTCCGTCCCTCCGTCCGTCCGTCTGTCTGTCCCTCCGTCCGTCCGTCCGTCTGTCTGTCTGTCTGTCTGTCTGTCTGTCTGTCTGTCTGTCTGTCTGTCTGTCCTGTTTGGCTGTATGGTAAGCGTGTATGTACCGTGTAAGCGGGTAAGCTGCGACGTGATTGAGGCACGTCGGTGAGGAGGGCTCCATAATTTTTTCCTGCCTAGCGTACTCTAACGCGCACCGAAACCGTAAAGTGCGCAAACCTCTAGCATTTAGCCGCTATAATTATTAGGGAACAAACGGGGGTTAAGCATATCATAGTTGAAATCAATAAGAGGAAATGGACATGGGCCAGGCATGTAGCACGTGGACAGGATAACCGCTGGTCATTAAGGGTAACTAACTGGATTCCCAGAGAAGGGAAGCGGGTTAGGGGGAGACAGAAGGTTAGGTGGGAATATGAGAATAAGAAGTTTGCGGGTATAAATTGGCAGCAGCAAGCACAGGACCGAGTTGTCTTGCGGAACATGGGAGAGGCCTTTGTCCTGCAGTGGACGTAGTCAGGCTGCTGCTGCTGCTGCTGCTGCTGCTGCTGATGATGATGATGATGACGATGATGATGAATATGCGACCGCCGAGAACGGAATCGAATCCGCGAACTACGGGTCAGCAGCCAAGCGCCGTTACAAATGTGCAACCACGATAGGCAGATTAGTTCGGTGAAATCATCGATGGCTAATCGAAGTCACACATGTAAAAAAAAAATTGCCCCGTATCTGCATGTTACACTGCAAATATCGTCGAAAGACGATAGTCGTGGGTCTGGAGATGATGATGATGATTTGTGGGGTTTAACGTCCCAAAACCACCATATGATTATGAGAGACGCCATAGTGGAGGGCACCGGAAGTGGGTCTGGAGAGAGTGAACAAAACGTTTATTTGATATTCTACGCAAGAAAATTGGTGAATGATATTATTCTGGAGCCGCTGAGTTACCCTCTAGTTCACACTGAAGCATCCGCTTTCTGCAGCGACCGAAATTCTCCTGCCGCCGAAACGCAGCGTCGTTCGCACTGGACGCGCCCCGCGCCGCCGATTATGCTAGGTACTACGGGGCGAACGCGGGATGGATGCGCTGTCACCCGGTTGTTGTCGTGGCTCGCAAACGCCACTGCACTATCCGGTGGTCTAGACTTCGTTGATTCTTGTACACCGGCAGCAAGAAGAAGCAGTACTGCTTATTTTGCTGGCAAGTCGCTGTCGTGTAATGCATGAAGAGCAGAAAAAAGCGCCGACGCCAGTGGCGTTGGTGGGTTCGTCTTGCTCAGCAAGACCCTGACAAGCTCGGTCACACCAAACACAAGCTCGGTCACCGCTTTCACGAAATAGGGACGTGAAGTAGCACAGAGTGGGTTAAGCTAGCTTTGATTACAACGTTCAGTTACGGGCACCGCAACATGACAAGTAAGTAGGGCTTGGCCACCACTTTTCAAAACTTCTTGACTAGCGCTCCTATAGGTCCGTGGCGACCGATTCGGCGGCAGACGCCGCAAAAATTGGCCCGAGAGCAATCGGCACAGACCTTTCGGCGGATCTCGCCGCCGTCGAATCGGATTCGGCGCACATTCGGCGGCCGCAATGCTCAGTGTGAATTAGAGTGCCTCGAGCGTGCAGCGGAGGCGAACGAGCGCATCAAGTCACGTCACACGTGAGAGATGAGCGCCATCTGGCAGCTTTCTTGGAAAACGAAGCGCGTGGCTCGGAGACAGGTGTGCGCGCCCGTCTCAGAGGTGGTAAGGTGTAGAACGCAAGGCGACGGGTAGGTGCTACCACCTTGTCGTCTTAGCAAAGCGTTGGAAACACTTGCCTTTTCGTGCAAGCGTTGCATCGTCAGTGCAGCGTGATAAGCGCTACTGTGCTTAGAATTGCTTATGCATGCCTTTTCTAGTAAAATACACACATAAAGAATGTTGACGTGTTGTTATGGTGTCCCAGTCATGCGCAATAATTGCTTTTTATTTGACAATGGCACAAGTATGAACGCTGATTCTTCAGCAATATTGGTGGGCGCTATGGATGGGGTCGGCCGTTTGGAGCATCGTTTGGTGCCGTTTAGGGTATCGTTAAACACGGACACACATACAAATGTAGAGACAGATAGGCGGACAGACCAAAATTTTTGCGTTGAAGGTCGCGAAGAAAGACTACCGTCTTTAAAATAATGCATTTGATAACTCAGGGGAAAATTGCCTGAAACAGTTTTATAACGTAATGACTGCAGGAATACATTCACATCTTTCCATTAAAGTCAAGCTTTACTTGAGCGGGGAACGAGAGGAAAAATTTATGGATGCATCACGAATAATTCATCTACATTTTACACGTTGTGGCTATAAAAGGTGACCCGAACCACGGCTTGGAGCGATATCCCTGCAGCGTTGGTGCAAAAACACGACACGCACTGCGTAATCGCGTTTGATAATGCAGACGGCGCACGGGTAACGCCGACGAGACGCGAGCCAACCAAGCCGAGCGCAAGCGTCTTAAACGCGTCCGCCGCTCTGCTTCGTCCATGCCCCAACAACGATCCGCCACGTACGGCGACTATCCAGGAGACTGGGTGAAGCACTTGTTTTCCACGTACCCAGGCACAGCCCGCGCAGTAGCCAATCGGAGAGTAGCGGTACAGCGCTGTCTAGAATATCCTCACTCAACTGCAGTTTGTATATACTTCTATAAGGCAGTGCCGTCTATTATATTGTTCGGGAGATACTGCCTTCAATCTCGTCTCTTTTTTCGGTTGCGCGTGACGCATGACAAGGTTACACTAAGAGGAGCTTCGCCCCTAAAAAAAGGCAAAGTATCGCAATTACAATGGTTACGCCAGTGGGGACACGAGTGTGAGCAGCTGCCTTTTTAAAACTTTCGCGGTCTCTGCCTTCTTCACGAGCAAACACATCTAAAACACAACGCACAAGTTCTCAGCCTCCGTGCCCCCATGAAAGAACTCACATGTGGGACGGGTACCTTCCCGGTAAAAAAAAAAAGAAAATCCGGGAGCCGCGCCTGGTAATGCGACACTGAGAACAGCCTGGAAATATATGTGCCCATGAATGTTTGATTCACTCAATGTCCTTGCATGAAGGTTTCATGTTTTTCGCAGGCATCGTGAAACAACAACCGGGACAAAAGCCACCGGCTGGCCAACCTCCAGCACCTGGAAAGCATACACCATCAAGTGGGCAGACTACAGCTAGCCAGAACGCATCGCCTGTCCGTCATCCAGCACCGGACAAGCAGCCACCACCGAACAAGCAGCCACCAATGAGCCAACAGCCACCAACGGGCCAGCATCCGTTACAGGACCAACAGCCACTTCCTGGCCTGCAGCCGATGCCTATGGGCGGGATACAGGATCCGAATATGATGCCCATGGATGGCATGGCCCCCGATGAGACACAAAACTTGATGTGAGGGAACCCTTGCGTTTTGGCATGTCTCTTACACAATAATACATGGCGTAGAAAGGAATCTCAACATACACACTGTTGAATGCACCACGCATAGTCAAAGTAAACACTGCTTTTACAATTTACGGTGACGCAGTCCTTAGTTTACTCTAAGCCGACGGCAGGGGTGCAACTCTGGTCACGTGGCTTGGTGATGTTATCTGCCTTCATGCGTTTTTATGTGTGCTGTACACATAGAGATGCCAAATTGATAAACGAAATCTGGGGTTGAGGGTTTGAATGCCCGTTCCTGCCACGGCAGTGGAATACTGTAATGAACATGTTCGTAGTGTTAAGCGCGGAACTGAAACAAAGTGGGCGGGACAAATAGTAAGACATACGCAAGAGCTGTTACCACCTGTCCCGTATTCATAGTTATAGTTCCGTGATGAACACTATCAATATGTCTTGCCGACAAGTTGAAGGACCTACTATTAAACAATAACGAACACAATTTGTCGTAGATTTGACGTCACCATTCTTTGGTGTAACGCTAACCGGGTATCACCACTTCAGGGACTACGCGTTGGACCTGAACCCGTACCGCAAGACCCTCGAGGTGTTTCTCATGCTGTCCATGCTGACCACGTTCCTTGGTGTGTTCGGATACTGCATCCTTTCGTACATCATCGTCGAGTACTTCTGTGAGTCTGGTCCGCCTTTGGCTGGAGTATTTCAGAGCGAGCGTGTCACGTGAGCATGCCAATGTCTTGCAATTTTCACAACTTCAGGTTATTTCGTGCTGTTTACAACTTATATGTCTTCTTTCCCGTGGTCATTTTCTACTATTGGACTCTCCCTATCAAGAACAATTTGGATTGTGATCGGATCACGCCGAAATGAAAATATTAACACACTTTCGGATATAACTCATAAAGATAGATAGATAGATAGAAATATAGATAGATAGATAGATAGATAGATAGATAGATAGATAGATAGATAGATAGATAGATAGATAGATAGACAGACAGACAGACAGACAGACAGACAGACAGACAGACAGACAGACAGACAGACAGACAGACAGATAGATAGATAGATAGATAGATAGATAGATAGATAGATAGATAGATAGATAGATAGATAGATAGATAGATAGATAACCTGGCCCAATCCTCCACGCCGGCAATAATTTACCAAGCACAGGTAGGTTACACTTTATTGCTTCAAAGTTTTTCGAGATAATCACTTCTCCCTAACCGGTGCTAGGTGTTTCTCGTTGGCACAGACGGACGTCAAAAAATCCATTATGTGCGCCGTTTGTAGCTTTACTGTAAATCATTGATTGAATGATATGTGAGGTTTAACGTCCCAAAACGACCATATGATTATGAGAAAGGTCGTAGTGGAAGGCTCCCGAAATTTCGAACACCTGGTGTTCTTTCACGTACGTGCACCCAAATCTGAGCACACGGGCCTACAGCGCTTCCGCCTCCATCGAAAATGTAGCCGCCTCGGCCGGGATTCGATCGAGTGACCTGCGGGTTGGCAGCCGAGTACCTTAACCACTAGCCCACCGAGGCGGGGGTGGATTTACTGTAGATGCCTTCTATGGTCGTTGCATGACGGCTGAATAAACAATGTTCGAAGATGCATCTGTTTGCAGCGTTTAAGCGAGGCACAACGGCGTGTTGACGTATGGTGATGACGTGAACGTGATCGTAAAGATTCAATCGACGTATGCAGTCGCATCCGGTGGCCTACTCCACAAGGCGGGAGTGGATATCGAACTGTGCGTCGACGATGCCTGCGGCGAGTATGGTGAGTACCCGTCTTTCTTATCGGTATTACCGTATCGCAGTCCTGAGGTGTGCTCCCGATAAGGGATGCATGAAGGCCGTCTTTTCCCCACTTCAACTTTACCTCATCGTACAAAATTACCGCACTCTAACGCCGCGGTATTTTAGGGCCGTCAGCGAATGCTCACAGCTGACGTTAACGGGAAGCTGATTCAGATATTCGTAGCGCTTAGGTAACGCTATCGGTTCTTCCTCTTCCTGACCACCTCTGCCTATCGAGAAATAACTTACCTAAAGCATTACCCTACATAGCGAGAAAGTAGACAGCGGAAAAGGACGAGACGACATAGACGCTGGAAACAAGCTCCTTCTATTATGCTGCTGGTTTTCTAGCTTTGTTGAGCTGTACGATATTCTACAAAAAAAAAAAGACAAACAGTTCAACTCCGATCCTACTTCAGGAATACAACCTCCTGAGAACAATAAGAAATATCAAGGTTACCTTCGCATTTGTCTTAAATTAATGCATGAGGTACCATGGGACTTTTCTTTTTGGTGTTGCCTACTGCTCTCATGGTACAAAGCTGCGATTGACGGCGGTGGCCTTCTCCACCGCAGAGCATCGCACCATGGGCTTTGTGAAGTGGAAGAGCAACCCGTGCGACAGCTACTTCGAGTACGCCTGTTGGGGCTTCCGAAAGGAGGCGGTCGATCTGAACTACGCCGACTACAGGCCGTACCACGAAGTGATGGAGATCGAGTACGGCATCCTCATCGAACTACTCTTTCAGGGTACGCGCGTCTCGTTCACAGTGATAGTGAGGTGGTGAGATAAGCTGTAGTTCGCTAAAGTTTACTTCTAATGAATCTTCAAGGGGGCAATCATATGGAGACAAAAAAAGAGAAAAATAACGGCATATTCGGCAAGTGAACGATGACGAGAGGGCGAAGCAATTGTGTCGTCTGGTGTAACCGCAAGCTACCCATGACATTGACCACTGAGGTATGTAAATGAGTGACAAAGCGTTGCACAGCTATAATCCATGTTTATTGGTCATAAATGGTACATTGTGCTGAGTTGTAAATTTTGCTTTGACTTCTTCATTAATACACTGTGGTATCGCATCTAGCCTGAATCGGACAAGGACGAGGCCTGTGCATGTTCCCCTGGTGGTTGTTGGTTGCTTCCAGTGATACGAGATACATCGTTGAGCCTATCGAGACGTCTTATATGCACATTCCAGTCGTTATCCGTGATCATCATCTTCATCATCGTCACAGTCATGACGCAAAGTGGGTACCTTACATGTGCTGTGCGGTTATGGCGGAAAAAGAATGTGTGGTCTGGAACGCGCTTGTTCTTCATCAGCATCAAGACTATTCTCATCGTCAGCGGTGGCTATGGCGTACAACGCAAACACCAACAGACAACTCTCCTCGGTATTTTTTGGCACTAAGATTTTGAAATTATGCATCTTTACCGACCCGCCCACCTTGCAGCACTCACCAACAGACAAGCATCGACCATCAAGAGCCTCGCCCTTGAGAAAAAGGCTGTCAACTTCACCCCATCAAAGTTGTCCTTACATTGAAGCTAACGTTCCCCTTTGTCATGCTAATGTGTTCCTACTGCCTACGCTGGGCGTATTGTTCGTTTCTCGGCAGAACGGGCAGTCTTGGCCATCCTCGAAGAACGAAAGAACCCACACCCTTCTCCATCGCACCTTTCCCTGACCTACTTCTTTGCCTATAGATGCTGGCTTTTGACGAGCTTCCCACCAAGCTTTAGCCTCACGCCCCTCGGTGCGCCTGCCATTGACCCCCTTTCCATGAAGCCTCACTTTCGCCCAATTAGTAGAACATCCCTCCATAGATGCCTCTTTCAGCATAACACAGCCCTCCACCTATTTAGTGAGCTTCCCTCTAGCCAAACTGCAGAGCCACCTTACCGGCGTTACACCAGCACCGGAGAAGGATCAATCGAGAAAGGCCTCGCTGTTCAAGAAACGCCGCCCCGTTCAGCTTCCTATAACTTTCTGGTCCGTGCTCCGGTGTGCCTATCAAGATTGAATGGCTTTCCTACATCTTTTGGACACGCCGGTAGGTGAAGTGCGCCCGACATCTTAAAACAATGTATTGTCTTCGAATCAGCAAATTTATTGCGATGCAGGAATAAAAAATCGAGAAGGTCCGCGCGCTGCGATGGTTCAGTTTAACGTTAAGTTAACGCCTTACTGAATGCTGTTCAGAAAAACATACATAAACACGCGATCCGTCGGCGCGTTGTAAGAATGAGCTAGTGCAGACGAGTTGTGCGGCACTGGCAATGGACGACGGGTGGCTGCCGCATAGTTAATAGATCGCTGGGCTAGTAGTGATTCGGGCTGCGAAAATGCTTGCCTGATTTCATGCCGCACTACTTCTCCAACTGAAGCCATCGCCCGTTCTTGCGGAGTCACAAGGAAGCTGCGGATCTCCTCACGAACAACCTCGCGAATAAGCTCACGAAGAGAACCGTCACTGCCGGCCGTCAGAGCAGAGACGCTGATTGAGGCACCGTTTGGTCGGTCGTAATAGCGACATAGTTGCTGCAGTGCGCGCTCGATAGCTGTAGCCTCTTTGACGAATTCCGCAACGGTCGTCGGTGGATTGCGGAGAAGGCCGGCAAAAAGCTATTCTTTGACGCCTCGCATCAAATGACGGAGTTTCTTAGCTTCCCGTCCAAATAGGCGCGTCCTGTCTTCCGCAAACATGGCGACACTCTCATTCGGTTTCTGGACCCGAGACTCGATGAGTTGCTGAGCAAAGTCATGGCGGTAGTTGTTTGCGAAGGTGCTGATAATTTGCTGCCGAAATTCATCCCATAAAGACAGCGTTGCCTCGTGGTTCTCATACCACGTACGAGCGCTGTCTGCTAAAGCAAAGTAGACGCGTGAAAGCATTAGCTTGGTGGTCCAGCGGTTTGCCTTAGCGACTCACTCATACTGGACTAACCAGTCCTCGACGTCTTCATACGCCTCACCATGGAATGTCTCCAGAATCTGAGGCTGCTCAAAAGTAAGCCGGGAAGCACCTGCAGTTGCCATTTCTCCAGGCGGAGTGCTTTGCTGGGAAAGTTCCAGGGGAATCACCTCAGGACTAAGGCCTCGCTGTCGGCGACTGTAGCGGTGCACAGGGGTATCCACTGAAGGAACGGGTTTCAGTGTCGGTGCCGGACCGCGGAGGAGTCCCGAGCATCAGTCGTAGAAGCCCAGCACCTCCACCAGTGTCACAACGTGCAAAGAACAGGACACAAGGCTTCCTTTCCACGTTAACAGCAAGGCTCTATTCACATACAAAAACAAAGCGCAAGAGCAGACGCGCAACGTCGTCTTCCTCGAAAAACGCCAGAGACTGCCGCTAGTGATGCTGGCTTCTTCGTCATTTTGTGTTTACGGCTAATAACCGTGATAATATATATACGGTAGAGTTTGTAGCCCTCTTTGTGTTCCTTTCTAGATGTCTTACCCATTCTCATGTAGTAATGAAGCGATAAACCGTCTAAAAGAGTAATCTTGCAGGCTCCTATAGGTTTCGCCTAGATAACTTGGCGATTATAAATTCTCTCGCTTGACATCGGCTTGCTTTTGAAACATTGGCTCCAGTGAACTTTCCCAGTTGAATGAATTCATCACCATCGCACGCGACAACTTGTCGGCTTGGGCGAGTCCGTCCACCTTCCGAATAACATCTCGCGAATAAAAAATGAAAACAAAATGAGGACAAAGCTGAGCAACTCACACAACAAGACCGACTCTGAACTGCAAACGGGAATTCCATTGATCATGTTGTTGTGGTTGTTCCTCAGCAGTGTCCTCGTTTTTGTTACTGTTTTTTGTTTCGCACTGCTATAGTTATTCACATCAAAGTGCACAATGTGGTTAGAAGCTGGTTGGTCGTAAAATGTCACGGAGACACAGTCAAATATTCAAAAAATGGTCGTGTTTGTCGCCTCGGCGTTCCCATCAGATGCTCCCGACCAATGGCCAACCAAAATAATGGAGCTCCACCGGCTTGCCAAGAATGCGTACCGCCTCTGTCGAGCTAGCGAAGGTAAGTTTTGACTCGGAAGCTTACGAGAACAGGTATACCTTTGGCTAGTTTTTAGGGATCTATGATAGTGTTTTAGAGAGCAGGACCACAGGAAACAACGGAGGAGAAGGATACAGGGCGATTGTTTATTTCAAACTACACTTTGTTTTCTGAAACCTGCCAGGTGGTTCCTTTTTTTTTGTCTTGATTTCGTTTTTACCCTTCTAATTAGCATCGTGAGTTAGAGGCGTAGTTTTCTCACTTTTTTCACGCTGCTACATTGTGTGCACGAATGTGCATGCGCGCGTGCGGTGTGTATGTGTGTGCACGCGAGGGGGGGGGGGGGTATGGGGTGACTTCCTGGGGTGCCGAGCAGGGTTGAGATTGAGTTAGCGGCCGGAAGGCACATAATGAAGTTAGGAGCCCGTTCCCATCCGAAAAATTGGGCCAAGTTTCGCCTGAACGTGTCTGACGAGCAACTCTATTTTTTTTCTTGCTCTCTTTCTTTGTTTGTTAGTTTTTTCCGGCCTTTTTTCTTTACTTCTTTCTTCCTTTTTTCTCTTTCTTTCTTGCTATCGATATCGCTACGTAATATTGCCAGAATTATTAAAGGGGTCCTGCCATGCTTTTTCTTCTGCATTCTGCAGCGCTGGAATGCATGTAGTGCTGAATGCTGAGGTGAACGCAAAAAGAATGATCATAATCGGTCCCCCGTTACGGAAGTTATAAGCCTGTAAACTTCGAAACCCTAGCACTTGACGAAAGGAAACGTTTCTTTTCGCATTTGTCTCCCACTCATATCAAGGGCCGGCTCCAGACACCGCGCGCCTTTTACAGAGACATGCCGGACGACTCGCCTTGTAGCGGCAGTCGTGCAACATCATAATTTGCAATTGCTTCCACATTTTCACAACAAAAACACAAAAATTTTTGTATATGGGGAAGTATACAGAGTGCTTTTATAATTTTCAGCGCACTATTTCGCGCCATACGAATATTACGTGCGACTTGTCGCCTCGAACCAATCGAAACGCACGGCCAATAGAGGTTTTTAGTTTGACGTTTTTGTGGTCCGCCCCGCTCCGGGAGCACCCGCGAAACCGCAGCGGAGCGGCGGCTGATTTTTCTCTTTTAGTTATTCGTTGCCGGCAGCGAAGCGAACCTTTCGCACTTGCAGCGCCCTCTGGTCGTTTTCATCGTCGGTAAACAAAATAAAAAAACATTTTTTTCACGTATACAAAGCAAAACAATAACGTATAAATTATCTTTTCATGAAGTATTTAGAAATCCACTTTCAATGTATTAACCGTCTATTTTTTTGACAATGAAGCAAGCTCTGACTCAAAAGCCAGCAAGGTTCCATTCCAGATCCATTGCAAGCATTCACTGTGTGAATGCTTGCAATGGATCTACGCTCCGCTTAGGTGCTAAGCGGAGCGTAAAAACGTCAAACTAAAGACCTCTAATATTGTCATTCCCTTACGCTGAAGAGTCCTTTCCGTTTATAAAAATAGCCTCTGTGAGTCGCTCTAGTCCTAAAACAGTGTGATTTCTATAAATCCATAAGAGCTTTGTTTTCGGCGTTGCCACTCGTGCAACGATATCGCTACATTCCACAGTTCAAGAAGAACCGATCCAAATTGCACGTTTCATTTGTATCGCAGGGTCCCTTCAAGGTAGAAAAGTACTAATTGTAGCCGACCAGCAAATAATAGCAAAGACAACAGTGACAATGGTAGTGCAATGGCGGAGTTCTTGTAATGGCCGCTATTTCGGCCAAGTTTTTACTTTAAAGCCAGTACTAAAACTCTGTGCTTGCTGTTTGTGCCAAGGCTTACACGCCGACCTCGTGGGAGAACTGTACTCGGCCAAGTCCAGGGGCGTCGGCTTCGTGCTCAGCAAGTTCGAGCAGCTGCACCCAATATGGTGTTTTTACACACCAGTGGTAGCGGACGACAAGTGTTACGTGAGTTTTTTTTTCTGTTTTTTTTCTTTTGCTCAACATCCTTACGTTAGTGAACCCTGCATAAAAGCCGTCATACGGGGACCACGACTGTGGTACATAGAGTGACTATGGTGCTAGGCTGCTGATCTTCAGGTCACGGGTACGATCCCGGATGTAATGGTCGCATGTTCAATGAATGTGAAAATTCTGGAAGCTAGGTTACCTTAGTTGGCGTTATATTTAGAATAAATTCAAGCTACCCCACCTGTCATGACTGTCCGAACCAAATTGAAATCATGTACTCCCTATATTGGATATTTATGGCGTCAACTTCCAGGCGCTTCTGGATAGTTGGCATATCCATGCATATACAAGCCATTGGTTTTAAGCCGGAAGTTTCAGCGTCTTGGAGAACTTCATAAGGGATCCTGACGTAACTGTTCAGCCAAATGTGATACTTGAGAAAGGAACGATGAACCTTTAGCATTCAAAATACGTGGTTTTCAAACGAGCATCCAAAAAGAAACGTCCACGCTTTGAAAGGGAACCAGTTTGTTCAACACCCCTACATAGATCGATGAGTAGGGCGTAACGGTTTCACGGGCGGAGAAGGAGAGAGAGAGAGCGAGAAGCCGCTTTCTATTCTGTCAAAAAAGCGTTTTTCACAGAAGCGTGGCGGTCAGGCCGTGCTTGGCCGCCATCTATCCTCGGGCTTGTTGTACAGCTCAGAGCTGTATCTCGAGGCACGGATTGTGGAGTACATCTTTCCACGCCTCGAGACTCGCTGGTTAGATTCCACGCTGAACGGTTTTTCGTCCACGATCTCCTAGGCACCAGCATATCTCTCGTTGATCGGCTCGCCGTCCGCGCACTCCTGGTGCCATATAGCTCCCACTGACATGTGCCCAGTCCTCGGACTCCTTCAACCATGTCCCAATCTTTACTTCTTATTCTGTCCCTTTTAATCCCTCCTTATCCCATTCCCTAGTGAACTACTGCTGAGGTGTCGCACTGAGCTGCAGACAGTTGCGGGTCTCACTTTTCTCTTCTTTTCTCCTATTTTAAAGCCACTTGCCTACGCCTCAGACGAGAGAGGGGTTAGGAGATAAGGGGGGGGGGGGGGGTTCTCACTGCAGTCCCGTAAAAGGAAAAAGAGGGAGCGGCACAGAGAGCAACGCGGACTGAAAAGATCGGAGTAAATGTGTGCGTAGATCTGTGGACACGGGACGGAGTTCGTTTGGAGGCGACGCCACGCGATTTCTCGTGGTTACGTGAGTCTGGGATGCGGCGGTGGTTTAGTTAGACGTGCGAGACGATAGTGCTGGGCTATTTTGTGATAGAAGGTCAGGGGTCGCCGATGTTCTCGGAGGCCGCAGCGGGGCCAATCGCTCGATTGAGGAATTATCAAACTTGCCGTTGGGCGGCCTTACTAATTACCCGGGATTGCCGAGTCGGCTGGGACCCAGCAGGGATATGTGGGAAGCGGATCCTCGTATTCACGCTAGGCGAAGAATCGAAGGAGCCGAAGTGCACCGGGGGCAACGGTATACCAAGACCGAAATGGGAGATGGCAGATTTGGAGTCAATGAGAATCGCGATAAACCCGAAGTATACCGTTATAGCTATAGCCGCTTCCTCGGCTTCGGCGGTGTGCATAGGCTCGGACGGAGCCGGCTACTTGCAAGACTGCATTGTTGTCGATGGTGATGTCAGCAGCCATTACGATGAGCGTGTAGGTGCTTGGATGAGCGGGGTAGTAGACTGACGTACCTATAGGCCGCATTGGGCCGCGAGGTGTATAGGCATCGCATAAGGCTCAAGCTCGTGCTTGTCGTCGACCATTGGTTCGTCCTCTACGACCGGAGCTTCTATTACTATTTTTTAGGTTGTGATAGAATAGAACTCTGTGTATACGTTAAAGAACCCCAGATGATCGAAATTTCTGTAGCATTTCCGGTGTGCCTGACAGTCATGTCGTGCACATTTGCACGCAAAGCCAGGAATTGTGCATATTGAAACGCAGTGCTGCAGAATATCCGTCTAGATTTTATGAGAAAAAAATCTTCTATGCTGCTTTTAAAGGAAACTGACACACTTTGCAGTTGTCTGTGTCTTGCGTCAAATGAAATTCCAAGTCTTCATGAGCCTAGAAAATTTATAGTCGTGTTAACGCTCACAAACATTCCCGTTTTCCGTCAACTATCCACCATTGGAATAGACTAGACAACAATATTGTGTGCTGTAACACTATTAAATCATTTATGAACATAATACAGTGTGTCCATTTTGAATTACGAGCTGTTTGACATTGTATCTTCTTTCTTGTCCTTCCGGTATGTATTTTCTTTCGATGCTTAGTGTGTATCTTCTTGTCTCCACTCTTGCATAGGCCGTGTAAAGCCTGCAGTATGTTCAAATAAAATATTGTTAATCGTGATTTCTGTGATCGTGATGTCTGTGATCGTGATTTCTGTGATCGTGAGTTTGCTAATCGTAATTGTTGTGACGCCACGATGTCGTAGGCCCAAACATTTTCTTTTGGCACAACTCGTGTTGATGCCGACGTTCACGGCCTCTTGTGCTTGACGGGATATCTAAGGTTCTTCCCTTAATTAGCAAAGCGCTAATGGACGTGCTCTTTCTTGGCTGGGTGCACTGCTTTTCACGCTTAAGTGGCGGGTGTGGCATGTGGCTCTTTTTTTTTCTTCTCTTTCATAGCTGTTTCCACCGAACATGTTCGTTCCCGAGGTATTGTACAAGAGCAGTGACTTCAAGGACGAGTTCTCCATCGCTTACGTGAACCACCTCAAGCAGAACGGCGTCGACGACACTCCCGATGTCAGGAAGGACGTTGACTTCTTTTTCAACGTGGAACAGACTGTCGCGGCGGTAAGGACCCACTTTTGTTCTGTATACTGTCAAGCTGTAGTAAAACCAAAGAAGCAGATGGAAAGCGTTCACGAGGTCAAGTCTCGGGTAGCAGCACTCAAGAACGATACGCAAATGAAGATTACAGATGGAAACTGTTTGAGCGAACCGATATCAACAGGCTTTCTAAAAAATTGCACCGTCCCTTCCTTGTACTTGTTCAGTCGGATCTAGCGTGAATACACTCGAAGAACTACGAATGTACAATATCTCACCAAGTGATGGGTACTTCGCCTTGAGCAATTTTTCGCACTTTTTGAAGGCTTCTTGCATCCCCCCCCCCTTTATTTAACGCAGATGGCGGATCATCCCAAGCGACGCCTCTACGCACCATTAGAACGTCCGACCTTGGTAGGCGACTTCACCAGGGTGAGAACCCCACATTGGGTATCGCGTGCAGTATTATTTTTTTATTTTAGGCTTAGAGTACGAGTGATGCAGCAGCTAAAAAGAGACGCGCAGATTGCCCTCTTTGGGGAGTTTCTGTTCTAAGTTTGTGGTTGGGGGCGAGTGTACGAAGAATGCACACACGCTAAAGTAAGCAGCAGTTACCACGACGGCAAGGCTACTTGTCGAAATGTTGGTTCTAGCGACACCTCACGTTTAATCATCGTCATCGTCATCATCATCATAAGCATGACTACGCCCACTGAAGGGCAAAGTCCTCTCCCATGTTGCGCCAAGCAACCCGGTCCTGTGCTGGCTTCTGCCACGTTATACCTGCAAACTTCCTAGTCTCAAAAAAGAGTGGTAAGCTGGGCTAGTTGGTATGGATGCATAATAATAAGCAGTGCAAAAAGAATGAGACGCCTAAATGGCAAAAACTACATAGGACAGGCACTGACTGCCAAATGAAACAATTATTGCGCATAACCCGTGCTTAAATAATAAATCGGCACACCACGTGTAATCAGGGGGCGGAGGGGTGGATCGAAACGACATATAAAAAAATTGGCCCCGTATTTGCATGTTAATCTGCAAAATTCGTCGAAAGACGATAGTCTTGCGTGTGAAGAGAGTGAACAAAACGTTAATTTGATGTTCTTCGCAAGAAAATCGGTGAATGTTATTCTGGAGACGCTGCGTTAGAGTGCCTCGAGCGTGCAGCGGAGGTGAACGAGCGCATCAAGTCACGTCACACGTGAGAGATGAGCGCCATCTGGCAGTTTTCTTGGAAAACGGAGCGTGTGGCTCTGAGACAGGTGTGCGCACCCGTCTCAGAGGTGGTTAGGTGTAGAACGGAAGGCGACGGGTAGGTGCCACCACCGTCTCGTCTTAGCAAAGCGTTAGAAACACACGCCTTTTCGTGCAAGCGTTGCATGGTCAGCGCAGCGTGATAAGCGCTACGGTCCTTATAATTACTTATGTATGCCTTTTCTAGCAAAAGACGCACATGCAGATTATATGTGTGTTGTTATGGTGCCCCAGACATATACAATGATTGATTTTTAATTGACAATTCCACAAGTATGAACGCTAAACCTTGAGCAACACTGGTGGGCGCTGCAGGTGGGGTCGGCCGTTTCAAGTACCCGGTGTCGTTAATTGTGGACAAACAGACAAATGCACAGACAGACAGACAGACAGACAGACAGACAGACAGACCAAAATTTTTTGCGTCGAAGGTCCCCAAGAAAGTCTATCGTCTTTAAAAATCAGGGTATAAGACACGGCAATATTAAAAAAAAATTACGGCATATTCACGGGGTGAATGATGATGAATGGGCGAAGCTCCGGAGGGATTCATCAGTAAACTGTGAATCTTCCGTGTAATTCGCCCAGTCGATCATCATGTAAAGACGTGAGAAACGCTGTGTGTGTATATACACAAATCAACTTTTATTTGTTCTTAGACGATGGATGGCTTGCGATGTCCCTTCATTATGACGGCTTTATGGTCTGTGAAATGAAGGGAGAGCGGTTCCTGTATGGGTTGCAGTGGGCAATTTGCAAATACTAGGTCTATGCATGTTCCTCGGATCGTGGTAGGTTTCATATGGTCAAACGATATACGTCTGAGTGCATACCTAGAAGCCATATGTTGGATAAGCCAATTATTGTCTATGATAGCCATGTTAAAGTCTCCAAGTAGTACAAATGGTCCATTCTTGTATTTGTTCTCATAATTTCGTAACGCAGTGTCTATGAATGTCTTGATGTTCCCGGTCGACAGGTTGGGTGCGAGGTACATGGTCATGAGGACGATTCCAGAGTCAAAGAGTTTGATGGCTGCATATTCTCCGTTTTGGCTTTGACTCGTGAGTGGTAGTCTGAGATCTTCAGCCGTTTCCATTTGCCTCGCGTAGATGGCGACACCACCTGCAGGACATTCTGATTCATCGGTACACACGACGGGAACGTATCCTTTGATGAACAATCTCGTCACGTTCCACGTCTCGGTAAAGCACAGCACGTCGACTGCGGTCAGCATGGGGTCCCTTTCTATGTCAAGTGCGTGGGCATTGAGAGAGCGAACGTTGAGGAGGGCAATGGTAAACTCGTTGGAAGAGTCAACGTCTTCTCGCAGAGAACGTTGATACTGCTGCGTCACGGTCGGTAATCGATGTCGGCCTAGACGTTGAAACTCGTTCAGCATCGCCGTGTCCTCGTTCTTGTCTTTATGGTAGAACCGCTGGTCTCCTTTTGCATTGGTGAGGTAGAGGTTATTTACGTTGGTGCAGCGGCTGAGCGCGACGTACACGAACTTCTGGGGGTGCGTTTTATTATATTCATAGACAATTGACGAGTACGTTCCCCCTTGGGACTTGTGGACCGTAATGGCACTGGCCTGAACGAGGGGGAACTGCCTTCTCTTGCAGGAAACGCCAGTCTTGCGATCCAAGGTTAGGGTGGTAACACGAGGTTCGATGCTCCGCTGTGCAGCCTTATCCATCCGGCGACTCCGAGCGCGCGCCAACAGCGAACGGATTTTATTACAACGCTCCCCCTAGCGTACGTCGTCGCACTAAATCGAACAATTGCCTTCAACCAATGACACGCGCCATATGTGACATCATTCCTATTTTATAAGATCTCGCGTCTTTCATCAACTACAAGTACCGCTTTCTAGTTTATAACATCTTCCATCTTTTCATCATCAGCTACAAGTACCACCATCTAGTAAACACTACAAGAACTAAACGAGAGGTGGCTACATACAGGAGACGGTACCGCCATCTAGTGAACACTGCAAGAACTAAACTAGAGGTGGCTACATATAGGCTACAGGGGACGCACAGCTCACGCCCTAAGGAGCTTCGCCCCTAAAAAAGACTATCTGCGTTAGCTCAGATAGTCGAGCTCTTTGGCTAGCAAGGCCACCGAGACCAGAGCGACGCATGTGTCGGACATGGAGCACTGATGTGAGCAGCTTCCATTCTTTCCCGCTGCTTTTGCCCCCTGCGTCGATGATAGAGCGGCTCTCAAACAGAGAAACACAATCACAATGGCGCCAGTGTAGTGACAAGTGCGGGACAGCAGAGGCTTTTAAGGAATTTTTGCGCTCACCACAGGCGCACATTAACGTATGCCACCCCGTCAGAATATACACATAGTCACATAACTCCCTCTTGCGCATTTGTCTTCTTTTCAAATCTATTCAGATGCCCCTAATGGCCCTTAATGACTCGTAATGACACTTATGAACCGTGTTTTAGGATAGCTCATCTCTTCAAACCTTCAAGTTCTCGAAAGGGTCTCATAATTTTGTGTCTGTAGTTAGTAACAGCGACTCCACATTAAACTTGGTGAGGCTCGGGCTAGGCAGAACCCCTTCGCGGAAAATATGAAACAACAAAGAGAAACCCCGGAGATCTTGATGTCGTTTTTCTTTACTTCGCAGTTTGTATCGTCTGATGTCAACGGTTGCAAAGGGAAGCCGTACATCTGGAGTGACAAGAGATACTACGAAGGCCTCAAGACGTTAATCGAGAGACTGAAGTGAGTAGCCAAGGTCAACCAACGTTGTTTTCCCAGACCCCTTCGGCGAAAGGCGAAGAAGGGGAATATGAGAGATCAGCAAAAACTTGCAATACCACACCTCATGTGTTCGCCTGACAGATCGGAAGGCGAAAGCCAGCTTCTTTGTTTGTTTGTTTGTTTATTGATTGATTGATTGTTTGTTTTCTTCTTCAATATATATGGCACGTACCCATTCAGAAATTGGTCAAGCATGCGATAGAGAGAGAGAGAGAAAGAGAGTGAGAGAATATATATTGAGTAAAGATTTTGAGTGAAGGTGGAAGGGTTCCTTATTCCAAGAACCCAATGACCTGGACAGCCCACCGGGCTCGAGCGACGAATTGGCGCTGGTCGACCAGGTCCGGCTGAGAGACCGCAGCCTCCCACGCTTCACTGAGGAGGTCTTGGTCCGCATCTGGTGCTGCTGCTTGTAGCTTTAAGACGCTTACTTTGCACATCAGTAGGAGGTGGGCCAGATTGTCTGCCACATTGCAGTGAGGACGGATGTAGTTATGCAACGTTGGCCTCATATGGTGCAATAGTACGCCGTGGGCGAACGTGTTGCTTTGAAAATGCCTGTAGTCAGTGCCTTCGTCTCTTGTGACTTTTGGATGTGGCGGAGGGTATGACTTGCGTTCGAGCCGATAATGTTGCAGTAATGCATGATATGTTAGCGGTATGGGTTTTCTTGCTTCTACTTCTGTTGTTGAGTGGGAGGTGCCTCGGATCTCGTACGGATTAGCCCGGTTGATGCATTCGTGGGCTGTGGTATGTGCCGCTTTATTCTCCTCGAGACCTTCGTGATCCGGAACCCACACGATGCATTCGTAGGGGGGAAGGATTGTCCATCATGCGTTTTAGTAACTTAGTCGCCACCGTGGGACCCTGCTTTTCAGGTATACAGTGCCGTTCCGCTGTTTGTGAGTCGGTGAAGACCACGATGGGATCCTGACTTGTCTGGGTGGTAAGTGCTATAGCAGCCTCTTCAGCTGTTTCCGCACGTTTCGCGGGGATGGTCGCCGATGCCAGTACCGTGCCCTTGTAATCTGTGACGGTAATCGCGAAGGCGTTACGTCCCGGATACTTCGCTGCGTCCACGTATCGCACCTGCGGGTCACTGCGATGGTTATTCCTGATCATGTTAACTCTGGCGAGCCGCCTTGCTTGTTGATGTTGAGGATGCATGTTTCGAAAGGATCTGCTGCATTTAAAGGCATTATCAGAGCTATGCGGGTATTTTGCCTTTGCGTTCTTCGTCGGGTTCTAGGGTGGTTTCGTACACTGTGCGTCGAAGGACGCTTTGCCCTGTGGGTGACGGCTCGAGTCTCTCGACCTGGTTGATGAGGTGTGCTTCGGCGAGTTCTTCCCACGTATTGTGAACTCCCATGCGAAGCAATAGGTCAGTGGAGGCGGCTGGGGGCAGTCCTAGGGCAAGCTTTGTAGCCTTTTGTATCAGAAGATTTAGCTTTTGTTTCTCCGCTGTCTTCAGGTTGAGGTAGGTAGTTTCGAAGGTTATGCGGCTGTAAAGGAGAGATTGTACCATTTTTAAGGTTTCGTGCTCTTTGAAGCCACTGCGGCGGTTAGCCACCCTTCGGATTAGGTGAGTGAGCTGTGTCACGGTGTTCTGCAGCCGGAGTAGCGCACCGGAGCCAGACCCATCTTTATTTATACATAGCCCAAGGAATCAAGGTGTGTCAACGTGTGGTATTTGGACTCATTGTAGAAAGACTTGTGGGTCCGGTACGTCGTAGCTTGGTGGTCTACCCCGGTGCATGCCCCGAGTAATAAAAGTTCTGGCTTTTTCTGAGAAAATTGGAGGCGGCAGGTCTTGCGATATTCTTCAGTGATATCAACCGGCCCCTGAAGTCGGTCCTCCTGTTCATCCGTGCTTGTACCTCTTGTCCACATAGTGATATCATCGGCGTATAACGCGTGATGAATACCAGGGATAGCGTCCAAGAGACGTGGAAGCTTAAGGAGGGCCACGTTAAAAAGCAGTGGTGAGAGAGACGTGGGAGCTTAAGCAGGGCCACGTTGAAAAGCAGTGGTGAGATCACTAAGCGTTGCGGCGAGCCCTTGTTAGGGAGTTGAAAAAGCTCGCTCCGGATATTGTCAATTCCTACCGAGGCTGCGCGGTTGGTTAGGAAAGTCAGTATAAGGGCGTATGTTTTGGCGCCACAGCCGCTATCTTCAAGGTTACGCAAAATGGCTTCGTGGCTCAATTTGTCAAATGAACCCTTTACCTCCAGAACTAGAACAGATGACTTGCTGTGCTTGCTCAAGCGGAGAAGAGTATCTTCTTAATCTGCAAGAGGACGTCTTGTATGCTGAGCATTTGGTGGAAGCCGAACATGGTGTTCGCGTAGTGACCGTTTTCTTCGAGGTCTATGGTGAGCCGCTCGTTTACAGTGTGCTCAAAGAGTTTCCCAGCACAAGACGCAAGGGAAATAGGGTGAACATTCGCAATCAAGATTGGCTTGTTGGGCTTGGGTACCATGCTGACCTCCGAATGCTTCGAGGCTTGCGGCCCGGGACGGTATACCTTTCGTAGGTGCCTTATTGGTCACTCTGTCTTTTGCTGGGCTTTTGTTGCGCGTAAGCTTAGTGAGGGTCGCATGTAGCTCCACCTGCGTGAAAGGTTGGTATATAGCACTTCGTTCGGTGCTCCTCGGTACTCTTTGGGTGTCGTAGTGTTGACAGAGTTAGCTTGCTGGTTCACAGAGCCACACAGTTTTGATTGAAGTTCTTGGTGTAATTGGTGCTCTGTGCCCTCATAGTTGTGGATAAGGCCGCTGAATAATATATCTCTGATGAGTTTTGGTGTGAGTGTCGTCGATCTGGGATCGAAGATTGTGCCAAGTCTTCTTTGGGCTCAGTGTCCCTTGAAGTTGGTCGCAGAAGGACCGCCAGTTCTGGCTCGCAAGGTTTTCGGCGTACTTCTGTGTCTGCCTGGTGAGTATGGTATATCCGGACAAACATCACGACGACACGTGCAGTACGACACGTGACGGTGCGCTAGACCTGATTTTAAGCAAACATATGCTCCGATATCTCATGCACTCAATGTAGTTCTTGCAATCTTATTTTTTGCAAGACTTCTGAGCATTCAAAACGGCATTCGATCGTTGCTCGCCTCACGCAAAGGCATGTAAACTGCTATACAATGTATACCTCTGTAGCAACGGACTCGAACGCAGGGACAACGAGCTGACGCTGTACATGATCTTGTGGGCCATACAAGTGTTCTCGATTCGCCGGCAAGGAGAAACACGCCATTGGCTAGCCTTCACTACCGCTACGTGGAGCTGCTGAACAACCCACCAAACGCTGACCGTCGTTGCATAGACTACATGGAGCCCATGCTGCGTCAGTTCTACCTAGACCATCTGCGGATGTCTCACGTCTACCTGCGGAGCGACCTGCCGCGGCTATCTCAAGCCAAGGTGAGTCGCCACGAAGCCCGCCGAACAATAGGTCAGAGTCTCGCGAATCCACATTTTCTTTTTTTTTCTTTTGCGGTGCTATGACACATGCGCTCTTAGCGTTGAAGATATATGCTATGGCTGCCTAAGCAGCCACGGAATCATTCGCCATTTTATTTAATTATTATAGAGCTTCTTATAGGTAGACTTGGTGGAACTCTGTCGCTAGTGTCTATGGGAGATGCAACGTACGACGATTGAGCCAGGGAATAGAGGGTAGTACACAAATTTGTCTAATCTTCATTCTTGCGGCTTCGTTTGGCTTCGTGGGGCCCGGAGCCGGTTTTCACAAGACGACAATTCGCGAACGTTCAGCAGTTTCACTTCCCCACTTCAACTTTTTTTAGTTTCACCATTTCGAATGAAATCACGAAATTTACAACGGTCTCTTACTATACAACGAAACGAAACCGAAAAAACAGCACCTAACAAAGCTACATGAGCATTCGATGCCCCACAAGCACGAAGGCTAGGCAAATCCGTGTACTACTCATCATTCCCAGGGTCTCTTCAACGATCGCAGTGCAAGAGTCCCCCTAGTTAATTTTCGGAAACTATGCTCGTAATGTCGTCCTTATTATACGTTGCAACAGGGATCACGCACGGGCTGATCTCTGGAGATAGGACTTCTGAGACGTGCCTCTGAAGCCACCAATGTTTTTTTCAGGTCACTTGCGTTGACATCTGGGCTGCCATCATACTTCACTCTAGGTGGACAAGCCTTGCAAAGTGATATGCGGGAAAAAATTCGCCCTTTGCTGTGCGTATAAGGCTAACCGTTGGACGACTACCTCATGAATCTCAGTAATTAACTATCGAGTAACACGATTTTAACTCTTTAGGGTGGAATACCTGACAAATTTCAAACACTTTCAAGGTGGTATACCTCAGACATCACCTTAATAGAATAGCCTGTTTTATGATAGGAAACTCTATGTTAAACTGGTTTATTACCCTCTTCACATAGGAAGCTTAATGTTGAATAGTTTTACAACGTCTTGCGGGAAACACCTGACGCAGATAAAACATGTGCTCATGGCCTAACGAGAATTTCATTTGGTGTACGTCTTGCCCAGATCTCTAGAACATACGTGCATTCTATTTTGAATGAAGTTGCGAAAGCGTGTTTGCGATTGTTGTTCATTTGAAGCGTTGTATGTGAAGCAAAGTGAACACGAGTGGTGCTGCAGAAGCCGCTAGCGTGAGAGCGTGAAACAGCCGATGTCACCGAAATTCCGGCGTCATTGGCGTCACTCATGGGCCTTGGGCGCCACGGCAGATTGCCTGCAAGTTTCCCATTCCCCCAGCGTAGGGTAGCAAACCGGGCATGTGCCTGGTTAACCTCCCTGCCTTCCCTCTTGTTGTTTATCCCTCCTCCCCCTTCATCGGTGCAGGCCGTTCTCGTGCGTCACAAACTCGTACGCACAACATACAACGCGCGAGAGATGTTATCGCCTATGGAGTTTAAAGGGACCTTCACGGTGACGCCAATGCTTACTGTAAGAAAGCACTTGGAGTGCAATTCCGATTGCATTCGAACATTGCTGATGAAAATAGCATTCAGATAAAAATTGAGTCCATTCTGATTTCAGTGGAAAGTATACGTACGTGCAAGTCTGTTTAGCAAAAGGCAGAGTTTATTTCCCCGCAACCCCTACCTACGAGAGAGGACTGGGAGGCGGCCCTGCTCAGCTGCCAGGACCTGAAGGCCCTGGCGTTGCTTGACACCCAATACTGCGAGGGGAGGACGCCAATAAGTCCCCAACCCAATCGCCTCTCCATGACCATTTAATGGTTACTAAATGTTTGACCACCACCACCACCCGAAAATTCTGTACAGTCTTCAGTTAGTGAAATCGATCCAGCCACCTTGGCTTGGTTGCTGAAGGTCCTTACATTGGCAGCATGCATACGACGGATTTCTACTATAAAGTACAAATGAACATACAAGATCATACTGGAACGATACGCGAGTAACTACTGTAAGATTTCCAGTATCAACGTTAACCTATTCAGGTAATCGAATATCACGAATTTGGCAGGGAGAACTCTGTAGTAAACAGTGCAACGATTTCTGGTCGCAGGCCATACAGTCCATGAAAAGGCTGGTGGAAGTCAGTGAAGATATTCCTTGGACACTCGGCCCTGTCCGACGCGGACGCTGCCAAAGCGAGCTCTTTGGTAAGACGGCGAAGTTGTTGTAACACTTGAAACGCTGTACAGGAAATTGTTTTGAGTTATTGCGCTTGCGATGAACCAAGTACGAAGTGCAAAGAACACTAAAATTATGTGCCAGCGTTACGTGGGCACTCTGTCTGTTTCCATGATTTCCATAACGTAATACTCAATTCTCACGTAATTATTTGGTGCGCAATGTGTGCGAGGCGCTACTGCCAAGACAGTGACTGCACTTCTGAAGTTTGAATCTCTCTTTGTGGCAAATATGCCGGAAGGACAGAAACAGCCACACTGCTGTGCTACTCCGCCTTGTCTACACGCTTCAGGTACCACTGCGTGCCTTCTTAAACAGCAGCAAGCTCTCTTGGGATGCAAACGTGCACGTGAGGCACGAGCCGCTTTTAGGAGCGAAGAACCTTAGGGTCGTGCCTTGACCCCGCGATGTCCCTTGTCCTGGCTTGCACGCCCTGGGAGCGGCGGTCATGAGCGCGCCGATCCTAGAAGAAGAGAACGACAAGTGCGCGTTCGTGGCACGCTGTTTCTTTCGCTGCGGCGCCCCTGCAGGAGATACAAAACGCGTTTGCTCCCGGCTCTCTCTGTCATGGTCATAGAGTGCACTTCATTAACGAAGAAAGGAAGAAAAAAAAGAAAGAAAGGATTGATTGACTGATTGATTGATTCATTCATTGATTGATTGATATGTAAGGTTTAACGTCCGAAAACCACCATATGACTGCGAGAGACGCCGTAGTGGAAGGCTCCAGAAATTTTGACCACCTGGGGTTCTTAAACGTGAACCCAAATCTGAGCACATGGGCACACAGAAAGAAAGAAAGAAAGAAAGAGAAAGAAAGGAAGAAAGAAAGAGAGAAAGAAAGAAATAAAGAAAGAAAGAAAGAAAAAAGGAAAGAAAGAAAGAAACAAAGAAAGAAAGAAAGAAAGAAAGAAAAGAAAGAAAGAAAGAAAGAAAGAAAGAAAGAAAGAAAGAAAGAAGGAATTTGCCGCCTATCTGCGTGCTTCACTTAAAATTTCGTTGAAAGACGATAGTCTTCTGTCGGTCTTCTTTCGTGCATAGCGTTGCATTTTCAGCGCAGCATAAGAAACACTAGGCTCTTTAGTATTACGTATCTATGTATTTTATAGAAAGAACACACCACCTAACACTTACATGCTTACGTTGCACCTCGGATCTGGGCGATATTTGCTTTTTGATCGATTTTTTTTCCTAGTACGAACGCAGCCACAAGATAGAGATGGCTGAGATTTTAGCAAGTGCTTAAAGTTTGGCCAGGTGACTTAATCGTTTCACAGACAGACAGGCAGGATCGTTTGGACAGACAGACAGACAGACAGACAGACAGACAGACAGACAGACAGACAGACAGACAGACAGACAGACAGACAGACAGACCAAAATTTCTGGGTTAAAATGTTTCCCTCGAAAGACAGTCATCTTTAAAAATTGACCCCATACCTGCACGTAATCTGCAAATGTCGTCGAAAGACTATAGTCTTGCGTGTAGAGAGAGTGAACAAAACACTTATTTGATGTTCTGCGCAAGAAAATTGATGAATTGTATTCCGGAGGCGCTGCGTTAGAGTGCGTCGAGCGTGCAGTGGAGGCGAACGAGCCAATCAATTCACGTCACACGTGAGAGATGAGTGCCATCTGGGAGTTTTTTTTTAAACAAAGTGCGTGGCTCTGAGACCAGCGTGCGCGCCTGTCTCAGAGGTGATATGGTGTAGAACGCAAGGCGACGGGTAGGTGTCAGCACCGTGTCGTCTTAGCGAAGCGTTGGAAACACCGGCCTTTTCGTGCAAGCGTTGCATGGTCAGCGCAGCGTGATGAGCGGTACGGTCGTTAGAATTACTTATGTATGCCTTTTCTGGTAAGAGACACACACACACAATATTGACGTGTTGTTATGGTGCCTCAGACATGCGCAATAACTGCTTTTTAATTGACAATTGCACAAGTATGAACGCTGAATCTTGAGCAACATTGGTGGGCGCTGCGGATGGGGTCGGCCGTTTGGGGTAACGGCTGATGCTGTGTAGAATACCCGGTTGGCGTTAAGGGTTGACAAACATACAAATGAACAGACAGACAGACCAAAGTTCTTGCGTCGAAGGTACCTAAGAAAGACTATCATCTTTAAAAATCAGTAGGTCAGGTGCTCACACGTCTATAGTGGTTTTGGAAACACTCCTGAATCTTTTATTTATTATTATTATTATTATTATTATTGTTGTTATTACTATTGGTTATAGTACTGCCACAATTATTATTATTATTATTATTATTATTATTATTATTATTATTATTATTATTATTATTATTATTATTATTATTATTATTATTATTGTTATTATCCCATTGCAGCTGGACACAGTCAAATTCGAGCTCTTCTATCCCGGTATGCTGAACGACCCCGGCTTTAGTCCTGCCCACTTGGCGTTAGCACTGGCAGCCCCGGTAAGGAAATTTGTTTCGCAAATACATCGCCCCTTACGTGAACTATTCAACTTTTGACGTTCACCCAGACTCGCAGCTTTGCCCCGCCGCAGTGGTCCAGTGGCTAAGGTACTCGGCAGCCGACCCGCAGGTCGCGAAATTTAATCCCGGATGCGGCGGCTGAATTTCAGATGAAGGCGGAAATGCTGCAGGCCTGTGTGCTCGGAATTGGGTGCACGTTAAAGAACCCCAGTGGGTCGAAATTTCCGGAGCCCTACTCATACAGGGTCTCTCAAAATCATATGGTGGTTTTGGGACGTTAAACCCCACATACAAATCGACCACACCTCTTTGCGCAGAATCGGGCGTTGTTGAATCATGTCAGAATATAAGGCGGCTAGAACATAATAATTATTATAAGCAACGACGACAGCTATACCGCCTCATCCGATCACACTTGTTCATTTCCCGAAGACATGCATCTTTCTGTGAAATTCAAGGTGATTTTCCCCCACAGGCATGCGTTCGTCTCACTGGTTCTCAGCCGAAAAATTCAAATTCTCGCAAGATTCGGCAGACATTCCAACATCAATGATCAGTGAAACGCAGTAATGTAGGAATTTTTACGTCCCGAAACCACAATACGAGAGATGCCGAAGTGGAGGGCCCCGGCAATTTTGACCATCTGGTGTTCTTTAACGTGCATTGACATATAGCGCAATAAACGAGCCTCGACCACTTTGCCTCCAACAAAATGCGACTGCTGTGGCCTATAGCAGCCGAGTGCCTTAAAAGGGCCCTGAAACACTTTTTGATGCAACCATGAAATTAATTCACTGGAAGAGCTTATTGCCTCACTAATTCAACACAACAAAAATTTTAAGTCCTTCTTGTACGAGTGGAGTTATACCCCTGTCACACGGCCACCACCAAACTCCGTTGAACACCGTCAACGTAAATCTCCCCTAGGGGGTTCAACGGAGAAGGAGTTGTGGCAGTGTCACACGGCAATGACGAGGTTGTAACAGTTGCCGCGAGAGGCTCAGCTAGCGCTGTTTGATTTTCGGAAAAGTATTCTAAATTCATCTCTATTGATTTTTTTGAGAATACTCGTTATGCGGTTTTTACAAAAAGCACTATTAAGTAGGTGTGCGAAAACCATTAAAAAATTTCAAATAAAAACGCATTTGCTAAATGTAATGATGCTGCTAGTGACGCTGGCCACATTGCGCTTTTAGTTGTTTTGTTGCCTGTGTACATGCCCGGTACGAAATTTCTTATGCTTCCTTGCCTCGTGGGCGCACATTTTGTGTTCTTCAGCCATGAGTGACACAGCGGACGACGTGAGGAAGTGGTACGATATTGCGCTGGTAATGACGTTGATCAGCTGGCGCCGGCCGGCACGACTCACGAGGCCCGGTGTGTAGGGCATCGGTGTTGAGAGTAAGTGAACTCTGGCGGGCGTAAATATATGTAAAAAAACACCCGTTGTGAATGAGTACTACAACAAAAGAACGTTTAATATTGCCAAAATGTATTATTCTTTCACTGCGGCCACTTAGTGCTCGAAATTTTTCTCTGACCTCTAGACTACTCGGGACGAGAGTACCTCGTTTCGCTGCGAAGGGAGATCGTTGAACGTCCTTTGCGAAATGCTCCATTTACGTTTGTTTGCGTAAGGGTGACCGTGTGACACGGACTGCATCTTCGTTGTCGTAAGGACGAAGGAGTTAAACGGTCTTCGCGGGTGCCCGTGTGACAGGGGTATTACAAAGACTTGTCGCACGCTGCCAACGCATACTCTCTTCGCCCGACGAAAGCACTGGATTCTAAGCAGGGAAGGTTGAAAGGGGCAAAGAAATAGAACACGCTCGCCTCATGACCTTTAGCACTTTTCTTCTTTGTTTTCTTTGAATGCGCAGTTTTTTCAGTGGGATAGCGTGCGCACACGTGAACAAGTCGCGGCCTCCCACGGCGATCTCTGTAACGACCGTGCGCGCCATGTTCAAATCAGTCATTGGCTGATAGGTGGGTTTGCTACGTGCGATGTTTGAGCGACTTGCGTCATTTGACGAGAGAAGAGAAAGCAATTTTTAGGTCACTTAGATAATTTATTGTGAATGCCAGGCCACATTCTGCGCTATATTATTTGGCTCGCGTGTTGTCGGGAGCCTCTACTACCAATCGGGAGCGTTTTCTGACCATGGCCAAAAAGTGTTGCACAGCCCCTTTAACCACTGATCCACCGCGGTGGACCTCAGCGATATGTATATTTTGAGTATTATGAGTAACTTTTAATTCCTAGTATGAGTACTATTTATATTACAAGCAAAAAGTAATTACGGTTATAACGGTAACTACATAGCACTGAGTACTTAAACACGAGTGGCAAACGCACTGCAGCTCTGGGGGTGACGCCTGTATATTATTCTTGGGTTGTGATCGCTTATTGTTTTCATACACCCCATACTTCACCAAAATATACTTCACCAAATATACTTCACCCCATACTTCACCAAAGAAAGCTCCAGGACCGTTCATGTAGTACGATAAATAGGTTAGCACGGGTTGCACTAATTCGTGCCGCGTACTTGCGCCACTTCGTGTCCTGCTTGGCACGCTTTCGGGACATTCGGGCTCAACCAGGTTGCTTTCATATATGACGGAACTGACCGAGATCGATGCCGTTTCACAGTGCACATATAGTCACGGTGTCTATATAGTGCACATATACATCAAACTGTCTGTTCGGCTGAACTTGTGGTCGATCAACGAAAAGTTGGATTACAACGCTACACACTGGCCCTCGAAGCGGCGAACTGCGCTTCGTTCGACAGTCAACTGGCAAGCGGCGAAACTCGTCGGCATTTATACATGTGCCTTCGATTACAACGATACACATTGGCACTCAAAGCGGTGAAGCTCGTCGGCATTTATACATGTACCGTCGAATGTTCGAGCGTAATCGCTAGCGGCTTCGTAAGTTCAAGAATAATCTGTAATGTTCGCGTGTCACTCGTAATACTAAAAATCTATCTATTACAGTCCCGAAGCTTCTCAAACACTGCAGGCGTGGTTTGCACGGAACAATACTTAAAATGTAACGGGGCGATAACAAAATTTGATAAGGAATGTTGAAATATTTGCTGGGACAACAAAACATAGTCCATTTACACGGTTTTCCAAATTAGCGGGTGTCGAATTAACGAGCCGTTTGCTGTACTATATTGTAGAACGTCATGATCTGGTAGCGTGTCTGGGACGCTAGATGGGTTTTAAGCTCGCCTTCGTATCGGGGGTGCGCGGGTGCAAATCTCTTACGTCAATAATTTTTTTTTGCCAGGAATTTATCTCTCTATATATTAGTCGCCTCGGCCGTAGAGTTTCCTCAATCCACTCTGGCGCTGCGATCATTCAGGCACCATGGCAATGATCAGAGTTTGTTCAATCATATGAGTTGCGAGGCAGACTGTCGCGCCACCTTTTGATCCGCACTGCCATTAATAAACACATTATTTGTGGTTTGTGTTGCCACTCTTAGGTGGCCCGACAGTGGGCTAACTTCCGAAAAATCGAGCCAACTGCGTGTCCGGATTTTGGGCCGCAGTTTCGCAACTGGTATGAGTGAATAACTCTGGGGAGTGATAGGTAGTACACAAATTTGTCTAGTCTTCGTGCTTGCATGCGGGCTTCGAACCCACCTCTGCATTTGTTTATTCCCGTGTCTTGTTTTTGTGTCGTACAAAAGAACGGGCCGTTATGAACTTCGCGACCCGATCTGAATTGGTGAGCCCAAAAGATTAACGCGGTGAAGTGCAACTCCAAAACATTTGCTGGTAGTATACTCTCATGACAAATCGTCTCCAAGCCACGCCAAGCCGAAACGGAGCCGAAAGAACAAAGATTAGACCAATTTGTGTACCACACCCATCCTTGAAACGCTGGCTGAAGCGCCGATCGTTGCAGCCCCATAGATAATATAGCACCAGAGTTTCCTCTGTTGTACTTAAAATAGAAAACTCTATGACCTCGCCTATCGGAGTTATTGCATCCCACGCCGGAAAAAAAAAATGGGTGCGCGTTATCTGGGAACGAGGTAGAAGAGGACGAAGATAAAGAAGACGACGAAGAGAGCGCATGCCGGTTCAGGAGACGATAATTTTCTATCATTGATACACAGCAGGTCTTCATCACCACGGCTGTAGCTGCTGCAAAATAACAACTACTGCAGATCCCTGATTGATTGATTGATTGATTGATTGATTGATATGCGGGGTTTAACGCCCCAAAACCACCATATGATTATGAGAGACGCCGTACTGGAGGGCTCCGGAAATTTCGACCACCTGGGGTTCTTTAACGTGCACTCAAATCTGAGCAGACGAGCCTACAACATTTCCGCCTCCATCGGAAATGCAGCCGCCGCCGCCGGGACTCGATCCCGCGAACTGCGGGTCAGTAGCCGAGTGCCTTAGCCAATAGACCACCGCGGCGAGGCTCACTGCTTCAGAAGGCGTTCGATACCCTTAAACGGAAAACGAGCTCACAAGCCTGTTTCGTGGATGCTGATGATAGAGCGAATCTACGTTAAGGTCCGTGATGTGTACGTTGAAGTCGCCGACTAGTATGGAGGACATACAGCTGAGTGGACGGACGCACGGATAGATGCACGTACGGACGGACGGACAGACAGACAGATGCACGGACAGACTACGGTCTACTTTAAACCTATAAATGCGAGCTAATAACGCTGTGTGTACGGTATATGTAACGAATGTGCTTTGGTCCGACGAGGACCTATCACGACGGCAACAATAGACATCATGGGAGCCTAAGGAGTTTCGCTTGTAATAAAAGAAGGAAGGCGCGCCGTGTTTGAAAACATCTATATTAAAGATTTAGAGCACGAACTCTATTATGGGAGAGCACTGCTATCCCGATTTCTCAAAGACATACGTAATTATGAGTGCTTGAAAGTACTATACGCATCTACTATTAGATCATTGCAGCGACTATAGGCGGTGCAGCGGAAGGTCAAAATGGCAGACGTGATGGTGATGTCACGAGCGTTCACGTCAGCGTCGCAGAGCGTGAAGACGCGTTCATTGGTTTATGACTACTGAGAGACCGAACTGCGTCGCAGTTTTATCACCACGTGACAGCTTCGGAGGAAGGCTACATGGCGCCGGCTGCGTCGCTGGAATGACCGAATAATGCTGTTCCAAATGTGTTTTTTAACAAATGTTTGGCGACTTCGAGTACGATGTACACTGCTATAGCAGAACATTAGGCTGTCCCTACTCGAAAAAGAGATCTTTGTTTAGAAAAGGTGGGTAACAATTTAATGATGATGTTTAGAGTTTAATGGCGCAAGGCCGACTAAGGGCAAAGAGCGCCAAACAGAAGTGATTACATTAAAGTGACAAGGAAGTAAAAGAACATCTCAGTAAAAATGGACAAAGTAAAACACAACGTAATGGAAGATGACTGGTCTAAAGGGCCAGGTTGTCAAGCATGATAAGAAATGAGATGTAAAAATTTCACGTCGGTAAGAAATTCTAAAACGCGTTTGACTGAAAACAGTGCTTCGTCTCCTATGAAGTGTGACGGGTGTGGTGGAATATGTCGCGTGTGTAGTTGTGGGAAGTATTTGCGTCGTGTTGTGTCAAGTGCCTTACATTGTATCAGGATGTGGATCACGGATAGGGCCTCTCCGCACCTGCTGCACAGAGGTCTTGGAGACCCAGTGAGAAGGTGCGAGTGCGTTGCATGAGTGTGCCCTATCCGTAATCTGGCCAAGGCGACTTCAGTGTATCTATTACGTGCGTCGGTGGTGTATAGTCCCAAATGTGGTTTTATTACGTGTAACTTGTTGTCTGTTTGTTCACTCCAGTGTGTTTGCCATGTTTTACGAAGTTGTTGTCTGATGTGTGGTTTCACGTCGGTGTAGGGTAATGTGGTTATGTCTACTGTATTTAGGAGTGTAGCAGCAGCAGCCATTCGATCCGCTGCTTCGTTCCCGGCTATACCACAGTGGCCAGGGACCCAACAAAGAACCAGTTCAAGGTTGCGTACATACACAGACATAACAGCTTTGACAATTAGATTGACAACATGGTTTTTCGAAGGCATTGTTGACGACAGTGCCCGCACAACACTGAGGGAGTCTGTATAGATAATGGATTGTGAGATGTCGCTTTGAAGTATATGATTAACAACAAGAAGAACACCATACGCCTCTGCGGTAAAGATACTAGTATGACTATTCAGCGTTTTAGTGACACTAAGGCCGGGTCCATGCGCAGCGCAGGACACAGAGGTGGCAGTTCTAGAGGCGTCCGTATAAAATTCAGCACATTGATACTTATGCTGCAGATGCAAGAAATGCTGCAGAATAGCACATGTGGGAGCTCGGTTTTTATCTATATGTGTAAAAGATGTGTCACATAAGACAGCGCGGAGATGCCATGGTGCTATAAAATCTGTTGGAGAACTTTGGATGGTGTCTAGAAAAGAGACAGAAAGCTCTGACGCTTCCTCTCTAGCTCTGTAGGAGAAAGACGCAGATAACGATGGTCGGTTTAAAAGGAGTTCAGTCATGGACGTATCATAAAAAACTGATTTAAAAGGATGGTGAGGCATGGATGAAAGTTTAAAAGCATAAAGGAGATCTGTGTATGCTCGCTGACGTTGCAGGTTCCATTTGTTACACTCCACATAGAGGCTTTCGACCGGACTAGTCCGGAATGCACCAGACGCCAGGCGGAGCCCCAGATGGAGTACCGGGTCCAGCATTTTGAGGGATGTTTTACTTGCTGACCCATAAACAACGCTACCATAGTCCAATCGCGAACCTATTAGGCTGGTAAAAACACGTAATAAAAGTTGTTTGTCAGCACCAAAAGAAATGTGCGAGAGAACCTTCATGATAGTCAGTGTTTTTAAGCATTTATGTTTTAGTTGTTTTATGTGTGGGATGAATGTCAGCTTTTCGTCAAAGATTATTCCTAAAAACTTGTGTTCCTTTTTGACGGGAATTGACACACCATTAAGATGAATGTCAGGATCCGGCCGGATACCACGCCTCTTAGAAAAAAGAACACAAGTGCACTTCCCCGGATTAAATTTAAACCCGTTCCTATCTGCCCAGCCAGCTAGCTTGCTAACACCAAGCTGTACTTGGCGCTCGCAGACAGATAGGTTACAAGACTTAAAAGATAATTGTACGTCGTCTACATAAATTAAGCAGGAAATCGACGGTGGCAATGCCTTCCTCAGTGAGTTCATTTTCACAATGAAAAGGGTGCAACTTAAAACTCCACCTTGTGGCACTCCATTTTCCTGAACATGAACTCTAGATAGTGCAGTTCCAACACGCACGCGAAACGTTCTTTCGGACATGTAACTGGCAAGCGTGTTGAACATGTTACCCGAAATGCCAAAAGACTTGAGATCAATGAGGATACCATACCTCCAAGCAGTATCATACGCCTTTTCTAAATCAAAAAATACTGTCATGCAGTACTGCTTGTGGAGGAAAGCATCTTTTACATATGCCTCTAATGCAACGAGTTGATCGTTGGTAGATCGCCCCGCCCTGAAGCCTGCCTGGCAGCCCTCGAGAAGACCGTTGAACTCGAGAAAGTACACAAGTCTCCTGTTTATTATCTTCTCGAAGAGCTTACACAGGCAGCTAGTCAGGGCAATGGGACGATAACTGGCAGGAGAGGAAGGGTCCTTCCCTTCCTTTAGGAAAGCTACTACTATGGCCTCCCTCCAAGAGCGAGGAATGTGCCCCAAAAGCCATATTTTATTGTATAGGTGTAAGAGTGTTTCAAGAGTGTGTGGGTGTAGGTGCTGTATCATGGTGTATGTAACCTTATCTGCACCTGGAGCTGAAGGTTTGCACGTGCTCAAGGCAGCCCTCAACTCATAGAGAGTGAATTCAGAGTTGTAAGAACTGTTCGATTTCTCTTTGTCGTGTAAGGGCTTTTTTCAACAGATGTTTGTGTTTCATGAAAGTGTTTGTGTAGTGTGCTGAGCTGGACACGTGTTGGAAGTGTTGTGCGAGTGTGTTAGCCTGGTCTTCCAGTGTGTCCCCTGTTGTACTAACCAGGGGCAGGCTGTGTGTCTGTTGTCCTTTTAGTTTGCGTATTCGTGTCCAGACTTTGTGTGTGTCCGTGTATGAGTTGATGGAAGTGAGGAAGGTGCGCCAGCTGTCCCTTTTCGCCTCACGACGCACTCGCTTCCCAAAAGCCTTTGCCCGTTTAAACGAAATGAGGTTGTCCGACGTGGGGTACCGGCGAAGGACACCCCACGCTTTGTTCTGGGCCTGTCGCGCCCGCCTGCAGTCCTCGTTCCACCAGGGCCGCCTTGGGTTGCAGGACGCACTGGAGGCCAGGGGAATGGACTTTTCGGCGGCGTCAAGGATGTGCGCCGTGATGAGTTGGGCGGCTTCCTCCACGTGTAGGTGTTCTATGGATGTGTGGTGTAGTTGAGATGTTTGTGTGAATGTGCTCCAGTTTGCTTTTGATTCATTAAACCTTTTATGGGAAGATGAACTGCTTGGGCCTGTACCTAGATACGTTAATGAGGTGGGGAAATGGTCACTACCATATGGGTCCGTGCCCACACCCCACTCAAGACATGGAAAGAGAGCTGCGGAACCAATAGCCAAGTCAAGATGCGAGTATGTATTGTGTCCTAAGTTATGGTATGTAGGCTGTTTTTTGTTGAAAAGGCATGATCCGGAGGATGTAAGAAACTTCTCTATTAGGCGACCTCGGGTATCCGTTCTGGAGGAGCCCCAAAGAGGGTTGTGCGCATTAAGGTCGCCTATGAGGATGTACGGTTCGGGCAGCTGGTCGACCAGCGCCTCGAAGTCAGAGCTCACAAGTGAAAAATCCGGAGAGATGTAAACGGAGCATACCGTTATCAACTTATTAAATATTATTGTACGGATCGCTACAGCCTCGAGGACAGTGTTTAAAGAGATAGGGTGGCATGCTAATGACTTCAGTGCGATAATAGCAACACCTCCTGAGGAGTGGGTGCAGCCAACCCTGTCCTTTCTGAATACCATATACCTATTTAAGAAATTTGTGTTTTTAGAATTAAGGTGGGTTTCCTGGAGACACATGATACTTGGCTGTCTGTCATGCAGAATCTCATACACATCGTCCAGGTTTTTAAGGAGGCCTCTGCAGTTCCATTGGATTATGTTTTCTGTTCCCATTATTTGAATTTAAGAAGACTGGAGTGTGTGTGTTTGTGTGTGTTCATGTGTCGTCTTTCGGGGCTGTTACTCTTGGCTTGGGCTTTTTAGGCCCTTCTGAAGGCTTAGCCGTCACAGGCCGCTCCTTGCGCTGCGTGGCAGGCAGGAACGGCCGGATATCCATGTCATCATCAGATGTCCGAGGGGTGCCCGTCGAGCCGGGCCCCCCGGACTTGGCCCCCTTTCGGGAGCCCTTCGTTTGAGCCGCCACCCCCGGGGGTGCCACAGGTGGCACGGGCGGTGCGGTGGCGGTGGGATCCGGTGCGGGGCCCGCGGTGTCCATCATCTCGGCACCCTCCAACGCACTGGAGGACGGGGAGGCCGAGGCGGGAGAGGCACCGGTCCCAACAGAACTGGTTTGCACCACATCCGCTGCTGCCTCAGCAAGCGGTGTGGCGACAGATTGGGCTGCAAGAGGCAACCCAGGGGGGGGCGGGGGCGGGACCAAGTCCGACTCGCGGTACTGGGTCCCCGCCGAAACAAGACGCCGCTCCGCCCCCGGCGAGCTGCGTCGGCGTACCTCCCCAGAGGGAAAGAGGCGAACCTCTTTCGCGCCTCCGGGAAGGTGATGTTCTCTGTGACCTTTATGTTTATTATTTTCTTTTCCAATTGAAACTTCTCGCATTTTCTGGAGTACGCCGCGTGTGGGCCCTGACAGTTGATGCAGAGAAGTTGTTGAGAGCTACAATTATCAGTGAGATGGTCATGTTGGGCGCACTTGGCACAGGTTATTTGGCCCCGACACGAGTTAGTACCATGCCCGAACCTCTGGCACTTGAAACAGCGCCGCGGGTTCGGGATGTACGCTCGGACGGAGCACCGGATAAAGCCTGCATTAATATAATCTGGAAGATTGGACCGATCAAATGTGAGGATTATGTGCCTAGTGGGTATTTCCTTGTCATCTCTTCTGATGGTAATGCGCCGAACTGCCGTCACACCTTGGTTTCGCAGGCCTTCAAGGAGGTCGGCCTCTGTCTCGTTTGCCAGATCTGGCTCCGAAATCACGCCCTGGGAGCTGTTGAGGCTGCGGTGGGGCGTGACTCGAATGGCCAGATCGGCGATGCGGGTTTGAGCAAGGAGCTTGTCGGCCTGGTCCTGTCTACTGAGCTCGACAAGGACTTCGCCAGTTCGTTGTTTTTTGGCCTTGTACGACTCTCCAACAACACTCTCAAGAAACTTTGACACAGGAAATACCGACAGTGAAGAAAGAGGTTTGGATTGGTCGACCGATTCCATCACCATGAAGCGAGGGAAGCTGTTCGGTTTGGGAGGACTCAAGTTAGGTAGTGGTGGGAAAGAAACTTCGGTGCGGCCCCTTTTCGGGGGCCGATCACGTTTGGGGGGGGGGGGGGGGGTTTGGAAAATGCCATGTGACAGATTGAAAAGCAGGGAACGGGGGTACTTTCGTCGCTCGGTTTACCCTGATGCCGAGAGAGGTCCCGGAGCTCCCTGCCTGGTAGACAGGCAGGGAGCCCATCGGCCGGAGCTTGACCAAGGCTCCGACGGCCACCGTTTACGGCTTCTACCCTTCACCTATAAACACCTCGCCACGGTTGGGCACAGCTTATGTTGGGAGCTCGGGGTCCGCGGTGTCGCCACTCACCGTCACCTAGATTACTCAAGGTGCCCCGTGCGGGGGGTAACAATTTAGCGTAGTAAGTGTTGTCGTGGGAGAGCAAAAAAGCCGTCCGAGAGCTGACACTTAATAAGGCCCGGTTGACAAAAATTACGCTGTGAACGCCAAAGTGGGTGCATAGAAAAAGTGTTTAAAGATTCAGAGAGCTTGGTACTCTGTGTTTAGAACAAATATTTTACGATTTAGGGGACAGTGTGCTCTACTATGGGAGAAAGGGTGTTTATAAAAAATGTTTAAAAAATTTTTAACAATTTAGGGTACTTCGTACTCAACTATATATGGAAGAGCACTGAACCGTCCCGCTAAAAGCAAGGAGGTGGGGGGTTCAAAAAAGTGTTTAACGATTTCGAGTACTTCGCACTCAACTAGGGGAAAGCACAAGCCGTCCCGCTGAAAGTCCTGCTACAGAAGGCTAACGATGTAGAGTACTTGGTGTGTTTAGAAAGAGTGGTTAACGATTTCGGGTACTTAGTACTCGACTATGGGAGAGCCTAAAGCCGTCCCGTTTCCAGAGCCCGAAGAAGCAGTCAGGAATATACCGAGACAGTGACATAATCCACGAAGCCGAACCGTACATAAATAGCCATTAGAAACACCAATACGATACACCCGTGCAAACACCCTGGTTACTCACTCTCTCACGTGCACATTTTATGCAATAAAACGGCGCATGGCACCACATTACGCCCGCCGACTTAAATGAAAATTCCCGCGAGCACACTTTCTTTAACGGAGAATACGTTTAGCTTCTGTAGTTTCTGTATTGGTGCGAATTTCGGACTCTAGTAACCACACTCCCAGTTTCCATTTTCTGCGTTAACCACTGCACTGCGTGTTCACCACTCAACTGCGGTTGAGTGGTGAACGTACTTGAGCATGCTTCTCCACTATAACAAAAAAGGCGCATCCTTTGTGGGCTGTTGCCCGGTAGTACATAAGATGACGTCACTGCCTTGGAAGTGCATCTTGGAGGGGAGAGGGAGAGCGAGAGGCTGTTACGGGTACCTACGACCATAGAGTTTCCCACAATACTTACTAGAGGGAAATCTGGCGCTAGTGTCTATGGGAGCTGCAACACACGGCGCTTCAGCGAGCATGGGAATGATGGCTAGTACACACATTTGTCTAATTTTCGTACTTCTGGCCTGCTTCTGGCTCCGTGTGTGTTCGTGTGGCTTGGATCTGTTTTTTCACAAAAACATAAATTAGCGAATGTTCATCGTTTGCGCTTCACAACCTTATTCTTTTAGGCTTTTTATTTCGAATCAAATCACTAAGTTTAGAAGGGTTTGTTCTTTCTTTCAAAACAAAACTGAAACACAGCAATAAACGAAGCCGCCAGTACGATTCACCGCCCGCAATTACGAAGACTAGGCAAATGTGTGTACTACCCATCATTCCCATGGTCGCTGAACGATCGCAGCGCCAGAGTGCCCTCTAGTTAATTTTGGGAAACTCTACGCGTACGACAGCCCAGAGGTCAGCAGAGCATCATCCAGAAAATCCCGCAAGGGCCTAATGAACTTCGGATTAACAGTCCCGCCGCGGTGGACTAGCGGTCATGGCACTCTACTGCTAACCAGAAGGTCGCGGGTTCGAATCCCGGCTGCGACTGCCGCATTTTCGATGGAGGCAAAAGTGTTTGAGGACAATGTGCTTGGATTTACGTTCATCTTGAAGAAGCCCAGGCGATTGAAATGTCAGGAGCCCTTCACTAATGCGTCCACCGTAATCACATCGTGCGTTTGGGAGGTTAAGCACCAGACATATTATTTCATATTAACAGCCCTGCAACGGTAAGAAGGAGGCAGGGTCAGGACCAGGCGCATACTGGCAACAACTAGTTTTTATTGCCCACCTTTTTGCTAATTTTTTTCCCCCGAGCGTACATGTTCCGCTGCGCTGAAACACAAAATTTTTTTGTCGGTCTACGCTTGGTCGTGTCGCTTCGTTGTTAAAGACGATATTTTTTTCTTGGTGCCCTTCGACGCAAAAATTTTGGTCTGTGTGTCTGTCTGTCTGTACATATATTTGTTTCTCCGCCGTTAACGGTACCTATAACGGGCACCAAAGTGGCCAAACGATACTCCAAACAGTCGACCTCATCCGCAGCGCCCACCAATATTGTTCAAGGTTCAGCGTTCATACTAGTGTGTTTGTCCATCAAAAAGCAATTATTACGCATAACTGGGGCACCATAACAAGACGTCAGTATTCTGTATGTGTGTGTCTTAGTATAAAAAGCATACATAAGTAATTATAAGGACCGTAGCGTTTATCACGTTGCGCTGACCAGGCAACGCTTGCACGAAAAGGCAAAGTGTTTCCAACGCTTTGCTAAGACGACGCGGTGGTGGCACCTACCCGTCGCCTTGCGTTCTACACCTTATCATCTCCGAGACGACGGCCCAGGGCATGTGCGCTTCGTTTTCCAAGATAACTGCGAGATAGCGCTCATGTCTCACTTGTGACGTGACTTGATGCGCTCGTTCGCCTTCGCTGTGCACTCGAGGCACTCTAACGCAGTGCCTCCAGGATACCATTGACCAATTTTCTTGCGCAGAACATCAAATACACGTTTTGTTCACTCTCTCCAGACGCAAGACTGTCGTCTTTTGACGACATTTGCAGTGTAACATGCAGATACGGGGCCAATCTTTTTTGTTTCGTTATAGCACTATTTATTCAAAGTTCAGTATTTACCAACAAGCCCGCAGTAAAACACTTTATATCGGCCTATAACTACCTTAATGTTTTTGCCTCATCAAACGGCAATAGGGACCGTCTGTGGTGTCGGCGTCAACACAAGTATTGCAAAAAAAAAAATCATCCGGTGATGACGTCGCTGTATGACGTCATCATGTCATCGGAAGTAGAACTGATATGTTTCATCATAATGACGTCACAAAGCGTGATGTCATCACATGACGACACCAGATAATGGAGCTGGGCCGATCCCGGGGGTTCTGCAATGCAACGTGACACGCAAAAAAGTTCACGTTGCCTCCGACTCCAACGCCAAGCAGTGTTGCGAGAAGAGTGATGATCACTCCGTGATGATTGTCATCCATCTAGTAGAGAAAATAGTATTCGAACGACTCGCACCATTCATCGACCGATACGATATTATAAACGCTGTACAATGTGGTTTCAAAAGAAGTAAATCAACAGAGCCTACCTGGGTTCTTGCGGAAAATGAGTCATGTACATGAAAATGATGAAAATCGCTACATTGTGTTGCGTGTGTTTTTAGATTCCACGGATGTTCTTGATTGTCTTAGTCGTCAGATTATTGTCGAGAAGCTACATCATTACTTTATTAAAATAACGCCCCGCTCATATACCTAATCAAACATACTTTGAACAAGTCAGCCGTATCATCTCTGTATACTGTGGTCTGCGCGCCTTTATACTAAGCTTACCTACGATGCCACTCATGCAGAAATTAACGGACACGCATATTTCTCAAGACAGATTAATTTAGGTGTACGTCAGGAAGGCCTTTCAGGCTTGTTTTTTTGTTTCTTCTATACATTAATGACACCATGAGCGTTCATCAGACGGTAAAGTACATTATCTACGCTGATGGCACGGGCATTTTCTTGTCTGGTCGCTGCGCTCGTGACTTCGTGAATCACGCAAACGCTACTCTTGATTCCATACGTAAACAGTACGTACAAGTGGGTTTAAATGACGCAAATCTGAAAGCTTTTATGTTGTATCCTCGTCATCGGGAATGTCTTATGAATCCGCTACTTTTTTATGAAACATAAGCTGAATACGTTCAGTCCTTCGAAAAATCTAAGCAACTGTTTCTACTAAGATGCTATGAGGTGCACACACTTATTTCTTGATTAAAAAAAAAAACATGCACGTACTGTTGGACTCCCGCAGCAAAACAGTGCAACGTTTACGGTTACCGTAAATCTTCTTGTTTAAAACTCATTCTTGTACAGTCTGAAGCATGGTGCTCTTGTGTACGATGCAACCACAAATGCTTATATTATGAAATCAATCATTTTCACTGCAAAAGCTTATTATTAGACTAGCTTGTAATGTGACATATTTGTCACATACAAGCTCAATTGTTTGCAAAGTTAAACGTCGTAAGGCTTTTCACTTTATGATTACAGGCGATCGCATGATTACAAACTATCCAAAAAAAACAGAACGATGATTTGCAAAACTTGGCCAATCTTAAAACAAATTCAGTTGCATAACAACACCAGTTATTCATAGCAGTGGCAAGTAGCACGATGCCGAGCGAAATAGGGGAAGCAAGTGCCCCTGGTACGAACCATGAAAGGCAAATCCTTTGTTACCTGCTACCGTCACTGTTAACCCAGTTACAACATAAAAAATTGATGTCGATATTACGAAATTAACAGTGGAAGAGCTTCGTGATAAATTTACATAAATAGCCCACGACATTGTTCATATCATTAGACGCTTTTGTACAAATCTTTTCAATGTTCTCGATGGTTGTGTTCCCTTAATTCACCGTTGTGATTTGTTAACGTAATGTTGTTTCATCTAGTTAAACTTTTTTTACACAAACGCTTCCTGGCACATCGATGTTCAAGAATCTTCCGCTACCATTTGCCAAAGTCTTGTGTATCTTGTTGTTCAATACCTCTTTTTGTTATTATTTATTCTGATGCTACTAAACTCTTTGTTGTCACCACTCTGAGGGGGCTGCCACTTTGTCAATCAAGCTGCTCATTGGAGCAGCTTTTTTTTTGTGATAGCTCCATTCTCTCTTTGAAAGGTGAATAAGAATTGAATTGAACTGATGTGAATAATAAGTGTAATATCCCACGGCGATAAGCAGTTCGTTTCTTGACTGCATGGGCCGCGGTTCAAAACGCAGGCCTCTGCCGGCGGAGGACAGGGACTGCAGTCGTTTCGTAACATGATGGGCTCGTTCGTCATCCACTCGCCGGAACTCAACAAGGGGTGAGCGTGTGACGTCACCGCACGTCACTTTTGTCTCCGGTTCTGGTATTAGTGACGCTGACAAGAGAACCGCGAACGGCGCACGTTACCGGTACCCTAGTGACCCGCTGAGACCAATTGGGATTGGATAAACTTTTATTGGGTCCTCCAAAACACAGATCACTGTGTTGCTGGCAGCTCCCACGTGGGGACTGAGATGCCGAGCTCCTCAGCCGCCTCGCGCGCTTGGTGGCCAGCCCAGAGCTGATCTGCCAAGGACGAGCTGCGGATGGCCGCCTCCCATCTGGCAGAGGGAATGTGCGATAAATGAGCGAATTTGGTACACTGCCAGAGCGTGTGTTCTAATGAAGCTGTTTCCCCACAATGTGGGCAAAGATTACTCGACGCTATAGAAGTGAAAAATAGCAACCACTCATGAAACGTCAACCAGACGTTCGTGTATATTTTACGGCGGTGGCCTGACGCCATAGGTGGCGCTTCTACCGAAGTCACGTTAAAGTCTCTGGGTGTTTTTTCAGGAAAGTACCGCAATCCTTTCAACCGAGCCGCCACACCACGCATCCTCCTTTCGTGCCTCTCGGGCCGCCACGAGCATCGCACGTGTTATCATCGTGACAAAACATTCTTGATTTGACAGTAGCGCGAGCCGAGTTGTAGGGCCGGCGTCCGCAAGATGGCCGTTCGGGAAAGGATATAGATAACGTTTCGGACACTTGGGAGAGGAGGGTTAGACACTTGAGAGAGGACACGGAGGAGAGTGTCGCTACTCTCTCTATAATAAGGGACTTTAAGTCACGTGCCTGTCACAGAAGTGACGTCAACCGGAAGTTCATCTGCTGTGCCCGTTAGGGCACGGAAACGCGCTTCTAATAACTCGTCCCTTTTCTTCCTTTTTTGATTCCAGGTGGCCAATACCTTCTTTCTCCTTTGAGCCCATGTATATATACGGCATTAATACTATGTGTAAGTATTTTATTTTTGTTTCATATCTCTATGCCCCCAACGGCAGGTTACGTAAATTATTCAGGTGTGAGGCACGTACGTGAGGGTGTCCACTCCGTGTCGAAGCGAGAACCACTTTAATTTGTCTTGATATTGACAAGATTTCTAAAAATAAATCTGGCTCGTGAAATATTTTTTCATGAGTCGTGTTATTTTATCAGATATAATTATATAATTGTTAGAGTTCCAAGCGCCAAAACAACATGATACGGTTATGCTGTGCCACTCAAGACTCCATCTGGGGTTGTCAGGCCTAGCCGTATTTACTGCTTTTTTCGAAGAAGGAAATGGCATTATTATATTATTATTATTATTATTGTTATTATTATTATTATTATTATTATTATTATTATTATTATTATTATTATTATTATTATTATTATTATTATTATTATTATTATTATTATTGTTATTATTATAATATTATATTATTATATTATTATTATTATTATTATTATTATTATTATTATTATTATTATTATTATTATTATTATTATTATTATTATTATTATTATTGTTGTTGTTGTTGTTGTTGTTGTTGTTGTTGTTGAGGCCGTAGTGAAGGGCTCCGAAAGTTTAGACCATGTGCTTTTTATTAACGTGCACCTAATTCGAAGCACATGGACCTCGAACAATCAGCTTCCACTGAAACGCGGCCACGTACACCGGGATTTGAACCAAAGACCTTCGGGTCAGAAGTTGAGCATCCTAATCACTCCGCCGCCACGGCCAGTATGGTTACATCGAAGACATACTTCGAGGCGCTTGGGGTAATTATTTCATTTGAAATTATTTCAATGAGCTCATTGATAGAGCGAGCGGAATACTGTTATTCGTGATTTCGATGCCGTGTTTTGAATTGCTACTGACGGAGAGATCGTGAGAGACGCAGTACATTTACATTGCGGGGCAAGTGGAATCGTTGTTCTAGCCCGGAAGTATTCTAAAAATTTTATATCGGGAAATAAGTATCTTTTTCCATATTGATATTGTAGCTTTCACACCACGCCTTGCGACTGAGAAAAACAAAACAGGACGAATCAGCCGATTCATTCGTAGACTAATGACTCACCTTGAACAACGCAAAGACGGCCCGCTGTCTAAAATTCATCTATTTTTTTTTCGATGCTACTAGGCATGCGCTCTTTCCGCAGCGGGATAGTCACCAAACGCCTCTCGATTTCGGCAGTCTTAATTCTGATGACACCACTTAACCCAGCCCCGACCAAAATGCCAGACGACAGCAAATGAAAATGTAAAACGTGAATTGCAGTACCATCGTGAACTCACCTTTTCCTGAGTTCCGGTCAAACTTGTGAGATGCTGTGCGGCAGATTCACAAGTGAAGACGCCTTCATAAAATATAGACCTTTTTTTTCCGCAGTTGTCCCGTATCCAGTGTTCGCATGGGCCTACATGGACAGCAAGAGTAAACTGTAAGACCACGCTGTTGCCGATTATTGTACACAGTATAGCATGTTCGTGTGTACGTACTTCGTGGGCACCGCTATTTGTTACTTTTACTAGATGGGTTTTACAGTGGTGCACCTTGTCAGGTCAAATTAGGGAGTCACGGAACGCCCGATGCATGCATGCGTGTAGGCAGCGCAGTGACGTGTAGCGGCCTTTTTTGGTTGCGCAGGTTACGGATACAATACGGCACTGTTAAAAGCTCAAGGCGGGCGTCATCTACGCAAAAGTCTGCAAAATCTACCGATCGCACTCGGTAGTGTGACAGATTTCCTTAGAAAGCGTTATACACGAGGACTGTGAAAATGGCGTATTTGATTGCGATAGCAAATACAAGAACACTCCAAGCGCATATTTGCTGTCGCTATCACCGTCATGTTGCTCATAAGTCCAAATTGATAATATCACTCCGTTAGTCCGGTGTCCTACGTGTGAGTGAATAAGTTGAAGACGAACACGGCTAACGTAGCGATAAAACGAGCCTGCCGTCTCCGTCGCGCGAAAGCCGCATGGTGGGATGGCAGAGGCTGGGCCGCGTAGCTCAATGAGTACTAAAGCTAACCGGTCGTGGTCGCCCTCGGTCGCGCGCCCCGCATTTTTACAAGGATTAGGCCGACAGCTCACGCATCAGTGTGTGCTCTGGTTCTGCTCGCAAAGTTATGGATGAAGCCACAAACTGCGCGAAGGTCGTTTTTACTCGCTGCAGCGACCACTTGCTTGCCTCAGTGACGCCAGGTCTGATTCCCAGGGGTGAGCTGCTATCCACATGTCGTATAGCATGCCAGTTCGTTGCTCTCGCATTAAGAGATTCACTCTTGCGGAGAAACTGAGACTAAGGGGACATCAGTGCGTGACGCCATCTCTCGGCGGCAGCAACAGTGTCCTGCCACAACTGAATGGAAAATCGACGAAAAAAAATCTGACTGAAGAAAGCTAGTTACAATAAATTACTCGCTTCTAAAAAGCAGAGACTCACTGCAGCGTTGTCTTAAAATTGCAGCCATGTGCTTTACGAAGGGTGTGTGATATTGCAGAACACTTATGACGTCACCATGGCTGCCATGTCTGGGTAAACTAGCAGAATGAGCAGGCTGAGACGTCGCGTGCAGCTTTACTCGAACGCGCGGAGCAAAAAACTGTGACATCAGATTAGTGCCGGTGTCCCTTGCGTTCATTAGTGTTCACCCTTGGCCCGGCTGGCGAACGCGGGGACCAAACAACTCCGTATCCTTCCCTGCACTGACCATCTCGGACGAGATGAAAAAACAGGGTGACTTCCATGTCTGGGTACCCAGCGCCAAGAATCTGTCTGTGACGTCACGTCACAGACATATTTATTTGTTAGAAACACGTGGGCTACACTATAAATTATTGCACTTAAGGAACCACGCGATTTGTGTTGGCACTGTCGGGACCCCAGTTTTTCGAGAATATCCCAAAGGGTCCCTCCTGTGCAAAAGCGCATGTTGCTTTTGGTATGTAGCTTTTTTTCTCAAGATATACGTTTGATTTTTTTTCGCGCTTTTCCCATGCAGTCACAACGGCCCACCGCTGTTTCCGGCAAAAGATGGCGCGAAGTGCACATGCTCCAGATCTCTCCAAAACCTGGTCAACTGCAAATAGCTAGCTGCTCTGCGTTGTAGCTGTTGCGTTTGCGTTGCGTATACTTGTGTAACCAGTGACGTAGCCAAGGAGTACCAGGCCCGTGCCCCCCCCCCCATTTTTTTTCTTCGCCATGTCATACCGTGATAGCGTAAAATAACCATTTGCCTGCCCCCTCCCCCACTTTTCCTAATATCAATCAGTGCCCCCCCCCCCCCCCCCAAGAAAAAATATGTAATATGCCCTGTGTGTAAACAAGTTAGCCGTTGTGTTCACTTGGTGCTTCCCAGGCCATTCAGCATGCCCGTCTACGGTTTGAGGGTCATCCGCGAGCTCTTCAAGGTCATCGACTACCGCGGTAAGCTTCGCAAGCACAATGCACACATTAAGCGGAGACGAGTATGCAAAATTCAGCGAGTCTGAGACATGCTATAGCGTGTGCGAACAGGTATGCCTGCAGGCGTGGGTGCCTTGTTCAGCGGAGGCGTTCATATACAGAGACATTGCGCTTAACTGAAAGCGACTACAAATTCTTATAGGCAAGACTGACAGCATTCCTATTATGTTAAATAAATTGAATTAACTGAAAAAAAACTTACCATGATGTAGTCATCGCAAAGACATTTGAGCGGGTTTTAAGTATCAAATAGCACTTTCAATGTGTCATGACTGAAAAGGTCAAGGATTACGGAGCCTGCGATTCAGCGTAAAATGATGGGTGCACAGCAGAGTGGGTCAGAGAAGCATTGGTAACCGATATTCCAGCAGACATAAACGTCAAAAACGGCAAAGCCAAGTAATACATGACAGCGCATGATGACACATAGATGATGCATGATATAACGCTTGACAGATAACATGATAACGTAGGGGAGCTTGGCCGAATGGAATCTTCGTACTACCTCGGTTGGTACAGCATATTGCACAAGGTGATGCCAATGCTTTAACGTGTTAATGCCTCTTCCCATGCCTTAGTGACAACCACTCATTGGGCGAGCAGGTAACTGACTATGGACATAAATAATTATCGCAAGAAAACAACAGACAAGGTGACGACAAGAGACAGGACCCAGCGCTAACAAACTGATTAGTTTATCCTTGTCGCAGCCCAGTGGTGGGTCGGCAAGGACAGCACCTCTGAAGTTGCCTACCAGAAGTTAGAAGACTGCGTAAAGGACATCGAACGAATATACAGGGTGTGTATTGGCGTCATGTTGATTGGCCGGCCCGTGCCGTTACCGTTGTAGTAGGAGCCCATGCCGTTACCGTACTGTTGGGGGCCCATACCATTACCGTCATATTGGGGGCCCATGCTATTACCGTCGCATTGAGGGCCCATACCGTTACCATTGAAATAGCGGACCATACCATTATTGTTGTAGTAGGGGCCCATATTGTTACCATTGTAAGGAGGCCTACACCATAACCGTGAACGCAATGTGTATTCCGTACATACGAACCGCTGTATTGGGGGCCCATACCACTACCGCGGACAAAATACGTATTCCATACAAATGAGTTGTGTGGAATCCCGCCAGGTGGCATACTGATTGTGCAAGAAACAATCGACAGAGCGACCACTCCGGAAATCGCGTTGATCCCGGGCTCGACTCCGTGCCTTCATTTCTGAGAAATTTACACGGATCTCCCTTGTGGCTTTGTGCTGAAAACGGGTGTTTGTCAATTATCCCTTTGGATGATGTACTTGTGTTGGTAATATCCTAGTCTGACCCGCAGGTCGCGGGATCGAATCCTGACTGTGGCGGCCGCATTTTCGATGCAGGTGAAAATGTTTGACACGTGTGTATTGAAGATTTAGGTGCGCGTTAAGAAGCCCAGGTGGTCAAATTTCCGGACCAGTCCTCTACGGTGTTCCTGGGACGTTATAGACTCTACCAATTATCGCAATAACATTATCATTATGATGTCAGGACCCCCTACATGGGCAGAGCCAGTGGTGCGAAGCGTGACATGGAGCAAATGAAATTATGTTCCGTTTTTTTGTCAACACGGTATGAATCTGATTATCGAAAAGGCCTCATGAGACACACACGATTCACCTCCATGATTTTACTGTAAGTTCTTCATATGGATCATATGGGTCGCTCTCTGTGTCTCATAAGGATGTTGAACTTAGACTTATGCGCTGAACATGCCTACTACCTTATGTCTATCAAAGCGAGACTGTGCAGCCATTCTATGCTCGTGTTATGTTTCCTGTGTCAGAGTCTCGCTAGAATTTTCCCCAGGTGATATATTCGCTGTGCATATCGAGATAGCTCTATGACAGCAAAAATACAAAGCTATTTCACACTTGATTTGATTGATTTGTGGGGTTTAACGTCCCAAAACCCCCATTTGATTATGAGAGACGCCATAGTGGAGGGCTCCAGAAATTTTGACCACCTGGGGTTCTTTAGCCTGCACCAAAATCTGAGTACACGGGCCTACAACATTTCCGCCTCCCTCGGAAATGCAGCCGCCGCAGCCGGGAATCGAACCCGCGACCTGCGGGTCAGCAGCCGAGTATCTTAGCCACTAGACCACAGCGGCGGGGCCTATTTCACACTTGCAAAATAATGTTGCAGTTGTATGAAAATTTAAGACATGCGGTGCGTGTGTCTGCTAAATTATGACTATGACACGGAGAGTGTACAGCTACCTGATACCCGTGCGGTAATGTTCATGTGTGACATGGTCATTTCTGACAAGTGACATGAGCCGTTCGTTTCTACAACTGTATGATTATATAAGAAAACTGTACTAAACATTAATCTCATGTTCCTACAATGCACGCAAATGACTCTCACTACAACTGAGCTTATATATACTGCCGTCACTTTTACGTCCATACTCGTCGGTATCTTAAAGCTAGTCAGGCCACATACGCATGGGCCCGGTGACGTTTCCGGTGCAGCAAGTGATTGTCTGTACTCTCGTTGGGTTGGGTGAGGGGCAGGCAACATCCCAGAGTGCGGTTACACTTGCCTTATACGTTGAGTGATGGTTTCTTTCGTGTGTACGCAGATTAACGAACCGGTGGAGCGTTACGAGGCAATTGCGGAGATCGCGGCTGTACACGTAATCTTCAAGGTAAATAAACACTCTTCTACCGAGCCTCGCGGGTCAACGCACTTTCTCGTGCCCGTGCGGGAGAGGCTCGCGTTGCGCTGTCACAAGAAGGGCGATCGGGCACGAGATATTGCAGACGGTGGTGCAGCGCGGCTCGCAGCGCTCCGCGTCGGCTCTCTTTCGTGCTATTTTTGCTGCATTTGGTTATGGTCCACGACGGCGACGCCACTCAACGCATAAACGGGTGCCTAAAGGCCTGACCACACGTAAGCGCCGCAGCGCGTCAGCGCGCGGCTTTTTGACGAGACATCGCACCCTCCTCCATATGAAAAAAAGTGGTGCGACATGTTTCCTCGGGGCGCGACGCTGTGTCGAAAAGCCACGCGCTGACACGCTTCAGCGCGTGCGTGTGGTCGGGCCTTATGATTAAGTGTCTATGCTCACTCATTGCCTTGTGATGCACTTTTTGTGGCCGCAGTGTTAATATTTTGGCACGTGGGTGGATTTGGTATGAATACAGCAGGCGAGAGTTCCCGCTTGAGTCGCTGCCTGCACTCCGAAAAAAAAAAACACCATTTTCCACTAAAAGGAACTCTGTGGGAATTAGAAGCAGCGCTGGTGTTCACTTTTGTTTCCATTTATCGTTTCCGTTTGTATGTCTCCGTGCATGTTTCATTTGCGTGCGGAGTTGTGTATATGTTGTGTACCGCTTATGTTACTGTCCTCTCATTCGTATGTATTACCGCGTGTGCGCAGCAAAGCGAACACCCAGCGCTTCTAGGAGGGTGCAAGGGAGCGAGCGCGCTCAGCATTATATACGAGCTCACAGTTGTGGCGCAGAGATAAACGGGGGAGCAGAAACGAAGTGGAGGCATCGTCCGGCCAACTCCTCGCACTGACGCGAGGAAGGCGTCCTCCAGCCTCCTCCCGCTCACGCGAAGAGAAGGGGAGAGTAAGCGCATGTGCAGGGGGGGGGGGGGGGAGCGGACGGTCGCCGAGGGACGGACACTGCCCTGAGCATAAGCTGCTTCGCATCAAAAAAAAATCTCGCCGAAGGATTTCCGCACATTACGCGGTTGGGCAATAACTCCGGGATCAAGGGCGTTCCGAACTTTCTGCAACCTGCATGGTTTTTGCAATGTTTCTTGAATCGACCCACCTTCGACTACTACAAAATTTTAAGCGATGACGTCCTCGTTTGACGTCACGTCACGTTACAGAATTGGCCAGATTTTGACGTCACGACTGCGGTCTTTTGTTAGGTGAATTTCTGAATAGTTCGTGTTGACACCACCGGTGGTTGGTTTCTACGTTTCGTGAGGCACGGTAGGCTTTCGCCTTAATGAGCCTGTGTGCGCCGCTTAGCAGCCGATCGCGCCATCCCAGGGTGTACGCTCTTTTGTTCGCACAGATGTACACGGACGAGGTGGACATCAGCAAGAAGACCGCCGTGGACGTGCGCCTGCCTTTCTTCCAGACGGTCCCTTCCACCACGCAGTTCTTCATTGCCCTTGCATCGGTGCGTCCCTCGAGGAGAGTCTTAAAGGCGCCATGACACGGTCACCGAACGATTTGTGGTTTTCAGTGAAAACAAGAAGTAGAGGATCTTTTATGCCTATACTTGTATGAAAAATGAGCCCCAAAAAATATGTAAGGGCAAACACGGCCCTTGAAGTTGCAGGCTGTAAACTCCGCCCACCGCCGCCAACCGCCATTTCGCCCTGACGTCTGTGACGTCATGTGCAGCAAGGAGCAATGCCGTCGTCTTCCATCACACTTTTAGTCGCTGCAAATCGTCCAATTTCAGGACCGCACAGAAGAAATCTAAATTATGCCCATTTCACATGCAACTCACCAGGAAACGATATCGTTCATCGAAATGCAGACGCTCGCACAGCTAGCTGCTATTTACGTTACGGCTGGGAACCACGCCAGTGTTGCCGAACTCCCGGGCCACTTTCGTGTATATAAAAACATTAAACCATAAAATAAGTGCTCGGGTAGATAGGCCGGGCATGTAGCACGTAGACAGGATAGCCGCTGGTCATTAAGGGTAACTAACTGGATTCCCAGAGACGGCAAGCGGGTTAGGGGGAGACAGAAGGTTAGGTGGGCAGATGAGATTAACAAGTTTGCGGGTATAAATTGGCAGCGGCAAGCACAGGACCGAGTTGACTGGCGGAACATGGGTGAGGCCTTTGTCCTGCAGTGGACGTAGTCGGGATGATGATGCTGCTGCTGCTGCTGATGATGATGATAATAATAGATGAGTGAAAATTTCACCAGCTGCTCAATTGTGAATGCCCACATAACACTAACTTTGATCAAAGGATGTCAAGGCCCCTTTTACAAATCGGCAACCTCATGAGCTGACGTCTATTCTGTCTGTTTCGTCTGTCTGTCTGTCTGTCTGTCTGTCTGTCTGTCTGTCTGTCTGTCTGTCTGTCTGTCTGTCTGTCTGTCTGTCTGTCTGTCTGTCTGTCTGTCTGATAGAACATTAGTTAAAGTGGTTAAAAGGGGTGATCTGCGGTGCAGGAGATGTGCGCCCGCACGAACGTGACCATCGCCAGACTCCTGAACAAATCGTTTGGATCGAAAACGGCTGAGCAGAGGTAAGACTAAGCATCACGTTGTCAATGTATACTCGAAACAGTTTCTCCACATTACGAGCTGCAACTGCCATTTCTCAACGATCTATTACCACATTCCTTCATTAAGGGGCATCTTTTTGAGTGTAAGATTTATAGGTATCGTGAAACGCTACAATTTACCATGGGGTTCAATATAAGTCATAACCACGTCGTGACAGCATTGGGTGACGTCATCTCGACATCACAGGTAGATGACGTCATCACAGATGACATCACAGATAGATGATAATGTTGTCATCACCCTTACGCAAACATGCATACTGGTGCGTGATCTATGGTCACCTGAAATACTGATTTGAGGAGAACATACTGCGCAAACGTACCGGTCCCCAGCAATGTTACTTGGTTCGTAATAACTTCCGGGCCAAATGAACTATGGAGTATGGAGGGGCATTAAACTGTTTTACACATACAAATCTGTTTTGTGGCCTATGACATTGCGCGCATTTACATGTGATGGCTTCTAACTATCGTCAACACTCCCCTCCCCCTCCCCCCCCCCAAAAAAAAACTTCCTGCTCTCTTCCTCAAAGTTAATCCACTCGGACGGTGCGTTTCATTACTAACCATACTAAGAGCTAAATGTTATATTCATGAACAATAAATTCTTGAGCGGCTTAGCTAAGTTATGTCCACCAACTATTATTGTAGCAAAATACCATCTGTAGGTTTGGTATGTTCGTTCGTGAATATCTTCAATCGTATCCACACACTTGACTGCTTTGCCTCTTTACAATATGTAGTATGGCATGGTATGCCCCACCGCGGTGGTCTAGTGGCTAAGGTACTCGGATGCTGACCCGCAGGTCGCGGGATCGAATCCCGGCTTCGGCGGCTGCATTTCCGATGGAGGCGGAAATTTTGTAGGCCCGTGTGCTCAGATTTGGGTGCACGTTAAAGAACCTCAGGTGGTCGAAATTTGAGGAGCCCTCCACTACGGCGTCTCTCATAATCATATGGTGCTTTTGGGACGTTAAACCCCACAAGTCAAGTATGGCATGGTATAGTATAGCTACAGTGTGTCCACTGACTAATATTGTAGCAGTATTCCACCTAGAGTTGGTATGTTATTTCGCGAATATATTTGTGTCCGCACAGTTGGCTGGCTTGCCCGGTTAAAATATATAGTGTGAAATTCCACCTAGTGTGAGTATCTGTGACCGCGTCTTCACACAACTGGCTAATTTGCCCTGTTGCAATGCCTTGCCGCAGGATGGAGGTACTGGCCACCCACATGCCGCAATACACGGATCATTTTGGCTGCACCGGATCCCAGAGAATGCGCGTCAGCAGCCGCTACATGCGATGCGTCTTTTGGAACCACTGACTTGGTTGATATAATTACGCGTATGTTTATTCAGAATGGCTTATGCAAAATGTATGTAGAGCCTGTGTATTTTGCAGGCAAATTATTAAAATAAAACACTTAAAGATAGCGTAATCACATTCTCAATCGCAAGCCCAACTTCGATTCTCGGTGCAAGCCTCAACCAGGCGTGGCGCACGTAACATATACTGAAAGTATAATTCGTAAGTGGCCACCACGTCTTAAATGGCACATATGTTAAACCTGTAAATTTTGCAGGTGATTAAAAAAAGAATAGCTTCAAGAGCAAGAATGTGATAGCATAGTAAGTCCTCGTGCACATCCCCTTCTGAACTGCAAGCACAAATTCAGTTTTCGGTACATGCCTAAACCACGCCGTAAGGAAACGAGCGACTACACGCGTAACATTGGCCGTTTCAAACTATCGCAAGTCACTGCCAGGTATGGTTACTACTGGTAATATGGTAATATCGTAGTAGTAGGAGGTCTATCTCGAGTCACTTGGGTTAGGTTATGTTAGCCTCAACCATGAATGCTGCGCAAGTAATATATACTGCAAGTTACTGAAAGTATAATTCGTAGGTGAACGCTACGTCATAAGTGCCGCATATCTTAAACCTGTAACTTTTGCGGGCGATTGCATAAGAAAATAGCTTCAAGAGTAAGAATGTGATAGCATAACAGGTCTTGATGCACATCGCCTTCTGAACCGCAAGTACAGCTTCAAGTTCTCGGTGCATGCCTCAACCACGCCGTAAGGAAACGAACGACCACGCGCGTAACATTGGCCGCTTCAAACTATCACAAGTTTCTGCCAGTTATGGTTACTACTTGTAATATGGCAATATCGTAGTAGTAGTAAGTGTATCTCGAGTCACTTGGGTTAAGGTAGGTTCGGTTAGGTTAGGCTAGCCTCAAGCATGCATGCTGCGCGCGTAACACATACTGCAAGTTAAAGTATAATTCGTAAGGGAACACTACGTCATAAATGCCGCATATCTTAAACCTGTAAACTTTGCAGGCGATTGAATAAGAAAATAGCTTCAAGAGTAAGAATGTGATAGCATAACAGGTCCTCGGGCACATCACCTTCTGAAAGGCAAGCACAGCGTTAGTTCTCGGTGCATATCTCAGCTATGCCGTTAGGGAAAGATCGACCATGCGTAACATTGGCTGTTTCAAACAATTGTAGAATTTTACTGCAAGTTACTGCCAGGTATAGTTACTATATAGTAATATCGTAGTAGCAGTAGGTCTATTTCGAGTCACTTGGGTTAGGTTAGGCTAGCCTCAACCATGAATGGTGCACGCGTAACATACTGCAAGTTCCTGAAAGTTGAATTCGTAAGTGCCCACTACGTCATAAATGTCGCATATATTAAACCTGTAAATTTTGCAAGCGATTGAATAAAAGAATAGCTTAAAGAGTAAGAGTGCGATAGCATAATGAGCCCTCGTGCACATTACCTTCTGAACCGTAATGAGTTCTCGGTGCATGTCTCAACTACGCCGCAAGGAAAAGAACAACCATGCCTAACATTGGCCCTTTCAATAACATCGTAGTAGTAGTAAGTCTATCTTGAGTCGCTTGGGTAGGGTTGAGTTAGGCAAGCCTCAACCATGAATTCTGCGCGCGTAACATACTGCAAGTTCCTGAAAGTATAATTTGTAAGTGCCCACTACGCCATAAATGTCGCATATACTGAACCTGTAAATTTCAAGACTAAGAATGCGATAGCATAATAACTCCTCATGCACATCACCTTCTAAACTGCAAGCACAGCTTGAGTTCCCAGTGCACGTCTCAACCACGCCGAAAGGAAAAGATCAACAACGCGCAACAATGGCCGTTTCGAATTATCGTAGAACTTTTACTGCAATTTACTGCCAGCTACGATTATTCCAAATATTATAGTAATACAGTAATAGTAGTAGTAGTGGGTATACCTTGAGTCACGTGATAAGATGGGACAGATAAATTACAGTAGTAGTAGTAGTAGTAGTAGTAGTGGGTCTACCTTGAGTCACGTGATAAGATGGGACAGATAAATTAACGCGTGCATCATTGAACTATCGTGGAATTTCCACTGCGTGTCACTGCAAGCTATGACTACTACTAACACTACAGTGACACCGTAGTAGTAGGTCTATCTTGAGTCACGTGATCAAATAGGGCAGATAAATTAACAAAAAAAACGTGCGTAACATTGGCCTTTTCAAACTATCGTACGATTTCTGCAAGTCGCTGCCAGCTGTGGTTACTATACTAGTACTATAGTAATAAGGTAGTAGGTCTACCTCGAGTCACGTGATCAGACGGGACAGATAATTTAACAAGAAAACTTCGAACCTGTGATAATGCTTCAAATGATGATGATGACGTTCGGAGCGCTACTGTCACACGTCACAGGCTTAATTGTTCGAACTTTTTTTTCACAGCGGGAAACTGGATTGAATTTCAAAAAAGACACGCACACACACACGTCCAGTCGTTCAAGTGAAACTTACTGCCAGCTATGATTACTACAAGCTATATAGTAATACAGTAATAGTAGTAGGTCTATCTTGAGCCACGTGATCAGATTGGACAAATTAACAACGCGTGCATCATTGAACTATCGTAGACTTTCTCCTGCATGTCGCTGCCAGCTATGGTTACTACAGTAATACGTTAGTAGGAGCATATCTCGAGTCACGCAATCAGACGGGTCAGATAGTTTAACAAGAAAACTTCGAACCTGTGATAATGCTTCGAATGATGATGATGATGTTCGGAGCGCTACTGTCACGTCGCAGGCTTAATTGTTCGAACCTTTTTTTTTCACAGCTGGAAACTGGATTGAATTTCAAAAAAGACACACACACACACACACATGTCCAGTCGTTCAAGTGAAGTCGTTCAACTGAAGCGCCACCAACATTGCTTGGAAAAGAAACAACAGCCGATCGAAAAAAAAATAAAAAAATATTTATTCCCAGTAGTGTATTATTTTTTTTTGTCACCTGCGACTTAAGCGCTCTTTTTCGTCCCAGTTGTGCTGTTATATAGCACGTCCTTCTCCGTCAGACTCGTGCGTTCTTCTAGGTTGTTTAGCCGGGGTTGTACGGAGGGTAGGGGGTGATGTTCCTGAGACCGTCGCGTACGTTGGGCACCCGGACGTGATACATGTCCGGGAAGGCGGTGCCCCCGTAGCGCTTGATCATGGCGCCGGAGACGACGTTGAACATCTCGAACCTGCCGAAACGCGTCGTGTGGCCCAGGTACGTGAAGTTGCCCTCGAGGCCGTCCTCGCCGATGTCGTCGAAGACGACGCACCGGTCGTGCGGCCAAGCGTCAAGCAGTTTCTCGATCTGCGGAGGCGATGTATTCGTGCCGTGTCGGTATCGTCTCGAGTTTATAGCATAGGCACCGCACACCGGCCAGAGGGAGCTGCTGCCCCGTCTCGAAGCTTCTGACATTCGCCGTTAGGGGCGCGCAGAACAGAGACGCGTGCCCGCGTTCCCTATCTATCCCGGGCACAGCGCGCCGACCATAGAGTTTCCCAATATACACTAGAGGGAACTCTGGCGCTAGTGTCTACGGGAGCTGCAATGCACGGCGCTTCAGCGAGCATGGGAATGATGGGTAGTGCACACATTTGTCTAAACTTCGTACTTCTGGCCTGCTTCTAGCTCCGTGTGTGTTGGTTTGGCTTGGAGCTGTTTTTTTTTTTTTTCACGAAACAAAAATCAGCAAATGTTTAGCGGTTGCGCTTCCCCGTTTTATTTTTTAGACTTACTTTCCAAATCGGCTCACGAAGTTCAAAAGGGTTCGTTCTTTCTTTCAAAACAAAACCGTAACCAGCAATAAACGAAGCTGCAAGTACGATTCGCCGCCCGCAAGTACGAAGACTAGGCTAATGCGTGTACTACCCACCATTCCCATGGACGCTGAACGATCGCAGCGCCAGAGTGCCCTCTAGTTAATTTTGAGAAACTCAATGCCGCCGACAGATTCAGGGCGCGAAACGCTCGCGTCGCGTTCCATTTTCACCGAGGCCGTCTCAAGGTTTCCTTTTTTATCCGCTAGGCTATGTATTCTGGCACTGTAGTCAGACGGTGAAACTCGACTGAACGGTGCGAGGAACGCTCGTAGCGTTCCAAACGCGGCGCCCTGAGACAGTGACACTTTTGGTTGCGTCGCTGTCACGTAGGTGGTATCACGTGGTGTGTGAACTACAAAATACGACTTTATAAAGGCGAGGAACTGAAATTTAATGAAACTAAAATTTGTAACAATCGTAGCGTTGCATTGGCGGCGCCCCGTGACAGTGACACTTGGTTGTGTTGCTTTCAGAAAAGTAAAATCATGGGGTGTATGAATTACAAATTCATGTGAAATCTCTCAAATTAATTCGCATCCAACACTGACCAAAGTGAGCGAATAAGGAATATTTTCCGGTCGGAGAGGTTTCTCCCATAGTTCCTATGCTGCGCGACTACATCCAGCATTGCTGTTTCTGTAACAAAACTAATCTTTTTTTTTTTCTGTACCCGACACGCATTCGAATGGGAAACTTCGAAGCGTCCAAATGTCATAACGTATATCGCGAAAGACTAATAGAAATAATGGACCTTATAAAAATAATAAATAAATATTCAAATAATAAGTAAAGAATAAAACTGCGCCCTAGCGTGCATGTTACTTCTTTTTGTCAATCCAGGAAGTGTCAACCTGTGCATGTTGGCAGAAACTGTTTGACTTGGTGTTCATTGTCTTTTTTGTTTAATATGTGTACTTGCGCATAATAAGTTATTAGTTGCAAGCCCATTCCCGGAGTCCTCCTATACGAATCATATCGTGCTTTTGAACGCCAAAACACCAATTATTATTAATAAGCACCTAAGTATTACAAGCGTGAAATAGTTAGTTGTATGTGCATGCACCTATCCGTTAGTTTTTTCTTTTATTTCGCATTAGTTGACGTGTGCATATTTTACTAATACTGTATTGGAGCGGCCACTAGCCCCTTAATGCCATCTGTTCAAATAATAGTAATATTTTATACGCAGTTCTCTGTTCATGAAAATACAGATTAATTGATGGTATTGATCTCGTACTTGACACAAGCCCACATTAAAAATTTAGAGAAAAGCCTCACTGGATAACTAAGATACGAAGCAGTCTAACGTGTAGTACAGAAGGCTTGACTGTTGCACATTGAGAACGCTGTGTAAAAGCCCTTAAGACAACCTTTAAATAGTTGCTTGTAATTACAGATTAACTGACCACCACACCATATATATATATATATTTCCATATTTTTCGACTATCAACCTCTGTTTATATTACATGATGGTCTCCGTTTAATATATATAGAAATCTGTGTTTAGAGTAATGGCCGCTTGTATTTCCAACTTGTACGCTGATGTATGTTTCAATATTTTGCGATCTCTGTTCACAATGCGCAGTAAAAGCGTGACCCGCCGCACACGTGCCGTGATGTTTCGTACTACGCCAAAGAATTCCCTATCATAGACACGAAAACTCCCTACTTCGGGAATTTTTCCCCGCAAACATTGACGAAATTCCCAGCATATTTCCCTGCACAACAGTACTGATTTCCGCCCTCATCCACGCACAGACATATTACAATTACACGTGTCTGACGTACAGGCGACGTTTGAAATCATGACTGGCTCCTTCTCTGCCGCACAACAAAAGCACGAGTTTATTGATTCGTATACTCTTAGTAAACTGCACCTTGTAGGCTTAAAGTCTGACAGCAATAGTCAGAAACAAGTATACAGGGCTATGATTGCGTGTTGCACGAACAAAAACCGATTACAGCAGATGAAGGCGCACCGTTACCGCTAATTATCGGTCGTAATAGAAGAATTCAACAATTCTCGAAATTCCCTTCAATATCACGAAGATTCCCTTTATCCCTTTGGCTCAAAATGACAGGCGAAAATTTCCCGAAAAAGGGAAACTTCCCTGCACGATACATCACTGCACACGTGTGTGGAGTTGCTGGCGGCTGCAGTCGCACATGGTTCGCAGTCACGCTCCTATGTAAATGTTGAAAAGATCGCGGGTGAAATGGCCTACACTCGGCGGTGTTCGTAACGGTTATTTCACGACCGATTAAATATATGCGGGCTTCAGTTTCCTTGCGTATACTCTTTACAAATGACAGTTTCGTAGCGCTTGTCTGCATACGATGGAAGCGGTGGTACGCGGCGGCTCGAAGAATAAGGGGAAATTATATCCGGACGTGCGGAAGTTGTACATGCCGAGAGGATAACCAGTGAACGGCGAGTGTGCGTTTAACAACGAAGCCGTTCCTAATCAAGGTTTCCCCGGCCGTTGAAGCATAGGCCTCCAAGATTGGAAGCTTTCATCTCGGAGGCCATGGTTTAAGTAGCGCTGATCACGTGACCTCACAGTGTGGCGAGAGTGGGGATCGGTAGGAGAGGAGAATACGTCCTGCTGTGGAAAGCGAGGGCGGAAGATGTCGGGGCTCGGAGGAGGAGTTAAAAAAAAAACGCGCCAAGATGGGCTGACGGCGAGGCTGTCTATGAGACAGCGTATCAGTGTGAGCGTTCAGGAGTTCGCGCTCTCACAATGGCGAGCTTTTCTCTTTTTCCGATGGATAAGCCGCCCGGTGTGGGTATGTGATGTCTTCGCCGAAATAACCACGATTTTCGCGCAATGGGGCCAAAGCTAAGCGCCAACGAACGCGACATATAGAGCCTCCTAAAATTAACTTGAGGAGACTCTGGCGGTGTGATCGTTCAGCCACCATGGCAATGATGGGTAGTGCACAAACTTGCCTAGTCTTCGTGCTTGCGGGCTTTGAACACTCTTGCGGCTTTGTTTATTCCCACGTTTTGGTTTTGCTTCGAATAAAAAAAAACGGACGATTTGAACCGGTTTGAATTGGTGAGCTTAAAGAGTTAAGGTGGTGAAGTGCGAACTGCTGAACATTTGGTGATTATTGTATCGTGACAAAGCGGCAAGCCACGCGAAGCCAAAACGAGCCGAAAGAACAAAGTATTGGACAAATTTGTGTACTACCCATCATTCCAATGCTGGCTAAAGCACCGCGCGTAGCATCTCTTGTAGACACTAGCGCCAGAGTTCCCCCTACTTCTAGGAAACTCTGGTGAACGGAAGACTTGAAAGATATAAAGAAACGCAATAGCCTGAATGACGGGAATAAGCTCCCCTGTTTCAACATTGTTCGCGAAATGGAGCTGGTAGTTTTTTTTTTTTTTTTGGATGCGAATGCATTTCTTAGTCGGCCTATGTCAGGCGTCTGGCGGTGTCCACGCGCCGGCAGGTGTTATCACTCCGCTCTCACTCCCTCTCCCATAGCGATAGCTGTCGGCGCGCACGCCTATTCTCGCCCCTAGTAGGGTGGCTGGGATAGGGAGGTGCGATGAGCGGGGCGCTTTTCGCTTGACGCAGAGGGTCACTCGGCGCGCCGATGCCGCAAGGGGCGCTGATGGCAGCGGCGCGGGTAGGGAGCGGCGCACTTCCCTGTGTTTGCTGCAGGTGCGCTGGGATTTTCTTCGCAAGCAGTCGCTACATTGCAAGTATGCCATCAGTCAGTGTTTGCGCTAGGTCCCTCTAAAATGCCCGAGGATGTCAATGGTAAAAAAAAGGGACCCAGCGTTTGTGCTTTGTGCCTGGGTGCCGATAGTGTCGATAGATCATGCATCGTACACTGCTGAGCGAAGTGACTTCCGCATTGTATATTATGTGGCAGGCTACGTTGCGAGAAAGCGCATACTTGGCAATAATTGTGATGAGTGCAAGAACGCCTGTCTTGTCTCGAGAAAAAAATGTGCCAGGAAATCTCCCAGCCCAGGCAAGCAAGCTGTGGGATCTGAGCGGACTTTTGCATCCGTCGAACTTCCTTTATACCCTCATCCTGAACCTTGAGGACAAAATCACTCGTTTCTTGAGCTCAGCACGTCTTCACGTCAAGTCGGCCTTAGAGATGCTGAAGGGGATTGGCGAGACACAACAAATTGGCTGCCCAAACCATGGTGCTCTCTTGACCAAAAGTGTAGTGCGATTTTATTGCCTCACTCGTGTCCACTTTTTTTGAAAGGCATGAACCAAAAAGAAGACGAAAAGAAAGGGCGGAGAGTTAAGCCATGTGTACTCTAGTGGCAGAGCACGAATACCTCGGCATGCATGGAAATAAATTTATGTTTTTGGTAAAAAAGTGTCTCCTCTATTTCTGCTGCTGGGGACGATTCTCGAGTCAGAGGCTTCGCGACATACGTAAGTTTTAGCACTCTTAATTCGTTACTCGTCTAAGTTAATGAGCAATTGTAGGCTGTTAAAACTTCTACACTCGGAAACCGATAATTGAATGCCAAGTGAGAATTTAAGCTGCGACTCGCACAAGATTGTGCGTTCGCGGCAGAGCAGCAAAACGAGGCTCTTGTACCGACGTTTGTGCTCGTGGATGAAGGAACTTAACATGCTCTAAGTAATATGAATCCTTCCAGTAATTGCAACGTCTCGTAACACACCTGCAGTTCTGCCGTAAGTAACCGCAATATTACGAAATACACAAAAGTTGGTGTCAGGTCTCGCTCATATGCCTTCTCGAGAATTGATTTCAGAGGCGAAAAGTATAGAGATACTTGAGCCACGTAAGGCATTACGTGCCTTAAGTATCTTAAGTATTGTCGTACATTGACTCAATAAAAAAGGTTTTCACCGAAAATAGCTGACCGCCTTATAGCGTGAGAGCAGGCCCGTAGCCAGAATTTTTTTTCCGGGGGGAGGGGCACTTGCTAAAAACTAGGAGAAAAGGGGCCCATAGCTCCTCCCCCCCCCCCCGGCTACGGGCCTGCGTCTAACTGCGTGAGAGAGATTTCTGCGGAGAGCAGCATACGCTCATTCGTATGTCGCCTGCGCAAGGGTACCCGGATGGATGGATGGATGGATATGGCTGTACCCTTTAGATTGGGCGGTGGCTAGCGCCACCAAGCCGTAATACCTAATGAACCAAAAACTATATTTATTTTTTTTCCTTAAAAAGTGGGTTTGAGGATTCGTACTTTGCAGTGAAGAGTTTAATTTTCACTCGTGCCTTGACTTTAGCCACCAATCAGATAACCTCCTTCTAGTTAAGTCTACCCGTTTAAAGTTTATTTTGCCCTCCCGGTCCCTAAACCCCAGTGCTTTGAAAAACTCTGCGCCATCATCCTGAACTATAGGGTGAAGCCCTTTACAGAACATTATCAAGTGTTCGGCAGTTTCTTCTTCCTCTCCACACGCACTGCATACTGTGTCTACCCCTTCGTATTTGGCCCGATATGTCTTGGTTCGCAGTACTCCCGTCCTGGCCTCAAACAGTAGAGAACTACCCCGAGTATTACCATAGATCCTTTCCTTGGCAATTTCCTGCATAAAAAGTTCGATAGATCTCTAGTGCGGACTTCTTAATCATGCCCATTCTCCACATGTCATAGTAATAAGGGCTGCAGCGCGAGCACGAATGTGCTCGCGCTGCAGCCCTTATTACTATGCCCAAATCGCCATTCTTCTCCACATGCCAGTCTCCGTTTCCTTCACTTTCTTCTTAACCGATAGTTCTTTTTGGTTTGGCCACCTGCTGTTTTCTAAGTATTTACCAGTCAACTTCCTGGTTCGCTTCCTCCATTTTGTATCCACATTCTTCATGTACAAGTAGCTGAAAACCTTCCTAGCCCAACGCTCTTTCCCCATTTCTCTCAATCGCTTCTCAAATTTTATCTTGCTGCTAGCTTCCCTGCCCTCAAATGATGTCCATCCCATATCACCTTGTACTCCCTGATTTGGTGTATTCCCGTGAGCTCCTAAAGCAAGCCTGCCTATTCCACGTTGCTTAATTTCTAATCTTGCTTGAACTTCTGATCTCATGCACAAGACCACATTGCCGAACGTCAGCCCAGGAACCATGACCCCTTTCCATATTCCTCTCACAACATCATACCTATTGTAATTCCACAGTGCCCTATTTTTCATGACTGCTGCATTCCTGTTACCTTTAGTCGTCACGTATATTTCGTGTTCCCTCAGATACTCGGTCCCATTGCTTATCCATACGCCCAGATATTTGTATTTATCTGTTATCTCTAGCGTGACCTCCTGTATTCTAAGCTCACTACCTTCGTTGTCATTGAAAATCATGACTGCTGATTTTTCCTTACTGAATCTAAAATCTAACCTATCTCCCTCATTACCGCAGATGTCCATCAATATCTGCAAATCTTCCTTGTTGTTGGCCATTAGCACTATATCATCTGCGTACATTAATGCTGGTAGTGCCTGATCAATAAGTTTTCCTTGTTTGACTAAAGAGAGGTTGAAGCCCAGTCCACTTCCCTCTAATTTTGCCTCTAATCCTTGTAGGTACATCATGAATAATAAGGGTGACAGGGGGCACCCCTGCCTAAGCCCCCGTTTTACCTCTGCAGGCTTGGATACCTGTTTTTCCCACTTTATAACTACCTTGTTACCTTTATAGATACCCTTTAAAAGATTAGTGACTACATGTTCCACGCCTAGTGTGTCCAGTATTCCCCACAATTCCTCTTGAACCACGCTATCGTACGCTCCCTTGATATCCAAAAATGCTAGCCACAGGGGCCTGTGTTCCTTTTCTGCTATTTCGATGCACTGCGTCAGTGAGAACAGATTGTCTTCCAACCTCCTGTGTTTCCGAAACCCATTCTGCAGTTCCCCCAGCACCCCCTCATCCTCTATCCACGCCTGCAGTCTTTCCTTTATAATCTGCATCGCCAGCCTGTAGACCACTGATGTCACTGTTATAGGACGGTAGTTGTTTATGTCAGCTTTGTCCCCCTTTCCTTTATAGATCATGCTCATCCTGCTAAGTTTCCATCCATCTGGAACTTCACCATCGATTATTATTGTGCTCACTGCCTTTCTCAAAGCACGCTTAGACTTCGGACCTAATGTCTTTATCAGCCTAATTGGAATGCCATCTGGGCCTGTTGATGTACTACTAGGAACCCTTTTCTCAGCCCTTTCCCACTCTTGTTGTGAAAATGGAGCCATTGCACCACTTGATTCGTCCTTGTCTATTGTGGTGCATAAAGTACTTCTTTGTTGAAATTTTTCTGTCACCCTTGTTCTTATATATTCAATAGCTTCGTCCCCTTCTAGCCTAGCACCTTGGGCTGTAGTTATAAAACTCTGCTCTAGGCTCGTCTCATTTCTTAGGGAGTTTAGATGGTTCCAAAATTTCGCAGCTGCCTTTCTATCTTTTTTATGTACTTCTGCCAGCCACTGAGCTCCCTTCCTTCTAATCTTTTCATTGATCAGAAGGGATGCATCCCTTCTACAGCTTAGAAAGGTTGCCCATTTTCTTTCAACATCATCTGTCGGTTCACCCCGCTGCTTAGCATGTCTGTGTTCCCTAGAGGCTTCCTGACGTTTTGCTATGGCTCTCTTAACTTCCTCATCCCACCAACTTTTGGGTTTGTGTCTTCTTTTCCGGGGTGACTTGTCACGCGTCTTAGCAAGCTCTAGCTCAAAGAGTCTAATTAGATTCGTGTATGTCCACACTGTCTTATTATCCTCCGTGATTACTTTCTCAATTTGTTTAGTGGCTATTTCAATTTGCCTTTCTGGATAGAAATTTTCCTGTAGTTGCTCATCTTGTCTCCTTCCCACTTTCACTGCTCTTCCAAAACTTTGCTTGATACGTTTGTGATCGCTACCCAGACTTCTGGAGCCACCTTCATCTATGTGCATTCCCCTGAGCTTATCATACATCCTATGTGACATCAGTGCATAATCTATCGTCGACTGAAGCCTTCCTACCTCCTATGTTATTTGCCCTTCACACTTCTCGGTACTGTTGCAAATGATCAAATCAAGCCTTTCACACATATACATGATCATTTTGCCTGTCGGGTCGGTATACCCATCTATATCTTCTATGTGCGCATTCATGTCTCCTAGCATAATTATCTCGCACTCTCTTCCTAACTCCTGAATGTCCTTTGATATACACTCTACGATTGTCTGGTTTTCCTCTCTGGCCTTTGCTCCCGTCCACAAGTACACGAAACCAAGGAGTGTCATTTGACCTGCCACTTTCCCTTTTAGCCATAAATGTTCCTTGCACTCCTGCTTGACCCTTTGCCAGTCTGTACTTTTATGAATGAATGCCCCAATACCACCCCCCTTTCTGCTGCCTTCTGTTCTATTACAATATTCCCACGCGTAGTCCGGATTGTTCGGAGGTTGTTCCATGTCCCTGAGATGTGTTTCTACAAAACCGTATACCATCGGCCTCTCTTCCCTTAGCTGTTCTTCTATCTCTTCCCACTTCAGCCTGTTCCTACCACCCTGCATGTTAATATACCCTATGTCTGAATTGGCTCGGTGCTCGTGGCTACGTCTATTTATGCCCCGGACTCTACCCATCTTAGATATTGGTGCCACTTTGGAATCGTATCTGTCCATAACACCTGTCGAAGAGTCTCCCTGGTTGTTTTCCTCGTTACTAGCTATCCTGCACCCCGAAGGGCTCGCTTGCCCCCCAAAAAAGCTACTGCGCGTCCTGCAAGTCGCCAACCCACCTCATGACCTAGCCGCCCATCGAAGTGAATTCTGTCTTGTTGAACCCCCCCCCCCCCCCCCCACTTATGCACCTCTCTGTTTATTTCCACCACCTCAAAGCCTTCCTCTCGACTCATCCGCCATATCTCTTGGTTTGCGTTGACCACCGCTCTTTGCAGGTTGCTATCACGCACCGGTAGCTCCGGTATCGTGCATATCACTACCTGTACCTTAGGAGAAGTGGCGCGCATGTCATCGACGCCTTTCGCCAGTGTGGCTGCTAGTCCTGCTGCATCTTCATTTAGGACATCGTTTAAACCGCCTGAAATTATCACGAGGTTTCGTCTATCAGCTGTCGTTTTGAGCTTTGCGCTCGCTTGCCTCATGACTGCTTCCAGCTTGCGTCCTGGGAACGTCCCTACTGCAACCCTCTTGTCACCTCTTACCCTCTCTTTGATGGCTTCTGTGCATCGATTTAAATTCGAGTCCCCGGCGATTATCACATGCTGTGACTTTTCAGCTTGAGCGTTCTGCACCTGTGACGCCGGCTGCTTTGTTCCCTCCCTGCCCCACCACTACCTCGCTGAAGCTGGGCCTTGCGACAATTGAACCGGCTAAACCTGTTTTTTTTCCAAACTTGCTTGCTTTTCCTTCTCCACCGTTCTGGTTGCCGGTTCCCTACTGTTCTCTCGGTAGGTCGCTTCTTTGTTCAGCTTCGCTAGCGCTTCCTCGGCGGACTTCAGTCTTTCTCCCATTGCCCTCGTTTTCTCTTGCTCTGTCGCCAACGCAGTCTCGAGCTCGGCGATTCTCATCAGCAGTTCACTCTGGGCAACCATCATTTTCTCCATTTTTTCCTCGACCTCACATTGCCTACACTTCGCGTCAGCCTCTTCTCCATCCGCTTCTACGCTTGGGTCCACTTTCCAACCCACTCCACATCCTGAACACTTTACAGTCTTTTTAACCATGCCTTTCTGACACCAATTGTCCCTATACTCGATAATTACTAAACTCGAGCCCTGCACTACGAGAAAAAAAAGAAAGTCTAAGCTCTACTACAAAAATTTGCGTGTTCAATGTACGCGCACCTCCCCCACGGGGTGGCAAAAACAACAACAAAAAATTCAAACACACACACCCGCACTAACTAATAAATACCTGATGACTGGCCCCGAAAAAGCCGTACCATAAAATAAGTGCTACGAAGAGTTCAACCGCTGCCTTATAATTATAAAGACAAGCTCAAAACATGCAAAAACACTTATCTGCGCAGTCGATCCGGAGCGCTCAAAAAACACGTCCATCCACCTTGACAGCCCGAACTTTTTTTCGGAGCGCTGCACGCGCCTCTGCGTGCAGCGCTCCAAGGGGCATCGGCACGCTTTGGGGACCGGTTTCAGCAGCCGCTTTTCACACCTCCTCAGTCTAGCCACCCTACCCCTAGCAACCGGAGCATGTGGTGCGAGAGAGTGTTGGAGAGGGGGAATGCAGTACCTAGATGCTGCTTCCCTCGCCGTTCACTCTCTCTCCTCCCTGTGCCCCACTCTTCCGTTCGCTCGCGCCTCACTCTCGAGACGCCGCAGTGAAACGCTAACGCCGCGCCGAGAACACTGGCGCCCCACTCTCCCGTCCACTCGCTCCTCACTCTCGACCATTCGCTGGCTGGGTGCCTCTCAAGGCGATGTCAGAAGCTGGTGAAGGCGACTGTCTGACGGCAACGGTGCCCTCTCTCGGCGCAAGGAATGCATTCGCATTTCCTCACGATTCCCTTCGGGGAGGTACGGGCATTTTTTTTCGTGGAACGCTCAAGTCGTCCGTACCTTAGGGGCCAGAGTGGTGGCGTCGTCGTAGACGAAGACGCTTACGATGCCTAGTGGGTATCGGTGCACCCACATGTGAGACTGGCTCCGGTTCTCGAACTCGTACTGCATGTCCATGTCCTCCACGTTCAGCTTCTTGTTGCCTTCATTGATACCTGTGAACTGACATTCGAAGAAGAAACATTGTGCAGCATCCCTGAACCTGTTGCCACGAGCACCCATTTTCTTATTTTTATGTCACACCCAAAACAATCCGTTAGAACCTCTCGGTGCATACCGCATCAGAATGCTTGCGAATCCTTTCGATTATTTCAGATTATTCCGATAAGCACGACTGATTTGTTCGGGTTTTTACATGCTTATTTGGGAAAGAAGCAGTGACAAAAAAGTGAGTATGCAGAAATGCAGTACACTGGACGAGCGCTGGAACGCAGTACACTGGACACCGCAGGTAGTGTACTGCGTTTATGCGTCCTCATATTTCCTGTGTTTTCTTTCCCCAGCTATTCCAGTAAGATTTAGCGCATGACGTGAGCAATTGAATTCACTCTAGAGCTACCGCCAGCTCCAGCGGCTACGCTGATCAATCGTACCAGCGACGAGCACACTACCGACGACTGCTATCGCCGCTATTATTGTAGTACAGCGACTATTGCTCGTACGCAGAGTTAATCTTGTAGATGGGAACACGTTCTTCCACTAAATGGTTGTCATATGCATTACCTTGTGTTCTGCGCGTAGGCGTGCGCACAAGATTGGAAAGGGGGAAGGGTGCCCCTCTTTCTGGTCACCTATGCGGGATAGTACAGGCATGGCGTCGCAAAGTTTGGTGCATACGTTTACTCGTCTGCGACCACTCACCACCGTATTCTAGAAGGCCCCTTCACTCAAAGCTCCACCTTCACTCGAGAAAGCAGATGGGAGCGCCATCTCTAGACAGGGCAAGTCACTACATATCAGTGATAATTTGCTGCTATTTTTGAGTAGCGCAGCGTCATTTTTAGCCGAACAGCGGCGCAGTGCTCAACTCTGTCAAGTGAAGGGTGAAATTCGAGTCGAGGAGCGTTAGTGAATACGGGGGTCAGATTTTTGACATCAATGGTGCATTGCAAGAACTAATTATTTTATATATTTATTAGAGAAAAACCAGGGAGCAAAAACATGCCTGCGAGAAGCGCGTTATCACGTTTCGGTTGTTCGTAGGCGTGAAGCCCTTTAAGGAGTCGGTTGTGCGCCTCTTGCATGTAGTAGCCACCTCTTGTTTCAATCCTTAGAATGTCCGTTCGATGGCGGTACTTGTATATGATGAAAAGATGCGCGATGGTGGTACTTGGAGTGTTTACTTGATCAACGGACGCGCGGACAGACATACAGAAAGATGGACGGACGGACGCGGCCAGCGGATGATGCACCGATTGGCAATAAAACCATTCGAGGCTTCACCCCACTCATCATCATTCACTTTGGGGATATGCTTCAATTTTTAAATGCGAGGCATTTCTTAGCGAACTTCGGCGACTTTGAGCGTATCCGTCCGTCCGTCCGTCCGTCCATCCATCCATCCATCCATCCATCCATCCATCCATCCATCCGTCCATCCATCCATCCGTCCATCCGTCCATCCGTCTATCTATCTATCTAGCCGCCTACAACTTTTAGCTCTACTGGCTGTCCCGATAATTGTATCGTTACAAAAACTGGTATGGTACAACAAGACTGTATGACAAGCAAATTTGACTAGTCAGAACATGAAAATCATGCCGTGTATGTCATGAATGTCACGATTTACATTTCGTGGTCTTTCTGCTCTTCGGTGGCTTAGTTCACATGACATCTTGCAAAACTGGTGTGGTTTGACATGACTGCATAACATACACACGTGACAGACGCTAACGTGGAAATCATGACATGAATTTCATAATTTTCAAGTTATGACTAGTCTTGACTACATGCCACGCTCGTGATGCACCCGCGGCCGTTTCGCTAGCTTCACATGTATCAAATTCGGTATTACGTGACGCGAACAGACGACATCGGTAAATGACACGCCTAAACATGATAATCATGACATACTTGTCATGTAACAACATGACTAAAGGCCAAAGTCACGATGCAGTCACGGCCGTTTTACTTGCTTCACCCATGCCAAATGGTATTACATCACGTGAATGGATGACGGAGGTATGTGACTGGTGAAAACATGATAATCATGAGATGCGGGTCCTGCGAGAGCATGACTACATGCCACACTCAAGGCACCAATACACTTCGACTTGCGCGCCGGCGTTCGTTTTGTCGCGTCACGCCGGCGATGCCACGCCAGGCGCTGATCTGCATGCCATATACTCGCAGGCGTGCGCCGCGCTGCGTTCCCTCATAGCCTCCTAGATTTCCCTTGCCTGCCGGAATATCGGCGGTCACTTAGAAAGCGGCCGTCATCAAAACCAACGTTTATAGAACGTCGTAACTGTGGTGGTGGCGCCACCTAAGTAGGGGTGTCTGCAAATAAGTTTACGTTTTTGGGGCTTATATCCAACAAAAATAACGTAAAATCGTTATAAAAGGGCGTAAACGCAATTATAAAAACCCTACGTTAGTGACGCCATCATTCAGCAACCAACTCCTTTAATACAAGGCATAGCCTCTGAAGTTAGTAACAAACGCCAAAATTGCCGATTTCAAAGGCCGAGTACAAAGACCCTTGACCCTACGCAGGTGGCGCTGCCATAGATGACTGGCGTTTCGCGCTCATCCGGAAGGCAAGGTAAATCTAGGAGGCTATGGTTCCTTCGACGCGTGCGCTGTTAAGCGCGCCCGGCGTCCCTCCGTCACGAAGAGAGGCAGACGTGGAACCACGGAGGACCTTTTCCTTCCTCCGTGCGTGGAACTGTCTGGGTAATGTAGTCGGAGCGAAATGCAGCATGTCGCATTTCGCGCCGGTTGTGTCCGGGCCGCGCCAACGGACGCAGGTCGCGTCGGTCGCGCCTGGCGTATACAGTGCTCGCATTTTGCTATCGTAGCGCCGCTGCGTCCAGCGTGCGCGCGTGTCAACGTTACGTCGGAGTATATGGGCGCTTCATAGTGCTCTCTCCGCCATTTCACTAGCTTCGCTTACACCGAACTCGGTATTAAAGAGACGCGAATGAACGACGAAGGTATGGGACTGGTGCAAACATGACAGTCACGACACGTGTGTCATGTAAGAACATGACAACATACCACGCACATGATGCGCTCGTGGCTGTTTCGCCAGCTCCACGTATACCAAGTTTGGAATCACGTGACCTGAATTGACAACGAAGGTAAAGGACACGTCCAAACGTAACAATCGTGATAAGCGTGTCATGTACAACATGACTACATGCTTACGCTCAGAGCGCGCTGACGGCCGTTTTGCTGGCTCAACATATGCCGCATTTGGCATTACGGGACGTGAATAGATGCGAAGGTAACTCCCACGTTCAAACAACATAATCATAACATGGAAGTCATGTACGGAGCAATTCACCTCCGCCTCACAACGTTGTGCTGATTTTAAAGTGACATATCAACCTTACTCAATCGTGTGTCGCATAACCTCGATTTCCACTGTATGTAGGATCTGCCCTTTTTTTTTAAGTGCGTTGTCCTTTGGACTGCTCCGACAAGGGGGGGGGGGGGGGGAGCTGCACATGCCTACGGCTCTACGCGCACCTTACCGTCTCAAACAAGTGCCATTATACGAGGTCAGTCAGTCACCAGCGCAGCGACATTTCGCGAGAAACCTCTGGAAACTATTAGCGATACTTGCACATTTCGGAATGAAGACATTTAAAAAAACAGACTGATCATGATTAAAAGCAAATAAACGCACAAAGTTCCGGCCCCCACGGCTTGGTCACAATTGAAACAACGAGTGTGCGAGCATTTCGGTTATGTATGTGATAAAATGTAACGTAAGCAACGTGAGTAGGCGTGTGGAAAGTTTCGGTCATTTAAATTGAATGTGTGTGCCATTGTCTGGATAGTGATAGATTCGAGCAGCGCCTCCTCTAGAAAGATACCTGTGGAATGGCTCGCGCTCCCAGCGGAGTTGGCCTGCCTTCAGTTTTAAACAAGCGCCGCGCGATAGCGCTCGCGACCGACACTATCATGGCGGCGGGCGGTATCAGCTAAGCGTTTTTCATCTGCGGCCCATAGGGGCGCGTCAGTCGAGAGGTGTTCGAGACCTGCAACTGTACACCACTGTTTCAGAGGCTATGCAAAACGTTGCATTGTTGCACCGTCCGCCACAGGTGACGCTAGCGACCGAGACCATTCTAAAATGAAGGAAAGAAAGGGTGTGGCAGCTGTTTTTCTTCTCATGCGGCAGGCATCTAAATAGAGGAGGCGTTGATTTGAGATAAAGCCATCACGAGCAGTTCTGTTCTCTTTCTGTTATCTTTGCGTTATCCCAGTCTATTTTGTGTCCAGACGTTTCCGCGTGTTCGGCCAGCGCATTCAACGATCGAGACCTTAATTCTTTCTTACGTGATACATATCCTGCTTTATATAGCCTTTGTGTAAAACGTTTCAGAATAACGCACGCACACTATAGCATACGACACATCTCATTAACGGAATGCAATCGAAAACCATTGGCGACTCACGTTGAGGCGGCGGAAGCGAAACGCATTGAACCAGTCGATGTTCAGTTCGTTGTGGAAGTCGATGGGCAGCGACGTGATGTGCCCGTAGTTTATCGACGTGGTGACTGAAAAGCAGACCCTGCTCTGGTTCAGAAGCTGCTTCCAGTAGGGGAACTCCGCTATGATGTCGAGCTGCGTGACAAAAGGAAGAACGGGTGGCCATTTATCGGTCATCATCATCATCATCATAAGCCTGACTACGTCCACTGCAGGACAAAGGCCTCTCCCATGTTCCGCCAGTTAACCCGGTCCTGTGCTTGCTGCTTCCAATTTATACCCGCAAACTTCTTAATCTGATCTGCCCACCTAACCTTCTGTCTCCCCCTAACCCGCTTGCCTTCTTTGGGAATCTAGTTAGTTACCCTTAATGACCAGCGGTTATCCTGTCTACGCGCTACATGCCCAGCCCATGTCCATTGTCTCTTCTTCATTAAAGGGCATCTTAAGGCCTCTTAATATGAGAGAAACCGCCAACTATTTATAGTAAGCCGGTGGTTGTGCGTCCCAAATCCACGCGGTGGCGGGAGGTTCCCGAAATGTTGGTCTAAACCTGCCGTTCTTTGACTTGCGCTTAAATTTAAGCATCAAGGCCTCTAACACACTGTGTCCGTCCACGATCGGGATTCAATTCCGCGAGCTTTGGGTCACCAGCCAAACATGACGCCTGTCCACTTTACTACAGTGGGCAGGCGTCATTGGGTCGGGAGTAGAAAGAGGCCCGGCAAAACTTTTTTCATCGTGGTCAGAAAACGCTGCCGGTCAGTTGTAGAGGCCCCCGAAAACACGCGAGCCGAATATTATAGCGCAGCACGCGCCGTGTAATTCGCAATAAATTATCAAAATCAGCAAAAAAAATTGATTTTTCTCGACAAATGACGGAGGAAGCTCAAAAATCACTCCTAGAAGGCCATCTATCAGCCATTTGGCTGATTTGAACATGGCACACTCGGTCGTTACAGGAATCGCCACGAAAGGCCGCCACTTGTCCACGCTTGCGCATGCAATCACACCGAAAAAAGGAGCGTATTCTAAGCAACAAAAAAAAAAAGGAAATTGCTGAAGGTCACAAGGTGCACATGACGTTTTTTTTTGTCCATGCCATCTTTTTTTTTTTCTTAGCTTCCAACGATTTCAATGGGGACGAGAGAAGAGAGATAGCGATTGCAGAGTGCGATAAATATTTGCAACTCCGCTCGTAATAGGTACATTCTTAAACATTTTGCGGCATTGAATTAGTGAGGCATTAAGCTATTTTCGCGAATCCATTCCATGCGTGGTTACTTAAAAAAGGCGTTTCAGGGAACTTTTAAAGTGAATGAAAAGCGATATTAGAGTGAATCAGCGTGCCTTGAATAGACCTAAGAGTGAAACGGCATACATGAATTCCGATCAACGATGAATGAAGATAACGCAATGTAAATAAAGTTATTAAAGAGTGAATCGAGTGACTTCAGCATGCATCAGCGTTGATTAAAGCGACCCGAGGAGGCTTCAAGACAAGTGGGAATGCCTCACAGTGCACTTTCGCGTCTGAACTCATGAGCATTAGGCTGAAGGGACCCGGTGACCTTTCATGTGAGGTGGGTGGTTAGGTTAAGGTTAGTACCGTGCAGTAAAGTAAAGAGTACGCGATCTCACCATGCCTCTGGTTCCGTTGTGAGCTCGGTATATGGGATTGGGAGGCGATATCCAGTTGACCGGCGCGTTGTAGCTCGGTTCGAACCAGATGGTGTTGTGTTCCTCCGTCGTGTTGCTCGTACTCACTCCGAATATGTCCGGAAAGCTGAAGCGCGCAGGAAGGCGGAATCATTCGCGATTCACAAAGGCAATACTTTGGACAGTTTGCTGGGCTATAGTTAGAATCATGAACTCCAATGCAATTCTCAGCGTTTAAGCTGAAAAAAAAATACAGAGATGACGACACCGAAAGAAGAAAGGACACTAACCCCCGTATTTACAAACGCTCCTCGACTCGACTTTCGCCCTTCACTTGACAGAGTTGAGCACTGCTCCACAGCTCGGCTCAAAAATGACGCTGCGCTACTCAAGAATCGCAGCAGATTATCGCTGATATGCAGTGACCTGTTGTACCTAGAGACAGCGCTCCTATCGGCTTTCTCAAGTGAATGTGTGGCGTTGAGTGAAGGGACGTTCTAGAATACGGGGGTAAGAATGCTGAGAGCGTTCTTAAAGGGTCCTTAGGACTCGCTTGCTGGATTCCGTGCCGACCAGTTGTGCCCTCGTGATCTCCGACGTCAGCGTAGCTCTGGCCGACTGGGCTCGCCCTGCGTCTTCTCCTGACGCCGACTTCCGACGACAGTGTAGCTATGACCGACTGGACTTGCTCTACGCCACCTCCTGACGCCGACAAGAGCTCTCGCAAGTGGTGCCCCGTCCTCGGACTCCTGTGACCGTGTTTCCATCTTTCCTATCTCTCCTATCCCCTCGATATGTCGTCGCTCTCTGGCTTACCACCTCACGCCTCTTTCTCTCTCTCTACACCTTTATTTCTATCCTTTCAATCCCTCCTCACCCCCATCCCTTGTGAGCTACTGTTGAGGTGTCGCTCGCTCTTAGAACCACTTAGTGGTTGGTTTCTTAAACAAGGTCCGAGAACACGAGGAACGCTATTCCTTCCCGGCGTTTCGCGTCCTCACGGCACATTTTGTGCCGTAGCAGTTCAAGTTGGTCATGGGACGTCAGAACGAAATGCGCTTTCGATTGGTCGACATACAAAACGTATCTGTTTTGAATTGTCCCGCGCTCTGCTCTGCCCTCCAGTCGAATGGCCGTTCTGCCTTGTCTCGCAGGAATATTGTCACACGCGCCCCTTAGTTATTAGGGAGTTTTAGAAAACCGTTTGCAAGTGCTGCGGGCGTTGCGCTCGTAGCGGGCGTCATACGCGTTTTAGAATAGCGTTTGCCCAGCTGCGATCCGCAAAGCACGATCGCAGCGACACCGTAGCCTCGAAATCAGCGCTTGCGGGCCGCCATCACCACATGCAATTTCGGATTTTTTGCGTGCGGTCCGCGAACGTCGACTCGCGTTACGACGCATGCGCAGTGGCAGCGACCACACCACAAAGGCTCGCGGTGCGCTGTTTTAAAACTCCCTATTACGTTTTACGTCGCCAACCTAATACACGTGTTGATAACTTCCGCCAACCGCCACAATTACATGAGAACGCGGCCGTAACTTTCGAATGTCGGACACCGCATGTATAAATGCTAGGTGCGTCGGCATTTATACATGCGGATCACTTGTCGCGGATCACCTTGCCGCGGATCACTTCATCGTCGCTGTGTTCTCCGCTATCGATTCGCAGTGTGCAATGCTGTGTAGTTTCAGTTTCCCGGCCATTAAGTTCGGCCAAATAAAAAGTTTTTATCTCTCGACACGTCGGCGACTGCCTTCGTCAGCGTAACGACCACCTGACAATATCGTGCGCCATAAAGTGATCCAATTTCGTTTTCTGCATTTGCCACAACACAAGCGGAAATGGCAGCACGTAGTCGAAGCGCGCGAAATCCCGCCTATAGCTCCATGCCTAGTGCTGACAGAACACGTGTTTCATTAGGAAATAAACGTCGAGGAGGGGATGGTAGCTTACGAAGGGTAGTGGAGGCGAGAAAGAAACCACACTCTCTCGCCTTTGAGCTCAGCGTGGTTCAAAGGCGAGAGAGTACGGATTGAAAAAAAAAAGCAATTTTCTTCGTATCAGTAAATTACATTTCATGATGCTGAAGTCATCATGCTTGATGCAACAAGACGCTTGGTAAGCGAGAAAATCGCAAAAAAAAAATGCGGGATGCCGACGCCACCTTCTATTTCCCGCGCCAATCGGAATGACGTCACAGATTTTTGCACAGCATCTTCCTAGTGCCCTACGTAGTTTTTAATCGGCATCTATTAGGCACGGAAAGCAATAAGTGACAAATACTAGGTCCTCTGATGGGGGCCACATACGAACTTACGGAAAGGTTCGTCCAGCCAATGTGGCCAAAATACAAGAACTTTTCGAAATACGTGATGTTGAGTACTGAAATCCCGGCGAGTTTAAAAACGATACTTTGGCCCCTCTTTTCTCTCCTCTTATTGAGCCTGCGGTTCTCCACGAAGCACCCACCTGCCTCTCTGAGCTTCTACGGACGCCGCAGAGACGTGTTCTTAACGTATTTTTGTCACCTACTACATATTTTCCTATTGCACAATAAACCTGTATTTGGAAGTTAGCACTCGTATTCGCCTGCCTTTCATCCTTGCCTTGATTTAGCGCTACAGCACTCTGTTCATCAACGACAACGATGTGGTAGTTCATTCGACCAACGCCTCCTCTAGGAAGATGCCTGCCGCATGAGAAAAAAAAAACAGCTGCCACGTCCTTTCTCTCCTTCATTTCGAAAATGTTATTGGTCACTAGCGTCACCTGTGGCGGACGGTGCAACAACGCAACACTTTGCATAGCCTCTGAAACAGTGGTGCACAGTTGCAGATCTCGAACAACTGGACTGACGCGCCCCTATGGGCCGCAGATGAAGAACGCTTAGCAGCTACCGTACGTCGCCGTGATAATGAATGGATGGATGGATGGATATGGCTGTACCCTTTAGATCGGGCGGTGGCTAGCGCCACCAAGCCGTAATACCTGCCGTAATACCCAGCTGCCTGACAACATAATGGATGGATGGATGGACGGATGGATGTGGCTGTACCCTTTACATCGGGCGGCGGCTAACGCCACCTAGCCGTAATACTTAGTGAACTAACCATTACATTTATCTTTTTTTTTTTCTTTAAATAATGAAGTTGAGGATTCGTACTTCGCAGTGAAGGGTTTAATTTTCACTCGTGCCTTGACTTTAGCCACCAATCAGATAACCTCCTTCTAGTTAAGTCTACCCGCTTAAAGTCTATTTTGCCCTCGCTGTCCCTAAATCCCAGTGCTTTGAAAAACTCTGCGCCATCATCCTGAACTATAGGGTGAAGCCCTTTACAGAACATTATCAAGTGTTCGGCCGTTTCTTCTTCCTCTCCACACGCACTGCATACTGTGTCTACCCCTTCGTATTTGGCCCGGTATGTCTTGGTTCGCAGTACTCCCGTCCTGGCCTCAAACAGTAGAGAACTACCCCTAGTATTATCATAGATCCTTTCCTTGGCAATCTCCTGCTTAAAAGTTCGATAGATCTCTAGTGCGGACTTCTTAATCATGCCCATTCTCCACATGTCAGTCTCCGTTTCCTTCCCTTTCTTCTTAACCAATAGTTCTTTTTGGTTTGGCCCCCTGCTGTTTTCTAAGTATTTACCAGTCAACTTCCTGGTTCGCTTCCTCCATTTTGTATCGACATTCTTCATGTACAAGTAGCTGAAAACCTTCCTAGCCCAACGCTCTTCCCCCATTTCTCTCAATCGCTTCTCAAATTTTATCTTGCTGCTAGCTTCCCTGCCCTCAAATGATGTCCACCCCATATCACCTTGTACTCCCTGATTTGGTGTATTCCCGTGAGCTCCTAAAGCAAGCCTACCTATTCCACGTTGCTTAATTTCTAATCTTGCTTGAACTTCTGATCTCATGCACAAGACCGCATTGCCGAACGTCAGCCCAGGAACCATGACCCCTTTCCATATTCCTCTCACAACATCGTACCTATTGTAATTCCACAGTGCCCTATTTTTCATGACTGCTGCATTCCTGTTACCTTTAGTCGTCACGTATGTTTCGTGTTCCCTCAGATACTCGGTCCCATTGCTTATCCATACGCCCAGATATTTGTATTTATCTGTTATCTCTAGCGTGACCTCCTGTATTCTAAGCTCACTACCTTCGTTGTCATTGAAAATCATGACTGCTGATTTTTCCTTACTGAATCTAAAATCTAACCTATTTCCCTCATTACCGCAGATGTCCATCAATCTCTGCAAATCTTCCTTGTTGTTGGCCATTAGCACTATATCATCTGCGTACATTAATGCTGGTAGTGCCTGATCAATAAGTTTTCCTTGTTTGACTAAAGAGAGGTTGAAGCCCAGTCTACTTCCCTCTAATTTTGCCTGTAATCCTTGTAGGTACATCTTGAATAATAAGGGTGACAGGGGGCACCCCTGCCTAAGCCCCCGTTTTACCTCTGCAGGCTTGGATACCTGTTTTTCCCACTTTATAACTACCCAAAATCTGAGCACACGGGCCTACAACATTTCCGCCTCCATCGGAAATAATGGTGTCGGTCGCGAGCGCCACCACGCGGAGCTTGTTTAAAACTGAATGCAGGCCAACTCTGCTGGGAGCGCGAGCCATTCCTCAGGCATCTTTCTAGAGGAGGCGTTGATTCGACATAGAACCGACTTTGGCTTACTTGGCGACGTGTACTATTTTCTCCAGGGGCAGGCGGACTGGCCAGAACGGCCAGATACTCATGGTGTGGATGAACTTCCATCCTGGCAGTAATATGGGATACTGGGGGTCCTTGAAGATGTTGTACTGCAACGAAGATTGTCATTATGAGTTGACTTGTTATGTGGAGTTTAACGTCCCGAAACTACCATATGATTATGAGAGACGCCGTAGTGGAGGGCTCCGGAAATTTCGACCACCTGGGGTTCTCTAACGTGCACCCAAAACCTGAGCGCACACGGGCCTACAACATTTCCGCCTCCATCGGAAATGCAGCCGCTGCAGCCGGGATTCGATCCCGCGACCTGCGGGTCATTACGTCCCAAAACTACGACATGATTATGGGAGTCGAGGTACATATAGCGGAGGGCTCCGGAAATCTCGACCTTGTGGCGTTCTTTGACGTGCACCGACATACAGTCGGGCTTCAACCACTTCGTTTACACCGAAACGGGACCGCCACTGCCGAGATCAATCCCGCGACCTCAGGGTCAGCAGCAGAGCACCGTGTACCTATACTGATCCATTGTGGTGGATACGATGGTGCACGTAGTGAAGAGAAACTATCACGAGAGAACAACGAGTGTACAACAATCCTTACCACGTAGGTCTCATTCGCCTGATGGTGGCCCCTGTTGTCGCGCACTATGGAATTGATGATAGCAAATCCTTCGAAGCGAGTGTAGTTTATGTTGGCATGAATGGGCGTGCGAACGAACTCGTATATCGACCTGTTGATCTCTTGAATGGTCCACAGGCTCTCCCTGCGGCGAAAGATGCAATCAGCCTTGTTCATCATCTCTTCTAAATGATTCCTCGTTTGCGACCCATGCATGGCATAGTCCTGAGGATAGTTATAGCGCCAGAACATAACGATGACAAAGAGACAAGAAGGACACGAAAGACACTCTCTGTCGTCGTTCTGTTCTCGCGCTATAGATATCGTCATGCCATACCAACTAGCCCACACTGCCACACTTCTATGCTAATGTCCGTTGCAAAAACACTTTTGTTCGGTTTCATGCAAATCTTTAGGGAAATAAAATGCTTTCAGCTCCTGCTGCCGGCAGCCTTCAAGTGACCTTAAGCCAAAAGTGAACAACGTCATCCTGGCACTCAGAAGGAACGTCCTGGCACCCAGACGAGACACCTGGTCGCTAGCGCGAGATCATGCGTACAGGTGGGTCCACTGTTAAAGGGAACACCTGCGTTAGCAGCATGTTTAGATCTCGCTATCTTAAGGGATCATAGCGGCTTATATATGCGTGACACTACTGGTGGTTGAAAGTTACGACTCCTCTTGACAGACTATTGACTTGCATGAAGAATGTTTCTTAATCCACTTGCTCTTAAGGAGCCAGGAATATCGATGATGTGCATTAGAGTGTTCTCTTTAACAGTGGACCATACTGTACATCTAGCCAAACGTTCAAAGCCACGCGCTTTCTGGCTCAACATTACCGTTTTTTTTTTTGCGTGTCAAATTCGTGATATGAGTATGATGCACGTCGCATTAGAGAGCTCCAGAAATTTTCACCATCTGGTGTCCATTAACCTTCAGCGTTTTATTCCCACCGAAATGCGACCGATTCGGCTGGGCAGAAGCTGAGCATCGTACAAACAGTCCCTGGCTCGAACACAGCATGTCATCACTTACGCTGGTCACCGCATGCATCACCGTACAAGTCACACTTCTTCCAAGATCAAAACAATTATATTCGCGCAACGATTTTCTTATTGTCCGCAATATCACTTAAACTGTAGCGTCTAGTCCACTGACGTTTTATTTTGAGATTTCCAATAGTGATTTTCCCAAGGCAGATAATATAGGTATACGCTCCGAGATGCAGATACAGGGCACCATACACTTGTCTTTCATCTTTTTTTTTTTCAAAGTTTATATTTTAGACATAGGCCTATCAGCCGGGGGGGTGGGCATTGGGGGCGCTGACCCCCTCCTTCAAGCAGTGATAGAGGGCTGAGCCCCCCCCTCCCCCACTTTCGAGAATGGTCAATGTTGGCTACACACTCGGGAAACTGACATCTAAGGCGAAATTTTCTTTGAACACAGTAATTGCTTGGTGATAATGTTACGAGGGAATAAAAATATTGCGAAAAAATATTACATATAATCAAATATTTACAATAACTCTGCTGTGAAGATTTTTCTTGAAGGCTCTTTGCGGTGCGGCCGCTTTACGGCCCTTTCGCGCCTTGTGCTGTAACATTGTATAGAAGGCCAGCCCTGAACAGGGCCCCATAAAATTACATCACTGGCTCATGCTTTTATTCTACTGTGCCTGGCCGTTGCAGCTACACGCGGGAATGAGCAAAGTTTTTTTATAGACCAGTGAAATGCTTCACGAGAATAATCTTACTTCGTCGAAAAGGAATAGCATCACCGCTGCTCTGTCGAAACTGCTGTGAGCCTATGAGTGCGATGAATTCTCTTCAATGTTTGGTTTTGCCGTAGTGAAAGAGCAAGGAAACAAGGGGGGGGGGAGGGGGGGTTGCACATCAGTCTCCGATCAACCAAATCAGTGATCAGCCTTGCTTATGGTACCTTGTAACGGTGACAGCAGCGTGTAAAGTGGCGACGAATGAAGCAGTGGATTAGAGCTGTGGGAAGCTAAGCTTTTAATCCTTCTCTGAACTTGACCCCACGAAGCAGGGTGATAATAAAAGTCTGTTTTTTTTTTCTTTTTTGCACAAAAAGGACATAATTAAGAGTGGGACTAGTTGGTTTTCACGAAACTTGAATTAAGTGTTATAGCTCCCCATACAACTCTCCCAGCAAAGAAGCACACACATGCAGCGCTGCAGCTTATTCCTCTCTCTTTCTCTCTCAGCAAAGAAGAGGTAATTGTATTTATGCAAAGCGTTGTGAAGTGATGCATCAAAAAATCACCGCCATATCTGCTAAGTGATGTGACGTGAGAGACGCTTGCTCGAAGATAATCGCGCAACCCACGCAACCTCCGTACAAATCTCCGACATTCACATATAAACGTGGCAACGTTGGTATATATGTATCGCAGCACTGGCCATTTGCATGTTCCTGCGCATACCCCATACTTTGAAGTAGAAAACTGTGTCTCGCTCGTAATTTTTTTCACGCAATCATAACCATAACACACAGGTGCCCATGTTTATTGATAGTGACGTAATACATGACATATTTATGACGATAATATAGCACGTGTTCGTGGTCCTCGCTGAACACATGTATTTAAAACGTTCGTTTTTTTTTTTTTTGCGTGTAGTCTCTAATGCCTGACGAAGGCCAGACTCTGGCCGACCGAAACTGTCGAAATAAACGCTTCCGTTGTTACCGTTATCATAGAGGATCTACGTGACTAATATATATATATATATATATATATATATATATATATATATATATATATATATATATATATATATATATATATATATATATATATATATATATATATATATATATATACGCCGGGCATGAGTTAAGTACGCATGCCCCCCCCCCCCCCCTCGTGACAGAGTTGGTACCGTGACCATGGCCTACTCACAGGAGGCGGACGTAGGTCATACCCCACATGCCCATGTAAAGGTCGGCTTGAGGGAACTGCAGATATGTTCGCCTCGCTTGGACGTCAGCCACACGGAAGAATTGTCGGTATTGATCACCGATGTCCCAGTCGATTCTCAGTCCGATCGCTGAACACGGACAAAAAAAAAACCCAAAGACAGCAGGTGAGGTACTATTCGAAATAAATACACAATTGTCTATGTGAATATATAAAAGTTTGGCAGACCCCACGCCTTTTGGGACTGCGTTTTGTGCGCCACAGTCGGCGAATAATTGCCTACGCTGGCTTTCTGGCTTTGAGTCAAGCGTTGCGACAGAAATCGACCTGTTTTTTTTTTTTTGGAACTGTAGTGGCTGTGTGGACATCGTGGTCTTACCAGTAAACCAATTACACTGGCATTTAATGCGTAACTTATTATCTGACATAACGCCAGCACTCACGCTAGAGCACAGACGTCAGTATTAACCTACCGCAGTACACTTTACAGCGAGACGATGTGAATTTCATTCGTTAGCGTATTCCTCTAGGATGAAGCAACGCTTGGATAGAGCTTACTAAATTATAGGAATACAGCTGCAATGTGTATTAGACTGTATGCTACAAACGCGGAGCAAACACTGGAACCACAATCGGAAAACTAAAGCATGCATACAGGTTCCAGTGTTGCAATATATAATTATAAGTACATATCTAATGCATATCGCTTTTCTTTAAGGTTAGGCAGTCATTTCCATAAGCTGCACAAGGATTTTTTCCAGAGCAGTTTATAGACTTGGCTCGACTATGTGGTCAAATACCCGACTGCCTCGCGAAACTATTCGGTTGAGTTCATGCTGGGATGCGAATCTTTAGGGACGAAGCATCTTCGGGTCTCGGCGTGCATCGTCACCTGCTGTGGTGACGGTCCATTCACTTGCGCCCGAGAGAGGGCGCCACCACCTCAGCGCTAGCCGTGTGGCGAGAGAGATCGAAGGACCCGCGTTGACTATATGGAAACGTTCTTTTTACGACGGACGCTGAACTACCAGATCGCAAGAAACGAGAACGGGCACTCGCGCGCGAGAGACAACGCCGACGCGACGCAGGCAGCGTCTGCTAACAAGTTTCTTAACCAAAAAAAAAAATCGGCAGATCCCACGTACATGGGAATTGGCGTTATGCGAAGCATGCGACGGGAAGGTGACAGTGTTGCAATTTTTTTATTAAGTGACACGTCATAGAATGACGCTAAATGTATGTACAAATGTTGCATGCACAAACATATGTTAAAGAGTTGCAGAAGTTTATATAACAAGTTGTTTGCACTTGCGCAACAATGCGAACTGGAACATGCGTATTAGCAACACCAGAAGCATCATATGAAGCGCAGATGCTCGCCAAGATGCTGGCCTTGGACACTGCTACAGAAGTCAACTTTAGCGCATGGCAACTAACCACAATTGACGTTAAACAGGCGTGACGGCTATATCAAAGGGGTACATATGTAGTGCTTATAAAATTAGGTAGGCAGCACTGCAACCACCATTCACGTTTCACGAAGACTTGCGTCTATTTGAAAAACAGTGGCGAGACCTGGCGTAGCTTTGTGGTAAATTGCTTCATTGCCACGAAGAGTGCTTGGGTTTGATTCCAGCTGGGACCCTGACATTGGTTACCGATGCCGGGTATTTCTTAACGCCCGCGCGTTAAAATTGCCCATGTGTGTTCTCGTCCTTTTTGGGTATAGATACTAAATGTCAATCACCTGTGGCACATACCCGCATACCAGCGGCACATACACGCCTGCGGGTATGTGCCACTGTCTGGCGGTAAGTGTTTGACCACGTACGCGACGAGATTTTGACGTTATTCATGTCTTCACCAGCGCGTCATATTCGTCAAACCATCTTACCCTCCCATGTGAATTTTGGTTCACGCCAAGTTAAGGGGGTGTCCACGAGAGCACCCAAGCGTAAGCGGATAGATAGATAGATAGATAGATAGATAGATAGATAGATAGATAGATAGATAGATAGATAGATAGATAGATAGATAGATAGATAGATAGATAGATAGATAGATAGAAATGCTCAAAGTGACTGCAGTACGTAAGAAAATGCGAAGGAACGTACTGCAGCATTGCTTACGTATTTGCAACGTTGCTCACATGATCATGCTTTCGTGCGGTGCCTGTTATATTGGAAAAACTGGATGATGCTTTAACGACAGATTGCGTGAGCATGCCTGCAATGTCCGCAAAGGCAGCGATGGTTTTCTGGCCCAGCACGTCACTAGATGTAGCTTGAAGTTCAGTTTTACAACACAGTCGTACTTAACAAACACAAAAGTGAGCACAAGGATTATAACTGAAGCTGCATACATAGCCCGTCAACACTTAACTTGCGTGAGCAAACCGTCAATAGCTCTGTCTGATAACGAGCAAGCTTTTTTGGACAGCCGCAGACGCCATAGGCGTTAAGTAATCGCTCTAAGGCACAGTGGCCGTTGGTAAAGTAGGGCAGATAGTCCAGAAGGTCCACGATGACGCCACAAGGCTCGGCCTGACGCTACCGACGTGGACGCGGCCCACATCGGTCTGAAAACACCGGGCTTCAGGACACAAATAAGATTTCGTGAATGAATGAATGAATGAATGAATGAATGAATGAATGAATGAATAGATATTTTATCGGTTTTGTTATTTTGCTTCGCGATTTGGGTCTTATGGTATGTGCCACGACACTGTTTTATCTGTCGCCCCGCCGCGGTGGTCTAGTGGCTAAGGTACTCGGCTGCTGACCCGCAGGTCGCGGGTTCAAATCCCGGCTGCGGCGGCTGCATTTCCGATGGAGGCGGAAATGTCGTAGGCCCGTGTGCTCAGATTTGGGTGCACGTTAAAAAACCCCAGGTGGTCAAAATTTCCGGAGCCCTCCACTACGGTGTGTCTCATATAATATGGTGGTTTTGGGACGTTAAACCCCACAAATCAATCAATCACTGTTTCATCTGTCAGTGTATATTTCACAGCTTTCCGAATAAACTTTCATTTGGTAGTAAGCGCTTGTCCCTGTCTATCCTGTCCGCGTCGACGTAGTGCGCTCTTATTTTAGGCAATCATGTATGACCAACTGGCCCAATCAACCACACTGACGCATCTCGCACAGCGTGTTAGCCACGCGCACGCCAAGCCTCGCCATTTTCCTCAGTAGGGCAAGCCCTTCTTGAATTTTTCTCCTTTCTCCTTGGCATGATCTCCAGCGCCCCAGTCCTACCTTGCTCGAGTGCGTACAGCACAACAACGCCTGCAGGAATGGCATCCTCGAGACTACCTGTCGACTCACCATTCTCCAGTTTCTTCGAGGTAAACTCGATACGCTGGTCGCCACTTCTGTGGTGCTCGTAGTTGTACATCCGCATGTAGACGTAGTCGGTGCACTGGTGAACGGGACCCCAGACGTACCGGGTGAGAAACTCGAACGCGCAGATGAGCGTGAACCGACCTGCGAGGTGGACAGCAGAGCGGTGGAGGGATTGCAATTAAAAGGGACACCCGAATCGATCCACGGGTCAGGTGTCTCGACCACGCGACTGCACTTAACTGTTCTCGTTCTATGCATTCCTTTGACAGCATGGTTGCTGAAGCTTAATAAGCTCTAGCTGTTTTCGGTGGCCAAATAAAAGTTGGCGCAGCTGCACAAAACGAGTTGTGGGCAAAGCATAGCCTTGTGTAATATAGTATAGTAAGCGGAGGGGGGATTAGAAAAGGGAAGTGGGTGAGGAGTTATGGAATGGAATGAAAAAAACTTTATTTCAGTCCTGCAGGACGCGCTTAGCGCGCAGCGGGCGTCTCCCACGTAGGGACCGACAGGGAGTACCTGGCGGCCGCTTCGTGGGCCTGCTGGACGGCCCATTGCTGGTCGGCGAGAAGTGAGCTCCTGAGAGACCCCTCCCACATGTTTGAGGTAGAGTCGGGAGGAGTTGTTCTACATTCCCAGAGCATGTGTGCGAGTGTCGCTGTGTGTCCACATGATGGGCATGTGTCGCTGGGGTATGCATCGGGATAATAAACGTGCGGATAAAATGAAAACAAGGAGAGAGAGAGGCTCGAGAATAGCATAGCCATGTATGGTATACAAGATGTAGGAAAGGGAAGTATCAGTCAGTGGCGACGTGCAGGTGAGTAGGAGAGATGCTAGAGGATGGCATAGCTGTGTATACAATAGTACAGCAAGGAGTGGGCATTGGGAAGTTGGATGCGAAGGGTGAGGGGTAAGGGTAAAGATTAGCATAACCATGCATAGTATAGTACAGCACGGGCTGGCAAAGAAGTGAGGGTGAGGAGTGAAGAGAGGGTTGGGAGCGAATCCCTCTCACCGACCCGCCTGCCCTCTATTTAGGCACCTCCTTTCTCTTCTAACCACTACCACCACCACAACCATCTTCTCGTTGTCCGCTTTGCTGGAAGCATGAATTGATCTCAGTGAGGAGGAGAAAAAAAGAGGAAGGGAAAAGTCACCACATCCGCTGTTTTCTCAGACATCGCTAGTGCCTAGCAGCCAATTTCCTTCTTTTTCTCGGGAATGCTTATACGGCTTCATGCACCTGGTTCCAAAACGCGCATAGAGACGCGTCATCCACGATACATCCCGTAGGACGCTGGCTATGGAAAACAGTGCCAATGTTCAAGCCATTCTGTTAAAAGATGAGTTGAATAGGGAAACAGCGTTACTCCTTACTTGGGGCACTTCATCACATGGACAGTGGAGAAACATGACGTGGCGTGAGTGTAAGATATGGCAAATAGAAATACGAGTGACTCTCTTACGTGGTGGCTTTCCAGGTCTTGACGCTGCAAAAGAGAACAATGGAGAGAAAGAA